>CM076584.1:1488186285-1488757919 GCA_034641835.2 Pinus albicaulis
GGGCTCTGGAGGGAAGGTGCTTCGGCTATCGCTTTCTTGATCTGGTCGAACGCTTCCTTTTCGGGTTGATTCCATTTGAAGGTAGCATTTTTCTTTATCATTCCCTACAGTGGCTTCACTATCTGGGCGAAATCTGATATGAACTTACGCACAAAATTGACCTTTCCCAAAAAGGACTGCATTGCTTTCTTACTGCTGGGGGGAGAAATCTGAGCAATGGCTTTCGCACGTTCTGGATCAACGACAATGCCTTGCTTAGTTATGATGTGACCCAGTAGATTTCCTTCCGCTACGGCAAAAACGCTCTTCTTTGGGTTGAGCGAGATACCGTATTTTCTGCACCTTTCAAAGATCTGTCTGAGGTGACGCAAATGATCCCCCTGGCGTTTAGAGAATACCGTAACATCATCCAAGTAGACTACCACACTTTGGCCTATCAGACCCCTGAATGCTATATCCATAGCTCTTTGGAACGTTGCTCCTGCGTTGATTAATCCAAAAGGCATGCGCCTGTAAGCGAAAGTTCCCCACTTAGTCTGAAAGGTAGTCTTTAACCTATCTGGTTCAGCCACCAGTACCTGATTGTAACCAGAGAATCCGTCCAATAGAGAGAACATCTCTGACCCGGACACTGCCTGTAATATTTGCTCCATAGGGGGAACTGGGTAATTGTCTTTACTCGAGGCCCGGTTTAAGTTTCGGAAATCTACACATAGGCGAATTTCACCTGATTTCTTCCGTACCGGAACCAAATTGGACACCCATGTGGAGTCGCGAACTTTGAAGATAATGCGGGCATCCAATAGTTTCTTAAGTTCTTTTAGAATCAGTGGCTCCATCGTAGGGTGTACTTTCCTAAGCTTTTGTTGAAATGGTTTTACATTTTCTTTGATCGGTATCATGTGTTGTATGATTCGAGTATCGTATGTGCGTAATTCCTCATATGTCCAAGCGAACACGTCACGATACTTACGAAATAGCTGAGTGAAATCCTGGGCCTCTTGGGGGGTGCAGTCTTTCCCGAGGTTGACGAATTTAGGATTATCCTCTGATCCCAAATTCACTTGTCGATGAGCTAAAATAGAGCTCTGTACTTTTGCATTTGGGGGCCCACGGAACCGATTTTACAGATCGAAAAGCTTTTCCAGTGATACCACCCCTTTAGGCATGGGGTTTCCTTTGAATTGCTCGTACTCCTTTTGCATAGCTTGTTCGTGCTCATATTCATCTATAGCAGCGTCTTTGAATATCTCCGAGTTGCAAATAAATTCCAGCACCTGTTGATCATCATCAAAAACACGCAGATTAGTGATATTGTCTGGCACGGAGGGTTTGTACATAACTTCAATAGAAAACCGTCCCTCAAAGGGGTAAACCTGGCGGCAGCATTAGCTAGAGTGTCTGCCGCTGCGTTATGCATTCTTAGAACAGATTTAATTCCAAAAGCGTCAAAAGCAGAAATTAATCGCCATACCTCTTGCTGATACGCCTTCAAATGTGGAGATAAACAGTGAATAGTATTGCGTACCTGCCGAGTGATGATCTCGGAGTCTCCAATGACTCGTAAGCATTTTACCTTCAAATCCAGTGCCTTTTTAAGCCCAAGGATCAAAGCTTCATACTCAGCAGTGTTGTTAGTGCATTGGAACTCAAGTCGACAAGAGACTAAGAATTTTTTCTTATGCGGATCAAGCAAAACGCAGCCGGCGCCAGAACCATCGAGATTCTTGGAACCGTCGTAATACAATGTCCATATATCATTTTCCGGGTCCTTGGGGGCAGTGGCTTGCGGGGGAATTTTGGCTTGGTGTGATACAGTTTGAGCTTGTTCCTCTGCGACGAGTGTCATTTCAGAAAGAATCTCGGGACCTACTGCGGACTGGGGAGGTCGGTAACACCCAAAAATGGAATCTAGAAAACACATACCAAGTTCCTCTTGGGCGAAGCTGATGGGTTCATTTGTGGCATCCAAATCAGTTACAGTGTGTTTCATGTACGGTTCACTTTCGACTCTGATTTGATTGTTTCTCCCTTTGTAAGGTAGCCATAAGTGAGACCAGTCTGTGGCGAAGTATCCTTGCAATTTGCTAGACCAGTCTCTACTAAGCAATACACCATAGGCTTCTGGGATGTCAACAACCACAATATCAATACATTGATGAACCCTAGAGTCGGATGAGAGGCGGATGATGACATTGTTTAATTCTCCAACTGCTGGTACTTGTGATCTATCGAGTTGAATGATTTTTGCATCAGGTTTCTCTGGGAGGATGTTGAGTTTCTTGCACACAGATAGAGGCATGACATTCGTGGATGCACCAGAGTCAACGAGGCAATTGTGAACGTTGAAATTAAACATCTCAAAAGATAAGAGAAATGGAGGTGTGGATCCTCTCGAATTCGTGTTGACAGCGTTCACTATAGATTGGATATCTGGATTGGTTTGTGCAGACGTGTTGCTGACGTTCTTCGTATTTTGGTTGTTGGCGAAATCTTTTAGGATAAGTTCCTTTTGGTTCGTGATGCGGGCCAACTCGTAGAGTGAGATATTAGCCCTGGTCTTTTTCATGTCCTCCACTATGTTGTAGCTAGTATCGTTGTGGGGACTGGGTTCGGTGGTGGTTTTCGAGGGTTCCACCGGGAGCTTGGTCTTTTGACTTGCTTTGCTATTATTATTCATGGGCTTTTCTGGTGTAGCTTGTCCTTCATTTCTAGGAGGAAGAATTTTCCTTAGGAAAGCCCTTTTCTTGTCCTCATATGATTGTTCAGGAACAGAGCCTTTACTTCTAAGACTGTAGTTTCGAGTGGGCTGAGCTTTGGGACTGCCCGCCATGTTAATATCAATGGGAGCAAGATTCCCTTCCCCGCGGATTACATCGAAAGTTAAGACAGAGGCTCCTGATTCCCCATCTAGGAGCGAACCCTCATCTCGATCAGAGACTTCATCCTCTGCCGGGCTTCCTGGAGTTTGATCATCCAAAAGTTGGTTAACCACTGCGGTCATGCTGCCGATCCATTGCGGGCACGTTTTTTCAGAATGGGTAGCTTGGTGAAAAGAGCAGAAATTGTCTTTCCCTATCTCCTCCACGTTGAGAGCGGCGCTGGTGTTTGACGGAGGCCTGCTGGTGTTGGGATTGCTTTTCTTGAAAAAGGGTTTCAGAGGTTTAGTTGTAGTTGAGGTTTCAACGCCTTTTCTCTTTAAGTCAGAGACCTCATTCGTTAATAGTTTGAGGGTTTTGGCCATACTTTCGAAATCAAAAGTTTCTCTCTCTCTATTTGGGGTGGAAGACTGACCCTTTGTAGTGGTTGGTTTGAGATCATCCTTTCCGTCATGGTCCATGACTCCTATCGACAACATGTCCTTTTCTACCGCGAGGGCAGCAGCGTAATTTGCTGTAAGAGTAGCGCGGGCCTCACGTTTGACGAAAATGGCAATATCCCTAGGGAGGGCTTTAGTATAGTAGTCGATGGTGATAGAATCGTCCAATGCTAAGTTTGGAGGAAATTTTTGCAATATGGTGGCGAATCGTTGGTTAAAGTCTTTAACTTTCTCTTTTCTATGACACTTGATGGTGCTTAGTTCTGTGAGGAGCATAGAGGGTGTTTTATCCTTTGCAAACTTTTGCAGGAACACACGACGGAACTGGTCCCATGAAGTGATAGAAGCACTGGGCAGGGAACGGTACCAGGTGGCTGCCTGGCTTACAAGAGTGTGTGGGAAAAGTCGACATGCGACATCATCGGACTGAACTCTCATGATCTGTAGAGACAGATAGAAACTACTAATATGATCTTCCGCCGATGTGCCCTTTTCAGGATCGAATTTAGGAAGATGTTTCTCTGGGTGTCTAGGCATATCATGAAGGGGACCTAAAAGAGCCAATGGGGATTGAGCCATCCAGGCCAGAGGCTGCACCCTCCTGGGGCGCTGATGATGTCGGGTTTCTGCTTCAGACTCACTTCCCGTCCCGGACACCGATGTTCCTTCATGATGACGAGAGTGTTCATCGCGGTGTCTTTCACGGTTATTCACGTTTCTAAAAAGCTCCCAGTTGTAAGGAGGGGGTCTATTTTGGTTTTGGTGGTGATTATGGTTGGCCTGGTGTCTCGGGCCGCGAATGATATCTCCTCTACCACCGCGACCGTGACCCCTGTTGACTCCACCTTCATTTCTTCGGGGCCTATTTACTTCCTCTGCATTCCTTCGGGCTGTGTTACCATCTCTTTCGTTTCTTCTTTCCCCTTCTCCTTCTCGAGGGGAATACACTTGGTTGTTGGTCCACTGATGTAAGTCAGGCTGCGGTTCGGGGAAAGGTTCCGTATCAGGGAAACCTTCACTATCGTGGATAACGAGGTCATTTTCCTGGACAGCCCGTGCGAGGTCCTCAATCATGGTATTCACAAGTTAAGGTATGGTGCGGACCAGCACGCCATTGCGAGTGATGTTATCGGCAGGGGTCCTAGTGTGGGCCAGGAATTCCATGATAGGGGCATACCGTAAATCCCTGATGAGATTACGGGCAACTGGGCGTAAGGCTCTCAGCTGTTCGTTAGTGATTTCAAAGTATCGGGCTTCCACCGTTGGAATATCCTCTAACGGGGGAAGGGTAACTTCGTTATTTATGACCTCCCGGCGGGGAGTTTGTGATGGAATGTCTGTTGTATGCTGGGAGGATGCCATGGCCCTCCTTCTAGCGCCAAATCTGTTGACGGGAAAATATGTCCGACCAACAGTAGGGGATCTCCCCGGTAGAAAGTCCCAATTAGACTTTGAACCGTTTGGAGTAGGGATCCCGTCCGGGGTGTGGGTCCGGCTACCACTCAAATGACTATCTCTCCGGTTTCGAGCAACCTGATTGAGAAACTGCAAACATACACTCATTCACACGATACAGAATACGTGACTGATGTATAAAACCAATATATGACACTGTGCGTAGCAAGGTGATAGACAGAATGCATACACTCAGGAAGTGTCGTTAGCAACACATCTATGAGGTATGCATGCAGGATAATCTGACCGCCAAAGAAACAGTTCTTTGTGGCGAGAATATCCCTTGACTTTCCGAAAGATATAACGAAATGCTAATAAAACAGTTCATTAACATTCATCATGAAGTAAATAATAAACTAGAGCATCATCAACACAATCATAGATAGCTATGGTGCATGAATGATACTATTAATAACACAGATTCATTAATCAGAAGATATTCTGAAACTGCACACAGAATACACACAATGTTGTCACAGCTAAACACATCATCCAATCAAAGGGGTTTTAACATGTATTGTATTTCATATATCAAGAGTATGATTCTTCAGTTACAATGCAATAATGCCTTTCAGTCCAAAAAAGAGCAGCCCTTTTACAATGTGCCCCACAGGGGTATTTATAGATTCAAAAGACGCACTTATGGCCATCCGACGGTTCAGCTTCCCGACGGTTCAACTTCCCTGTGACCTTTGCCACACTTGTGACTCGCGACCTAAAATTGCGACCTGCGACCTGGTCGCAAGTGCGACCTGCGACCTGGTCGCAAGTGTGACCAGCGACCCAGCGGTTGAACTATGGAGGTGGTCGCGCAATTGAGGTTTCTGGAACGTCGACTTTCTTGCCCTTGAGGAAATCTCGCCAAGTCTGGTAATCTGCTGTTATAGGAGCGACAAGAGGGATTTCCTCTTTTATTCGATGCATACATTCTAGGGCATTCGGCACCAGAGTCTCCTTCTTCTGAGAGATCAGCATTGAGAGAGAAGCAAGCTTGGTGTAGATTTGCACGGGAGTGACAAGCAACCGATTCAGGTTCTCTTGTGATGCCTCGAATTCTGGTGTGGCAGCAGCTTGTCTTACGGGCTGCAGAAAATACTGAATTTCCTGCTCTACCTGCTCCCAGTCTTTAGTTTCATTTAGTGCCCCTAATGATGGAATGTGATGAAGAGCATTCATGGAGTCAATGCCGCTGATCAGGTGATTATATGCAGACATTACTTTGTCCAAATCTTTGGCTAACTTGTCTTTGGACTGCATATTCATCCGAATTTGCACTTTGGCTTCTTGTGTATGACTCCAATCCTTCCTAGGCACATGTTCGGGAGCTTGCGGATACTGCGCTGTCCAGTTCATCATTTTGTCCAAAGCTGCCGAGGCTTCCCTGAGTTGTTCGTGTTTCTGCCTGGTTTCCTCTCGTGCCTCTCCTAACGGGGACACTGTTTGTTTCAGGATGAGCATTTCCTGGTATACTTGCTTCATTGTCATCTCCAACACATCACACTCTTTCCTGACCGCCAGTGGGACCTCATTCACTTGGGCGGGCCTACCTTGAAGTTGCAGCATCTCATTTTCTAGCCTTGATTTTTCCTGCTCTGCCGCTTTTAGCCTGTTCTGTAAAGAGATAATTTCCCTGCTCATCCTAGTGACATTTTCCTCTGTGGCCGCGGCAAAAGCGGTGCCTGCTGACGCTATCATAACAAGATTAGTCCTTGTGTCTGGGACTATGTCTTTTCCGGTGGCGACCGTACCGATGGCAGGATGGCCTTGCGCTAAGTATTTCCTTTTCTCTTGCCGTATCTTGAAAGAGAACTGATCAAACGTCAATCGGGTCAAGTCGAAGACTTCTTCTTCTTGCTCCCCGGGAAAGTCATCAACATTGAGGGTACTTCTCGTGCCACCTGCAGGGATATCCAGGGGAGATAGGTCAATGTCATCTATTAGGTCGTCCTCTTCATCTTGCGTTAGCCCCTTTTCTTTCTCCTTTTGTCAGCGCTCTGCTTCCGCCTTGTCGTGTTCTTCTTTCTTCCGGCGTTCTGCCTCTACCTTTGCTTCCTTTTCCTCTTTTCTCTTTCTCTCTGCCGCGGCGGCTTGTTCTGCCTTTTTCTGACGATCGACTTTGTCGAGCTCTTCTTTCAGTGCCTTTTCTGCTGCTGCCTGGGCCTCCTTTTCCTGTCTTTCCTTCTCCTCCTCCTTTTTCTTTTTCCGCTCTGTCCTGGTGTCTTTCTTACGTTTCTCTTCATCTTCCTTCTTCTTCTTCTCCTCTTCCAGTTTGGCTTGGGCTTCTGCTTCCCTTTGCTGATCTTTGGTGTCAGGCCCCGTACTGGTCTGTGCTTTCTTATCTTTGGAGGAAGAAGAGCCTCCTAAATTCTGGTGATCTTCTCCTTCTTTGTCAGAGTCAATCCCTGGAGCTAGATGCCTTTCTGCATTGTACCAGTTTCTTTTTTCGTCCTCTGTTGGGCACTCGACGTGCTGATAACTCCATCTAAAATTGGCCCTTTTACAATGCTCAAGAACTATCCTGACTGGGTCATAAGTCCGGCAATCCAGATTTCTGAAGTGATAACTTTTTACCTCTTCCCCTTCACGCGCTACTTCTCTGGAGTCTTTGACTGTATAGGCACCAATGGTGAGAGGTAGAGCGGGCCAAGGTTTCTTCTTCCCTTTGGAAAGGACGTTAGAGAAACCCGAGGTCATCTGGAAACATACCTCCTGCATGAGCACCTTATCGGTAATAAACTTGGGCAGAGCATGTGGTGCTTTAAACGAGCCAAATACTCGGATGATTGTGAATTCAGAGAATGGAAACCAATGTGCCACCTGACCCAGTGTCTCCATTGCTCGCCAAGACATACATGGGGTGTCTTGACCGAATAGTTTCCCGTAGAGGGCGGGAATGAATATATGAGAGATTTTCTCGATGTCTGACTTGTACCTGGATTCCCAGAATACCTTGGTCTGCAAATGTATTGCCTGGGTCTGTTCGGAGTCCCAGTTATGCGGCCATCCTTCGACATGCAGCTGGGCACAGACAGCATCTAGCAGATACGAAGCCATATAGAATTCTGATGGCGCTCCCTCATCTGGGGCTAAAGCTGAAGCCAAATTTGTGTGCATGGAGCCCATTAATATACCGGCCCAATTGAACCAAGTGCCATATACTGTCACGTGTTCCATGATGGTTGCCCATGTTCCATTGAAGGTGGTGGCGTCTGAGCGCCCGTAAATTCTGCACAACATGGCGGCCACTAACTTATATACCTTCCTCAGACTGGCCACCGGGTACTCTTGGTCCTTTTTTATTTTGAATTTATCTGGTTCTGCCCACCATTTTCTGATTGTATCAACCATCGGCACTTCATTTGCAAAAAACCATCTTGGGGTGAGGTTCACCTCTGGTTTGGGGAACGAGTAGTAGACCTGTGCTTTTGAGCTCTCCAGTGTTGCGAAGGCTTTTCCGGCACTATCTCGGATTGTGAAGTTCTTCGGATCCGTCTTCTGTATGATCCAGTCCAACATCTCTGGGCACGGAAAGATGGCGGGATGTGACCCTGCTAAGTGCAATTTGGACTTCTTGACTTTCAGGTATACTTCCCGGTCCGGGAGATCTTCTGGAAACTCATCCTCTGGCATGGCAAACTCGCGGTATACTTCATACCACCTAAGGCTGTCCTCCTTTGCGAAGGTGCAAAGGTTGTCTCTGTATATTGGTGGAGGAGAGGTCTGTATGTCTGTGTCTGACTCTTCCTCCACTACCTGCCTACTTCTCCTTTGGGATACCCGGGGTGCCATATTGCTAGAGTCGGAGAGGACCGGTACTGTGTCTGCTTTGAATTCACCTGCTGCATTCAAGACAGAATCCCAGGATAAGAAAGACATGATGATAATGGCTAAATAGAGTCTACACATGCAAAGATTAATTGACTTTTCTCTGGGAGTCGCTGGGTCGCTGATCCACAAAAAGGACTCACACGCGACCTCGCGACCTTGCGACTAGGTCGCAGGGTCGCAGAGTCGCTGAGAAGGAGCTTTGCGACCTTGCGACCTTGCGACCTGGTCGCTAGGTCGCAGGTCGCACTTGCGCCTGCCGGAGGGTTTCGCGCGCGTGCGATTTTGCGGCCAATCTTTCCCTAACGGGAAAATTATGCGGCTTGAAAGGGCCTAAACTGACCATAAGGCACAGCCATGAGGAAATAGGTAAGAGACGGGTGACCTTGGGTTTTGTGGGAAACACAACAACGGTAAAACTCAAAAGAAAACCCTACATCCTTTCCAGCAAATAAATAAGACCGTGGGGAGGCTCAATAATGGCAAGAAATGCTTAAGAGGGAAACATAGGGAGGAAAAGGAAACTTACCCGGAAGAAAACGCGCCAGTCGACCTGTCAGAGCAATTCCACGGTTTTCGCTGAGAGTCACAAATGCGACCTAGCGACCCGACCTTATATAAAAAGGTCGCACGTGCGAATACTTAATGAGGTCGCAAGTCGTAAGTTTTCGACCTTGCGACCTTGCGACCTCAAGGTCGCTGGGTCGCAAAGGTCGCTAAGTCGCTAATTTCTTTAAAACTTCATTTTGCGACTTTGCGACCTTGCGACCTTGAGGTCGCTAGGTCGCAAGGTCGCAAAGTGATCGAATTCTGACTCTTGCGACCTGGCGACCTATGCGACCTTAGGGTCGCAGAGTCGCATAGGTCGCATGGGTCGCAAATAAAGAATCTGCGACTTAGCGACTTGCCTTTTAAAACTTTACTTGGCTTTTGATCCCAAACTTCATTTTTGTATGATCTTAATCTCGGATGCTTGGTCTGACAATGATTTTTAATCTGTCTTATCATCAGTTTAGAGTCAACAAAAATTGAAATACACTGAACTCCCATCTGTTTAGAAACTTGAAGGCTTAAGATCAAGGCCTCATACTCAACCACATTGTTTGTCAAATTCTAATTTAAAAGAAGAAAGCATGAGGTTACCTTCTGGTGATATCAACAAGAATCCAGCTCCTGTGCCTTCCTTGGAGTAGGCACCATCAAAGTAGCATTTCCAAATCTTTCTCGAGTGTAGCTCATTATTTACAACTAATGAAGAGAGCTGCTTCCCTATGTCTTCAGCAAATTCTGCATCTTCATGTAGCATGAAACATGAAAGATCTTCTATTTCTTGACTATAAATAGGGGAATTTCCTGCATCTTTCTTGGTAGTAGTCTTCACGAACCTTGTTTCCCTATACAATCTCCTTTCTTCCCCATTGAAAATAGGAATGATAGCATAAGTGAAATCTAGTTTAAGAACACCTCCTAGCTTTGCTCCCCAAGATCTTGACAGGAGCATTCCAAACTTGGCTGGAATGTCAGCAACCACTACATCCATGACTATACTCTTTGCTGGAATTTGTGCCAAAGAAACTGCTACATCTTTAATTAACCCAATACATTTCACCCTTTTGGAATCAAATGAATACAGATCCCTGTAATGTTAGGTAATTTGCAAGTTTAGTTCCTTCATAACAGACAATGGCACGAGATTATGGGATGCACCTAAGTCCACCATACAATTATGGAGAGTAAAATAATGAAGCAACAGAGAAATATAGAATGGTGGGACAGAAGGGTCTACTTCTTCTACATGAGGACCAAATGTGACCACTGGCTTCTCTTCTTGTATGTTCACAGTGTCACTTATATCTTCAATCTGTGTGAGATTAATAAATTCTGAAATTTCTTTCTTGTAGACTGGGTATTTTAGCTGATTCTAGAAGAGGTACCTGAATTTTTACCTTCTTCAACTCTTTTGTCAAACTGAAAGGATGAGTTTGTTTAACATTCTTTTCAGATTATTCTTCACTCTTTCTAGAATTTGCTGTTTGTTCGGGTATAGGAACAACTCTCTCCAAAATATTAGTATCAACTGATTTGCTTTGGGAAGGTTCACCCTGTTGCATATCTGTTCTATTAACTGAATTTATAGGTCGCTTCCCATCACTGACTTGTTTTACAGGGTCCTTTTGTTTTGGAGTCGCCATTGGAGGAGGAATAGAATCTTGTTGTTCACCTTCATTATCCTGCATTATAGATCTCTTTCTAGACTTTAAATCATACTTTTTATGCAACTCAAGTTGCTTGAAATCTATGAATTGCCTACAGTATTCATCCATTTCATCTTGGTCAAAAGATACTTCAACTTCAACATATTCTCCCTCACAATCTTCCTCTTCATCATCTTCTATTGTGTACATAGCAGATATTTGATCTTCCGCCTCTCTTTCGTCATCTTCTGCTGATTCTCCGGGTGCTACTTCTATATACAATGGTGCTTGAACTTGGTCATGATCTTCTCTTTCCCTCTGCAAAATTTGCAGGGGATGTCTTCTGAATTGAGGGTTAAATCCCCCTCGGTTTTGTTGTACTTGTCTTTGGGAGTTTTTACTTTTCAATTCCATCTCAACTAGCTTATTTGACAAGTTTTTTATCACCTTTGTCATATCTTCAATTCTTTGATCTTTTGATGATTCTTCTTTTGCTTTCCCCTTCTCTTGAACTGGCTGCTTCCCTTTCACCTTTCCAACTGCAGTCATATTAACTTCAATCTCTAAAGCATCTGCTTGTATTTGCTCTAGAGTAGGGGATCTCCTTTCTCTAAGTGTGAAACTAAAATCGGCTTTCAAAGCCCTAGCAAAAACCACCTTTGCTCCAAAAGGAGGGGGCTTCATTTCTACAGGCAAACTGTTATACAACTTATTGAATCTCTTGATACAATCTGATATATTCTCATTTGGTTTCTTTTGATTGCATTGAATTCTGTTAGTGAATATCCATGATCCCTTTTTTCACTCCATCTCTGAGTGAACCAATTTTCTAGTTCTTCCCATGTATTATTTGGCAATCCCTTAAACCACTTTCTAGCCTCTCCATCCAGAGACTGAACAAAAAGCCTCATTACAACATCAAGATGTTCTACATTCAGATTTTCAGCAAAATTACAAAACATAGGCAAGTGTTGTTTTGCAGTTATTTCATCTTCTCCAGTAAAACGTGGAAGTAATTTAAGATACTCTTGAGGCATTGCATTCACTGGTTGAGGAAGGTTAAGTGGAGCATATTTGTTCAACAAAAAGGCTGGTGCTGCCATGTTTGCACCTTGATTGACTGTTCTTTGCTTAGATGCAGTTGACGGACCTACTGTGAAAATGAACGAAGGTGGAGGTAAAACTGATATGGGGGTGGGTTGATGGACAATAGTAGAGGGACCACCAACTGTAGTTTGTTGAAATTGAGTAACAGTAAAAGAAACAGATTCAAAGGAGTGTTCTTCCAACTTAGGTTCTTGAAAATAAAGTGGCGTGAAAGGTGAATCTCGTTCCAAGAAAGGAAGTCCTGTAGAGATATCTTCAAACAAAGGATTACTAGAACTATTGCCACGAGCTGACAGTGTAGGACTAGGTGTTGAGGGGGTTTTGGGTTTCTGAATCCTTTTAGAAACCAATCTTTTGGGGTCTGACAAAGCAGGGTCCTTCTGCTGTGAGGTATCCAACCTCGTGTGAGGCCTCTTGTGAGCCAGAATTCTGAGAATAACAAACATAGCCAAATATTTCCTCCTCACTGAACAACCAAAGGAAATAATGTGAAAACCTAGGGAAAATAAACTTCATTTCTTCGTCCCCAGCAACAACGCCAGAAAATGTTGTATCTTAAGAGACAATTCCTTGGCTGTGGAAAGGAAACAGTGTTTAAGAATTTTTTTGAAAGTGTGTCACAAAATAATTATATCAGGTGGTCTTCGTTTAATCCCTTTGGAAACTAATTTTTTGAAACCTTAACAACCCAGTATAATGAAAGACTCTACAATACCATTAACTGCTGATATCTGAATGGAAAAGAACTATAGAATAAACTCAAAACGATATGCTGTAACACAGAGTCTACCACTCTAAATCTCAGAATGAATTTATGGAGAGAGAAGAAACTCAAAATCGTATGTTGTACACACATAATCTGTTACTTTTAAGTTCCAAAGAGAGTTTATGAAGGTAGAGTAGTTGGAGTGAAGGAGCGCAAATTAAGGTTATTTAACTCTTACTCACAGATGTAATTAAGAGACCGAATGCTACATTACTTCACTTCATTCAAAGAAGAGGGGACACAAAATGGCATAAGAAGAACAAATCACCATCAACAGTTGCAGGAAACTTGATGCTTCTTTCATTAATTCCTCATAAAAGTAAGTACCATAGTTTTAGTCTTCTAGAGGTCCAAAACTCGGAACCCCTCTTCTTTGTAAATTTTTGTAGATGTTCTATGCTTGATGCAACTTTACTTTTATTACAACAATCACACAAATAGTTAAGTAAAATGCTGATAGAACATGTCAGTGGATCTTATAGAAGACAAACCAGAAACAGAAAAATGTGATGGTGCGTTACGGCGGTCAATAGGATGCTTCAACCAGCAAAGTCTCCTTGATCAGCCAACCCAGAATGTGTCACAACAATCCTCAAATCAGCTGCCGAGTCAACCCAAGTCAACTTCAGAAAAGTCAATGCTGTCCAGAAAAGTCAACGCAGGTCAGCAAGCTAAAAGTCAACGCAGCAATAAGTTCGGTCAACCTTTTGACCTCGATTTCTGTGCCAATGTGTACGGCCTCTTAAAATCGAACTCTCCAACAATTTTCAGCCCTTTCGGACCATGCGTTGACCAAAGTCATCGCTGGTCAAACTACCTTGAAAACCCTAGCTGCAGAATTTTCGTCCTTCTTCTTGGCCTACGGATTTGTCCTTCTTCTTCACACGTGAGGGCTGAAATTGTCCTCCAAGGAGCTCGTACTAAATCAGATGAGAGAAGAAGATGTGTGTTGAGTTGTTGTGAAATGCTCTTTAACTTTGCCTGTATTTATATCCATCATTGAGGTGTGTGACACATCTGCTGGGGGTGCAAAACCTTAAGGCCGACCTGCACATATAATTTATTATAAATAATAAATTCAAAATAAATGTTCTGCTCATCGGATTAAGATATATTTTATATGGATTTTACACCTCTCCAAAAGAGGAATCCAACAAAAATATTAGCCTCGTAATCTGAGCATCACAACATGGAGTTTGGACCTAGTTGTCCAATTTTAACATTCTTTCTTTCTATCTTGCTTAAATACAACAAAAACAGTTCGTAACTGCTAAAGCTTCTTGAAACTACTTCGATTACCTAAACTGTTAAAACTAATTATTACATTGAAATTGAGGACATCACTATAGCTTTGATCTTGACTTACAAAGAAAACAAATTAAAACTTTGACACTCATTCTTTTTGTCAATCTGCATTACCTCAGCGCGTCTCCTGGTGTTTATACCTTCTGACGACGATCGTAACGTTTAATACACGGAATCGGCCGCCACTCAGTCAGGAGTCGTGTAGTGACTGTGATGATCTGAATCTATAATGACTGCACGACAGTGCTCAGCTGACTCGGTCATGACTCGGGTTTTTGTTAAAAATACATATTAAATGACATCTTTTGTACAAAAACATAACCTAAAGATACATTTTTTATTCATGTTTCCAAACACAAAGCACATAATATAGACAAAAGAGGAATGATAGATAAAGTAGTTTCGCTCAAGAATGACATCCATTGCATATCAAAATGTGCCTCAAAGTTGCATCGTCTAAGTGACCAATACATGATCAAAACAAAAACATAACCAAGGAGGTTTTGTAAATGCTCACTACAACAAACATGAATAGTCACTAGTAACTAGGTAACTAATTCACAAGTCAACGAATTTGACAAGCCAATACACACTCACATGGGAGACGCCGCTTCCGCTTTCCCCTTCTTCCTTCATCATCTCATCGAACTACTGGGCCTACACAATTTGGAGAATCAGATAGATTGATATGTCATTTCTTCCAACAGGGATTAAGTCAGATCGGGTTCCGATTAATGGATCATTGACGCCCATATAAACAAATCGGTCGCGAACTTTCTCACCCGATGTTGATCACTGTCCTCACCGGACTCGAATCGTGTTCTGTTCGCCACTCGTCTGCCGGCAGTTCGCATCGACAAAACACTCAGATCATTTGTGTGCTTTTGCCCCAAACGGGGTTTGTGTGTGTGAATCCTCTCTCATTCAGCACCGCAATTTGATTCACGATTAAACCTCTAATTCAGTGATGTTTGGCATTAAATACCTCCCACTGTTGTGTCTTAAAAATGAGTTTATGTTAAGCTCAACAATTTATATCTAAATTTTGAAATTGAAATTATAATTTATAAACAATTATACAAAATAATAAATTATAAAATATAAATTTATAAATTTAAATTTTTATTAGGACGGCTCTCCATCTCATTCCCTTGCAATCCCGTGGTGGTTCTGCCAGCAGTAGGTTCAAGGGCATGGTTGAACATAGTGACCGCATTGATCGCATGATCCCCACAGAGAGTGAGAAGTTGACGATACACAGTGCATCACTATGTTCGACCCATGCCACCGGTACCTTTTGGCAAGAACCTTGCAAGGATTGCAAGGGAATCGAATGAGCCGAGTAAACAAAGAATTTCAATTTTCAAATTTATATTTTATAATTTATTATTTTGTATAATTGTTTATAAAATTATAATTTCAATTTCAAAGTTGGATATAAATTGTTGAGCTAACATAAACTCATTTTTTTGCAAGCACAATGGTGGGAGGCATTTGGTGCCCACTCGTCTCGAATTGCGAGAGGTTTGCAATCCGCATTTTGAGTCAAACTTGCGGTGCTTTCGGGTGTGAGCGCAATTGGTCCGTCTTTGAGAGGATTCACACACACAAGAGAAACCGTTTGGAGCAAAAACGGTTAAATGATCTAGTGTTTGTCCAAGTACAACCTTCGACTAAGACGGAACCAATTGCTTCGAACAAAAGACCCGATTCGGATCCCATTGTGTTGGAGGATATTGATCCAACATCGGATTGGGTAGTGGAGTCTTGTCCACCGTAGTTTGACAGGGAGAGTTCACTTGACTTCGATTTAGATATGGAGGCGACTATGCTCAATGTAGATCCATTAGTAGCGAGACCCGGTCCCCAGGGCCATCCAGCTGCGTGCCGCTGCAGGCAGTGTGCACTTCCTCTAGTCGGCCACGATGGAGACGCATATCTCGTCTATCCGATTCTCAAGGTGGTAAGGGCAAGGGTATAGTTCCGATCGAGGATGTTGATTCGAGAGGAGGAGGCGGAGCGAGCGTCTTCCCCCCCATGGTTCGGAGTTTGAGGAAGAGGACATTGGCTTGTCAAATTCGGATGACTAGCGATAGTTACTAGTTACTAGTGACTATTCATGTTTTGTTGTAGAGGCCATTTAGAGCCTCCTTAGTTATGTTTTTTTGTTTTGATCATGTATTGGTCCTTGGACAAGGTACTCGGGTGCAATTTTGATATAATGGATATATTCATGAGCCTACTTTTATCATATGTTCTCTTTTGTCTATATTGTAATGCTTTGTGTTTGGAAACATGAATAAAAAATCTTTAAATTTATGTTTTTGTACAAAAAAATTAATATTTAATGTATTTTTAACAAAAACCGAGTCATGACCGAGTCATTGAAACCTGGTCGACCGAGTCATTACCGATTCCGAGTCATTACCGAGTCATTACCTCGACCTGGTAGCTGACCGATTCCGTTTTTTAAAACATTGGTCTGATCTGTCAAGGAGACACATCAGCACTTCAGGGAGACGCATCAGCAACAAATCAGATTCAGCAAAAAGAATGATATTCCAAGTTTTAATTTGTTTTCTTTGTAAGTCAAGATCAAAGCTATAGTGATGTCCTCAATTTCAATGTAATAATTAGTTTTAACAGTTTAGGTAATCGAAGTAGTTTCAAGAAGCTTTAGCAGTTACGAACTGTTTTTGTTGTATTTAAGCAAGATAGAAAGAAAGAATGTTAAAATTGGACAACTAGGTCCAAACTCCATGTTGTGATGCTCAGATTACGAGGCTAATATTTTTGTTGGATTCCTCTTTTGGAGAGGTGTAAAATCCATATAAAATATATCTTAATCCGATGAGCAGAACATTTATTTTGAATTTATTATTTATAATAAATTATATGTGCAGGTCGGCCTTAAGGTTTTGCACCCCCAGCAGATGTGTCACACACCTCAATGATGGATATAAATACAGGCAAAGTTAAAGAGCATTTCACAACAACTCAACACACATCTTCTTCTCTCATCTGATTTAGTACGAGCTCCTTGGAGGACAATTTCAGCCCTCACGTGTGAAGAAGAAGGACAAATCCGTAGGCCAAGAAGAAGGACGAAAATTCTGCAGCTAGGGTTTTCAAGGTAGTTTGACCAGCGATGACTTTGGTCAACGCATGGTCCGAAAGGGCTGAAAATTGTTGGAGAGTTCGATTTTAAGAGGCCGTACACATTGGCACAGAAATCGAGGTCAAAAGGTTGACCGAACTTATTGCTGCGTTGACTTTTAGCTTGCTGACCTGCGTTGACTTTTCTGGACAGCATTGACTTTTCTGAAGTTGACTTGGGTTGACTCGGCAGCTGATTTGAGGATTGTTGTGACACATTCTGGGTTGGCTGATCAAGGAGACTTTGCTGGTTGAAGCATCCTATTGACCGCCGTAACGCACCATCACATTTTTCTGTTTCTGGTTTGTCTTCTATAAGATCCACTGACATGTTCTATCAGCATTTTACTTAACTATTTGTGTGATTGTTGTAATAAAAGTAAAGTTGCATCAAGCATAGAACATCTACAAAAATTTACAAAGAAGAGGGGTTCCGAGTTTTGGACCTCTAGAAGACTAAAACTATGGTACTTACTTTTATGAGGAATTAATGAAAGAAGCATCAAGTTTCCTGCAACTGTTGATGGTGATTTGTTCTTCTTATGCCATTTTGTGTCCCCTCTTCTTTGAATGAAGTGAAGTAATGTAGCATTCGGTCTCTTAATTACATCTGTGAGTAAGAGTTAAATAACCTTAATTTGCGCTCCTTCACTCCAACTACTCTACCTTCATAAACTCTCTTTGGAACTTAAAAGTAACAGATTATGTGTGTACAACATACGATTTTGAGTTTCTTCTCTCTCCATAAATTCATTCTGAGATTTAGAGTGGTAGACTCTGTGTTACAGCATATCGTTTTGAGTTTATTCTATAGTTCTTTTCCATTCAGATATCAGCAGTTAATGGTATTGTAGAGTCTTTCATTATACTGGGTTGTTAAGGTTTCAAAAAATTAGTTTCCAAAGGGATTAAACGAAGACCACCTGATATAATTATTTTGTGACACACTTTCAAAAAAATTCTTAAACACTGTTTCCTTTCCACAGCCAAGGAATTGTCTCTTAAGATACAACATTTTCTGGCGTTGTTGCTGGGGACGAAGAAATGAAGTTTATTTTCCCTAGGTTTTCACATTATTTCCTTTGGTTGTTCAGTGAGGAGGAAATATTTGGCTATGTTTGTTATTCTCAGAATTCTGGCTCACAAGAGGCCTCACACGAGGTTGGATACCTCACAGCAGAAGGACCCTGCTTTGTCAGACCCCAAAAGATTGGTTTCTAAAAGGATTCAGAAACCCAAAACCCCCTCAACACCTAGTCCTACACTGTCAGCTCGTGGCAATAGTTCTAGTAATCCTTTGTTTGAAGATATCTCTACAGGACTTCCTTTCTTGGAACGAGATTCACCTTTCACGCCACTTTATTTTCAAGAACCTAAGTTGGAAGAACACTCCTTTGAATCTGTTTCTTTTACTGTTACTCAATTTCAACAAACTACAGTTGGTGGTCCCTCTACTATTGTCCATCAACCCACCCCCATATCAGTTTTACCTCCACCTTCGTTCATTTTCACAGTAGGTCCGTCAACTGCATCTAAGCAAAGAACAGTCAATCAAGGTGCAAACATGGCAGCACCAGCCTTTTTGTTGAACAAATATGCTCCACTTAACCTTCCTCAACCAGTGAATGCAATGCCTCAAGAGTATCTTAAATTACTTCCACGTTTTACTGGAGAAGATGAAATAACTGCAAAACAACACTTGCCTATGTTTTGTAATTTTGCTGAAAATCTGAATGTAGAACATCTTGATGTTGTAATGAGGCTTTTTGTTCAGTCTCTGGATGGAGAGGCTAGAAAGTGGTTTAAGGGATTGCCAAATAATACATGGGAAGAACTAGAAAATTGGTTCACTCAGAGATGGAGTGAAAAAAGGGATCATGGATATTCACTAACAGAATTCAATGCAATCAAAAGAAACCAAATGAGAATATATCAGATTGTATCAAGAGATTCAATAAGTTGTATAACAGTTTGCCTGTAGAAATGAAGCCCCCTCCTTTTGGAGCAAAGGTGGTTTTTGCTAGGGCTTTGAAAGCCGATTTTAGTTTCACACTTAGAGAAAGGAGATCCCCTACTCTAGAGCAAATACAAGCAGATGCTTTAGAGATTGAAGTTAATATGACTGCAGTTGGAAAGGTGAAAGGGAAGCAGCCAGTTCAAGAGAAGGGGAAAGCAAAAGAAGAATCATCAAAAGATCAAAGAATTGAAGATATGACAAAGGTGATAAAAAACTTGTCAAATAAGCTAGTTGAGATGGAATTGAAAAGTAAAAACTCCCAAAGACAAGTACAACAAAACCGAGGGGGATTTAACCCTCAATTCAGAAGACATCCCCTGCAAATTTTGCAGAGGGAAAGAGAAGATCATGACCAAGTTCAAGCACCATTGTATATAGAAGTAGCACCCGGAGAATCAGCAGAAGATGACGAAAGAGAGGCGGAAGATCAAATATCTGCTATGTACACAATAGAAGATGATGAAGAGGAAGATTGTGAGGGAGAATATGTTGAAGTTGAAGTATCTTTTGACCAAGATGAAATGGATGAATACTGTAGGCAATTCATAGATTTCAAGCAACTTGAGTTGCATAAAAAGTATGATTTAAAGTCTAGAAAGAGATCTATAATGCAGGATAATGAAGGTGAACAACAAGATTCTATTCCTCCTCCAATGGCGACTCCAAAACAAAAGGACCCTGTAAAACAAGTCAGTGATGGGAAGCGACCTATAAATTCAGTTAATAGAACAGATATGCAACAGGGTGAACCTTCCCAAAGCAAATCAGTTGATACTAATATTTTGGAGAGAGTTGTTCCTATACCCGAACAAACAGCAAATTCTAGAAAGAGTGAAGAATAATCTGAAAAGAATGTTAAACAAACTCATCCTTTCAGTTTGACAAAAGAGTTGAAGAAGGTAAAAATTCAGGTACCTCTTCTAGAATCAGCTAAAATACCCAGTCTACAAGAAAGAAATTTCAGAATTTATTAATCTCACACAGATTGAAGATATAAGTGACACTGTGAACATACAAGAAGAGAAGCCAGTGGTCACATTTGGTCCTCATGTAGAAGAAGTAGACCCTTCTGTCCCACCATTCTATATTTCTCTGTTGCTTCATTATTTTACTCTCCATAATTGTATGGTGGACTTAGGTGCATCCCATAATCTCGTGCCATTGTCTGTTATGAAGGAACTAAACTTGCAAATTACCTAACATTACAGGGATCTGTATTCATTTGATTCCAAAAGGGTGAAATGTATTGGGTTAATTAAAGATGTAGCAGTTTCTTTGGCACAAATTCCAGCAAAGAGTATAGTCATGGATGTAGTGGTTGCTGACATTCCAGCCAAGTTTGGAATGCTCCTGTCAAGATCTTGGGGAGCAAAGCTAGGAGGTGTTCTTAAACTAGATTTCACTTATGCTATCATTCCTATTTTCAATGGGGAAGAAAGGAGATTGTATAGGGAAACAAGGTTCGTGAAGACTACTACCAAGAAAGATGCAGGAAATTCCCCTATTTATAGTCAAGAAATAGAAGATCTTTCATGTTTCATGCTACATGAAGATGCAGAATTTGCTGAAGACATAGGGAAGCAGCTCTCTTCATTAGTTGTAAATAATGAGCTACACTCGAGAAAGATTTGGAAATGCTACTTTGATGGTGCCTACTCCAAGGAAGGCACAGGAGCTGGATTCTTGTTGATATCACCAGAAGGTAACCTCATGCTTTCTTCTTTTAAATTAGAATTTGACAAACAATGTGGTTGAGTATGAGGCCTTGATCTTAAGCCTTCAAGTTTCTAAACAGATGGGAGTTCAGTGTATTTCAATTTTTGTTGACTCTAAACTGATGATAAGACAGATTAAAAATCATTGTCAGACCAAGCATCCGAGATTAAGATCATACAAAAATGAAGTTTGGGATCTCAAACATAAAGGTAGCTACAGAATCGCCGGTTAGCTACGGAATGCCTGCATTCTGCAGCTAGTTCCGGTCAAAATGCTTAACAATGGCAACAATCACAAAATTCAACAAGTCAGTCATGTAAACCATTCTAGAAGTAATTTTAACTATTTTTACTGATCAATTGGGTTTAAAATGGAAATGGAAAAGGGAAAAATGAGGTAAAATGAGGTGAAGGAAAGCACAAATTTGAGGCTCAACAAGGATCACAACCAATATGACTGGATAATGAAAGTATTAGGCTAGGTATAGTATCTCAGGGTTTTGATTGTTTTGATTTGGTTGTGTTGGATCAGAAGGAGAAAAACAATTTAGGGCAAAGGAAATTAGGTCAAAAGTTTCAGGGTGTTCTATGTGGCAAGGTAGGCACAATGATTTAGCACTTTAGGATTTCAATGGATAGGATGATCAAGATAGGTGAGGAGTTTGAAAGAGCATGGTGAAATCATGGGTTCTTTCTAAACTGACGAAATTACAGGCTGTGAATGTCTACCCAAAATAGAGCATAAAATTATGGATTCTGTTCATCAAACTTTGAAAACATTCACATAATAGCAATGAAATGATGGATGAAATAAACAAAACATTCTAATATATGAGCACAAAAGGAGAAATTGAAACTAAACACCATACCACTGGGATCCCATAAAAATAGCTGCAAATTTGATTAATATTCTTGCTCAGAACTGATAAAAAGTGTATCTCTTCAAAGGCCAAGCATCCAACTGAGTCCAACCCTTACCATGACTGAGAAAATACATGATATAGACCAGAAAAAAAATCATCCTAGCTTTAGGGGGTCGAATCCATGAGAGAAGGAGTTGTTCCAAGAAAGTTTGAACTGAAAACTAGAGAATAGGGTGGTCAAAGTGACTCATCCCTAATTTAAGCAAACTGATTCATTACATGTCATCGAGGCCATTTAGCTAATGTATCTACCCTAGGTAACATCTAGAACACCATAATCACATCATCAACCACTTATTACATCAGTAAAAAGTCAAATTTACACAAGTGAAAGTTAATTATGAAAACTGAGAAAATTGACCAAACACACAAAATTTGTCCTATGCGCAATGCTAAGAAGGAAAAAATTGTTCTTCTTGATGGTCATTTTTTACTGACTTCCCTGTGTCAAAATTGAGCTCATGATAGCGCATTGGAAATATTTTCCTGTCTAATTTCCAGATATTCTTGTGGTTTCTGATTTGACCCCTCAAAAGTGAAATCTCCCAAGACTACCTCTATGTGCAGTGCCACCTTGAAAAAGAGGCTGAAACATGATTTTTTGGGTGTTTTTGGCCCATTTGCCTGACCATTTTTCCTCCAAATTCTTATAAAAAGTACATGGGGAATTTCCTCATCATTATGAACCCAATGATGTCTTCCATTTTTCCATTGGATGCCCCAAAAGAGTGCGCAATGCATAGAGCTAGTTTTTCTGTGTTTTTTAAAATTTGCCCAAAAAACTCAGAAATTTCCAAAAATTTTCAAAATTGCTCAAAATTTGTGGGATAGGCCCACAATCACATGTCAAGTTGAGCTAAGGAGGCATCAGAAAGTATCTTTAGTTTGTCACCTCCCTTCTTACCCTTCCGGATCTCCTTCAGTTTATCCTTCATCTGTTTGACCTTGATATTGCAAATTTTTTTTCGGGTCTGATAGTGATGGGCCATGTGCCTGAGCATTTGATTGTCTCCATTGGCCTTCATTAGCAGCTTCTCCAAGTGAGTGTTTAATCTCTCAAGCCACACTTCTCTGTTATCTTCAATCTCCTTTTCCAACTGCTGGTCAAAACTCAGACTTTGGGCTTGTTTTTCTTTCTCCAATGCTCTTTTGAGGGCTCTTGTCTTTGGCCTTTTCCTGATGTTTTCAGCCTCCCTTGTGTGGCCTTCTCTGTTGTGAAATATCATATTCCTCAAACTCATCATCACTGTTTTTTTCGTCCCTGTAATCTCTGTCCTCTCTCTCCATGCTTGTTCCTGGCACTTTGGAAACCATAAGGGGGAGGAAAGAAAAGGGAGAGTGAGTGAGGGAGTGAAGGGAATGGGAGCAGGGAAGGAAATGATGAAATGAGGTCTTTAGGGGATAGGGATAGGGCCACAAAAATTAAGGGAGATGGGGAAAAAGGTTATGAAACCTTTTTAGGTGATGGGAGGTGAAAAGATTAAGGGAGATGAAAATGACAATTCAATTACAGGACAAAGGTAGGGGGAAATCTAGGAAAAATAGTGAGATTCCTAGAAATTAGGGCTTTTTATGGAAAAAGGTGTAGGGAAAATCAATTAGAGATAGAAGGGTTTTGGGAGAGGAAAAGGAAAACTAGGTTTTCCTTGCAATTTTAGCCAACATGAAACACAAACACAAGCATAAAAATGAAGATGAAGGGAACTATAAGGGTTAAGTTACTTGTATTTGAGGTGGAGAAACAAATTTGAGGAGTTTTAGAGTAATGTAGAGGATTTTGGCCCTGTGCATAGCGCCAAACCCAGGTGCGTAGTGCCCTCTTTCTATGTGCAGTGCTGTGTAAATTTGCACTATGAATATTGCTCTATACGCAGCGCACTGCTCCTATGTGTAATGCCTCATCGCTACGCGCAGCGCCATATTGAAGGCCCCTTTTGAAGGCCTTCCCAGAGTCCAAATTGGGTGCATGATGGCTCGTTGGAAATATATTTCTCTTGGCTACACAATGGACCTATCAAGCACTAGAAATGATCAAATATAGTCCCTAAAAAATCAATTCTCCCAAGACTGGTCAAAAAGTGCAGAATGGGGGTGCAAAAATGAAGTGTGCTGTTACAGGAAACTTTTGGAGGCCTTCCTCAACTCAAAATGGAGCTCAAGATATCTCTCTCTCTAGTTATCGTTTGACTCGCCAAGAAAGTCATTTGGACACTTCAGATAAGAGAAAACTTGATTTTCCCAAGGTCACTCCAGAAATGTGGCAAACCTCTTGTAGCACCTGTATTTTTTACATTTCTCAAAAACCATGCTACCTGTGTAAAAAAATGAATGAGTTTTTTCTTCCTTGGCCTATTATGGACAAAAAAATCTCTCAATTTTTTCAAATTCATCTCTGTTTGGTCGGAAACAGAGTTTGAAGCGAAACTGGCCCTATGAGTGGCAAATAGCTTGACCCTTGGAATGATTTCCTGGAAAATGATGGAGACATGATGTTTATGAGTTTGGAATGACCTCATATTTACTGATATGACCTACCTTATGCCTCCTCTACTCATATGTCTCTGATTCCATAGAAAACCCTAGCTCAGTGGGAGGGGAAATTAGGGTTTAGTGCTTGTGGAAAATGATGACTTAGGCACCCTTGAGAAAAGAGAACTCCCTTTGACATTTGATGAATTGCTGAAGTAGACACTTTTTGTATTTGACACTTGATGTGTTGGCATGTGGAACTTTGAGTTGGTAGCTTTGGGAGACTGAGTACTTATTATATTTGAACTGTCATAAAATTACATAAATAAAAATAAAATTACATCTTGGAATGAAACTCACATTTGAAATCAAATTACAACTTTGGAAACCATCTTGGAGATCATATTTACATGGTAAAAAGACATTATTGGGATCACTCTCACACCTTTTTCTGACCTTGTGAGATGGAATGGTGCATTTTTGGACTTTGAACAATGAAACCTAATGACCTAATGGGACCTTGAATGACCTGACTCCATTGTTGACTTTGACTAAAAGTTGAATGAGAGCAGACTTGTTTTTAGCATGATGAAGACATGGAAGAGGGTCAGTAGGCATATAATTGTGAAGGAAAATGGGACACTTGACAAGGAAAACCAACAGTGGAACAATTTTATATCATGACCTAATGGAATGATTGAAAATTATTTAGAGTAGGACACCTAAGATGCACATGCAAAATGTGTTTTGATCCCTGGTGGAAGTATGAAACCACACACATATTGGATGTTACCGTGAGGATTGCGCATTCAAGGTAGGAAAGATTGCATTCATTCAGGGATTTCTATCAGCAAGGATTGTGAAGTGGAGGTGGACTGTCTAGAGACAGTAAATTGAGCAAGTGATTTGCCAATTTTTGTATGATAGTGTGAGACAATTAGTTGATGTACTGAGAGCTCTTGTGATTGGAGTTTTGTATGTAATTGTTTCATGATCCATGATATAATATACAATAGAATATAGTGGGATTTTTAGGTGTAAGCTTTCCCTGGGAAATTATCTGTGTTGTGTGTGATTTATCTTTCTTCATGCTTATGTAATTAGCGATTGTGTTTTTTAATTCCGCAAAGATTTGTAGAAGCGATTAAATATTTAAATTTATCATATTGTTAGGTCGGGTGAATCCAAGATATAAAATCATATTATATAATTTCTACATGGTATCAGAGCACAAGAAATTTCAAAAGTGAAGCAGGAGCTGAGTTTGTTGGTGGATAGAATTCAAATTTGCAGAAATACCTTCTTGGTGCTATAGCTGATTCAAGATCGATATGGATTTCAATGGCTTCAGGTTAGAGTATGCACTCGAGGGCAGCTCGAAACACATTTCTTGGAAGGACTTGATGGAGGTGGTACTCGAAGACAATGGCTTGAAGGAATTCATTGAAAAAGATGTTCCTAAGCTAGATGTTGCAGATGCTACCAATCTTGGTGCTTGGCAAAAGAAAGTGGAAAAGGCGAGGAGGATCCTATTGGAGGGAGTATGAGACTACATTGTCTCAAGCCTCCATGGGAAAGCCACACCATATGCTATGTGGAAGGATTTGACGGATCTATTCCAAAGCAGCAACGACCATAGGAAATTGGCGCTCAAAGATAAACTCAGGAAGGTCAAGATGGAAAAGGGCGACACCATTCCAAAGTATCTCACAAAGTTTGTCCAATGTCGGGATGAACTGGGGAGTGTGGGAATAATAGTCATTGATGATGATTTGGTGAGTTTGGCTCTCCTAGGAATTCCTAAGAGTTGGCACAGTTATGAAGACCCTGTCAACGGACAGGAAAAATTTCCTGATTGGGAATGACTGTGGTTAGATCTGGTGTAGGAGGAGTTCAGGCAGAACACCAAAGATGGCTCTTCATCAAAGCATGATGATGAAGAGGATTTTACTTTGGCTGCCAAGGTGAAGAAGGGGAAGGGGAATAAATTCCTTTTTAAATCCAAGTCTAAAGGCAAGAAGCTAGACATGTTCAAGCTGAAGTGTTTTCACTATAAAAAACATGGGCATTTTTCTACTACCTATCCACAAAAGAAGAAGAACAAGAAGGTTGCTGGAGCTACAGATAGTGAGGCCCTTGCCTCAGAATTTGAGCTTGAATTCTCCTTGATTGCATACATGTTGTCAAGTCCATTGGAATCAGTGTGGTATTTGGATAGTCGCGCTTCCTTTCACATGATGGGAGATAAGAAACTTTTCAGTGACTTGGAGGAGAAAGATCTCTAGATGCATATTGAGATGGGCAATGACGAACGGTACAATTCTTCCAGGATTGGTACCATTACCTTTTAGAGGGAGTCAGGTAAACCATTTCAATTAAAATATGTTATGCATGTACCAGGCCTGAATAAAAATTTGGTCTCAGTCACAATGTTGGAGGATAGAGGCTATGACGTTGTTTTTAGTGATAGAAAAGCTTTCCTACGACATAAAACAACGAGTCAAACCAAGAGGATAGGGACTCGAGTTAAGAATCTATACAAGCTAGAGGTAGATGGCTGCGCTTTCATGATGGGAAAGGTAGAAAAAGTGGTGAGCTGAGATGAGGGCGAATTATGGCATAGATGATTGTGCCATCTTCATCATGGAGCCTTGAAATTCATGCAGAAAATATCTACTGGACTTCCAATGGGAACACTTGCTTAGTTAGATCAGTGCAAGGTTTTCACCATGAGGAAGTATGTAAAGTCCACCTTTCATGAGAAGGAGAACTGTGCTTCGGGGATCCTTGAGAGAGTTCACACAAACGTGTGTGGAAAATTCTCGGTTGCTTCAATAGCAAAACATAAGTACCATGTAATATTTGTTGATGAATTTTCTCGTAAATGCTGGATCTTCTTCATGCAAAAGAAAGATAAAAAATTCTCTAAGTTCTGTGAGTTTAAGGCATTGGTGGAGAAAGATTTGGGGAATAAAGTGAAGGCTCTTAGGAGAAATAATGGTGGAGAATACATCTCTAAAAAATTCAAGGACTTCTGCAACAAAGAAGGAATTCGAAGAGAAATCATAGCGGCTCATAACCCATAGCAAAATGGGGTCGCGGAGAAGAAGAACAAAACGATCGTGGGTGCAGCACGAGCGATGTTGCATGATCAGGGCCTACCAATGCATTTGTGGGTGGAAGCATGCAACACCTTTTTTTATGTGAAAAACCATTGTCCTCATAGCGTACTTGGCATGAGTACACCTGAAGAATCTTTCACTGGTAAGAAGCCATATGTTTCACACTTTAAGATTTTTGGCTCCTCTGTTTATGTGCATGTGACCAAGGATGCCAGGAAGAGGTTGGAGTCGACTGCTGAATTTGGGATTTTTGTGGGGTACACAGAAACACCCCATAATTATCGTGTGTATTTTCCAAACAAGAGAATGAATTTTGTGTGATGGGATATAAAATTTGATGAGGGGAAAGCCATGCGGTTGTCGCTTGAGAGGGAGCTGGAGTTGCATGAAAAGGATGAATTTTTGGTTCCCAAAGATGAGTCTCTAGATGTGGATCAGCCACAGGAGGAGGTTCATGGAGTGGAGGAAACCACTCATGTAGAGCCATCCATCAGAAATGGTAGAAGGCGCACCACGAAAGCTGATAGGCTGAGACTTGATGCTGCATAGAATGTAGGATCCCCTACTTCACAGCACAGACAGAGACAATCTCCTGACCGATTTACTAGATACATGGCTCTCGTGAGAAAATGTATTGTGACTGAACCATCTTCCTTTCAGGAAGTAGTACAACAACCTACTTGGGTTGATGCAATGGTGGAGGAGTATGACTCCATTGTAAAAAACAATGCTTGGGAAATTGTTTCAAGACCGGTTGATAAATCAATGGTAGGTTCGAGATGGATCTACAAGGTAAAGTAAGCTGCTAATGGGAGTGTGGAAAAATGAAAGGCCAGATTTGTGGCCCGGGGCTTCTCACAGATCAAGGGGATAGATTATGATGAGACCTTTGCACCTGTCACAAGGTACTCTTCCATAAGTACCATCCTTGCACTCTCAACGCAGATGGGCTGGTGCATTCATTAGATGGATGTGAAAACTGTGTTTCTCAATGGAATCATTGAAGAAGAAGTGTACATATATCAGTCTAAAGGTTTCGAGATCTTCAACAATGAGTCACATCTGTGCCGACTCAAAAGAGTGTTGTATGTGCTGAAGCAAGCACCTTGTTCTTGGTACACTTGGATAGACAGCTATTTCACCGGACTGGGCTTCACCAAAAGCGAAGCAGATGCAAACCTATACCAAATTGTGGTGGAGGGTAACATTTTAATAATTTTTCTTTATGTTGATGATTTAATATTGACTGGTTATGAGCAACTGAT
This sequence comes from Pinus albicaulis, assembly GCA_034641835.2. Lineage (NCBI taxonomy): Eukaryota > Viridiplantae > Streptophyta > Pinopsida > Pinales > Pinaceae > Pinus > Pinus albicaulis. Next base: position 1,488,214,925 of record CM076584.1, read on the forward strand.
ACACTCATGCAAGGATGATCTTGCAAGGGAGTTCGAAATGAAGGATTTGGGCCTCCTTCATTATTTCCTTGGATTGGAAATATGGCCGCGAGATGGTGAAATTTTTGTGTCTCAAGGAAAGTATGCAAAGGAGATACTGGATAAGTTTAACATGGAGGGATGCAAACCCATGGATACTCCTCTTCCAGCAAACTAGAGGAAGGAGGATGTTACTTCCGGAGAGGTATTGGATACTAGTATCTATCAACAATTAGTGGGTTTGCTAATGTATCTAGTGAACATGAGACCAGACATTTGCTATGCGGTTAACCAGCTGAGTCAAGCTATGGTTAAGCCTACCAAGCTCTTTTGGAAGGTAGGGAAGCATGTCTTGAGATACCTGAGGGGCACATCAGAGTATGGTCTATGGTACAGACAGACGGATGGAGTGAAGTTGCATGGCTTCACGGATGCAGATTGGGTTAGAAGTCCAACGGACAAAATATTAGGGGAATTTTGAGGTCTAAAATGGGCCTCCTAAGAAAAATGTACAACCAAAATAAACTTTATAAGAACCAATAGGATTCAAGATGATGATGTCAACCATGGGGAATGATTCACCATTTTTGGAGTAAAAAAGTAAAAATATTTAAAAATAATAAAATAATAAAACTACTTTTTCAACTCGTATTTTCAACTTATCTCCCCAAGGTTTTACTCAAATTTCGAGCGGGAGTATTCGTTCGATGCAAAATCTAATTCCTCATCCAACGAGTAACCATGTTGGATAATTTTAATGGACTTTGCTACATGAAAAATGAGAAATACATGAAACAACATGATTGCAATCACGTTTTTCATGTATTTCTCTTTTTTCGCGTACCAGGGTCCATTGAAAGTATGGAATATGGGTACTCAGATGAGAAATCAAATTCTACATCAAACGATTGTTTCCTCTCAAAATTTGAGTAAACCCATAGGGATATAAGTTAAAATACGAGTTGAAAAAATAGTTTTTTATTTTTTCCCTCTAAAATTTGATTATGTAATCTAGTCTTATTTTATTAGTTCCACTATTATTTTATATTTTCCTTAGGAGGCCTATTTTAGAACTCAAAATTCCCCTAATGACAACACATCAGGGGGGATCTTTAGCATTTTATCTACAATTGTTTCTTGGTACAACAGGAAGCAGAGATCCATGGCACTCAGTTTAGTGGAAGCGGAATAAACGACAGTGAGTCAAGTTGCATATGAGGCTATGTGAATGAGAAATATCTTGGTTGGTTTGTTTGGTTCTAATATGGATCAAACAATGATTCATTGTGATAATCAGAGTTGCATTAAACTCTCGATTAATCATGTGTTTCATGATATATCCAAGCATATAGATAGCCGGTACCATCATCTCAGAGATTGTGTGTAGAGGAGAATTATGTTGCTTTCGTACATTCCCACGGAAGATCAGGATGCAAATATTCTTGTTGAGAGGGAGTGTTGAGATTCAACAAGAAATTTGATCTTAGTGAAAATAAAGCACCTACACTAGGTGGGGCCTCAAGCTATTTTTGGGTGTATTCCTATTTATAGATGTATGTACATAATATATTTATAGAATTCATGTCTATTTCTAGATGCATGTATATATTTATTATCCCTTAATATAGATGGACGATAAAATGTAATCTATTCTCAATGTGGACTTGGAAATAGTTAACTGAAGTGGAAAATAAGTTAGCTAAGTGAATTTCGAGTTAAGAGGTTGGTTGGTGGGACATGCAGGTTGAATTTAGTTGCAACTGAGTGATTCGAGTTGTAACAGAGTTGGAAGTGCAGTGGTGCATGATTTGTGCAACTCAGTTAAGTGAGTTAAACTCATTTGTGCTAGTTGTAACTGAAGATACACTAGTGAGAGATCAAGTGAATTAATTATTAACTAATTCACAATTAGTGGTCTCACATGAAACTGAAGATTTACTATTATTAACTGCATGCATGTCAGATCCAGTGGAGACCCGGTTGAGTTCTAGGTGAAAGGGAATTTGACTATCAGTTGTGACATTATCGGGTTGCACACATGGAACCACACACACATTGGATGTGCCCATGAGGATTTCATAGTCAAGGTAGGCAAGATTGCATTCATTCAGGGATTTCTATCAGCAGGGATTGCGCAATGGAGGCAGGTTGTCTAGAGACAATAAATTGAACAAGTGATTTTCCAATTTTTGTATGATAGTGTGAGACAATTAGCTGATGTACTGAGAGCTCTTGTGATTGGAGTTTTGTATGTAATTGTTTCATGATCCATGATATAATTTACAATAGAAGATAATGGGGTTTTTAGCTATAATATTTCCCCATGAAATTATCTGTGTTGTGTGTGATTGATCTTTCTTCATGCTTATGTAATTAGTGATTGTGTTTTTTAATTCCACAAATATTTGTAGAAGCGATTTAGTATTTAAGTTTAGCATATTGTTAGATCGGGTGAATCCAAGATATACAAGCATATTGTATAATTTCTACATGTATATCCAAGAATAGTTAGTGAAGTTGTAATTCTTTATTTGTTGTATATAAAAAATAACAATGAAGTTGTTTATGAGAAATCCAAAACAAAATCACAATTATTATTATTATTATTTTTTCCAATAACGGATTTTGGCCTATGGATTTTTTGTAAACCATTGTATTTGAAATTAAAAAAAATAAAAATAATATAGTTAAATGGCGTGACTTCTAGGTGAAAGGGCATCTGTAAGTACTATATATATGGGTTTTATTTTTTCGTACGTATGCCTATCTTTCATTTCATTTCTCATGCAACCCATATCAATATTAAGGGATAATAGGTTATTGAATGTACATATAAATATGATTGAGCATATGTGTGGTATTGTGTATTGACTAATAGTATTATGTTGTTACATATGCAATGAGTACAATGGTACAATGTCTATTGTGGTTGTTTATTTGTTGTATATCCAAGAATAGTTGAAGATGTTGATGATTATGTAGGTTCCTACAATAGTCAACCTCATGAGAAAGTATAAGGAAAAGGGAATTTTTGTGAAGTGGTTGGTGAAGGGATCATGTGAGTTCCCAAAAGGCGTCAATTATTTAGCTAACATCCAAGATGTTGACAACAACCATACATGCATAAATTGGTCATGCCAATGTTCCATGTGTGTTGGAGGGAATTGGGTAAGAGTTCCTTTCTCATGCTTTAATATGTTTACGATGAAATTTGAATTCATTCATGTGATAGATAACCAAGAAAGGGTATGGTAAAGGAAATAATCCTTGCATCCTTGCATATGTAAATAGAATTTAGAATCCTTTAATGCATTCATATGATAATATGTCATGATTGATCTAGTTAAGAGATAGTAACCAAAGCGAGTGTGTTTTCATAATCATGCTATGAATTTGGATGCCTTGTTGGACTTGGGAAATACTATATTGTTGTACAAGTATCCAATGGTCTCCCTACTTTTGATAGCATTTGGGGCTGAAACCTTCTTGATAGCATAGCAAGCCCTATTATTAGCATGTTTGTTTGTTCAATATAGACACTATTAGCTTGTATTCCTATATTATTGTAAGTTGTGGACAGTTGTGGGATATTTTTTGTGTTCATATATTTCTAGAGAGATATAGGGATGGATGTTGAAATATATATTTTATTCTCATGCTTATACTATATATTCTTACTTTTTTTATTCATTGCTAACAAATTTATGGGAATTTAGTATCCCTCGGTGACTTTTAAGTTATTCTCAATTTCTCAAAATGGCCCTAGGATTTGTGCAAAGTGTAATCGGTGTACTATTCTCTCATTATTTGTATTTTTACCTTTTCTATATGTCAATCAGTTCTTAAATGATCCTAGTTATGATAGATTAGCTGTAGATAATTTTCTATTTTATTTACATTTTGCATTTGCAATAACATGTACATTTCATTTAGATTCATAAAACCAATATTATGATAGTAAACACATAACAAGAGCGTTCACCATGTGCAATGAAAGAAGGTGTAATTAGGTCCTTTTGTTGGGTGAACCTATGTGGTTGAAATTGGGAATTTTTCCACATCAACACAATCCAAAAGTTATGACAAATAATCAAATTTTCCCTCTGAAAATATTTTTTTTACCTATATTTCATTATGTTTGACACATAATGACACATATTTCCAAAAATAATTTGGCCCCTAATATCAATTAACATATCAACCATAATATCGACCACCATAAAAACTTATATATTGTCTAGTATTATTTAAGTCATCATATTGGTCAAATTTTGGGTGCAATTAGGGATGAGAAATAGGTTGAAAACATGATAAATAATTCACCTAAAATGGTATGAACATAATATCAGTTAAAAATCTAGTCAAAATTGTGGGCTTATGTTGTAGTGTTAGATGAAAATAATAATAAATTTGTTCCATCACATAGTTAAGGGAGTGGTTTAGAGTCTGATCCTACTACTGGAATAAGGTCCATTGGGTCAACTAAGGATCTAGAAGTTTCTAGAGGGATGCTGAGGTAATGTTCAATCCTTGTCAACCTGTGATATATGTGTTTTGGTCTGCAACCATAAATTTTCACGTGACCATGCACATGATCCAAGGTTTGCATGAGGGCCCTTCTAGAATCCTAGCTTTCCATTTTTGTGTGCCCCAGGAGGAAATTTCAATTTCTAGTATAAATCAACTTCCTGCAAATACTAATCAGATTTGTTGTGTGTGTTCCCTATATCAAAGATCCATGATGTATATTTTTCCACCACCTTAGAGTCTAACAGGGAAATTCTTCAAGAGGAAGATTCCCCTTCAAACTTAGGAAATTATTGCAGCACCTACGCAGGGATATGTTCCTTATAACTTGTTGCAAATCCTACCACTCTATTATGTAGCCTTGAATATCCTTTATGAGTTCTCTTCTCTTAGTATGCAAATCCTCTCCTTGTTATGCCTCTCTCCCTCTACATGATGAAATCAACCTTAACAAACTAGACTAGACAATGCAGTCTTATTTGAAATGGAAGAGCCCTTCTCTCCCTAGTCTGTTGTGCTTGTGATTTCCCCAATAATTCTCGACACTTGACCCTTTCTCTATCCAGTAGGGCCTCTTTTCTGGATGGGAACCCTAATTTCCCCCAAATATATTTAACCATGTAGTGCGCCAACCTTCCCTCAGGCCCCGACATAGAGCAGTGTTACCTGAACACCACCCACCCCCCACATTTACTAGAAAACATGGACACAAAAGCAACCTAAACCTTGCTAACAAGTGAAAGCTAATTCTTTGATCAATATTAGGGTTAATTCACCACATTATTTCTCACCTTTCTACCAACCCATTTACAAACCAACCATAGTTTCTCTAGCAACTAAAATGCATGAACACACAAAAGGAGTTGCACCATTATCATGCAATAGTAACCACCCAATAAACCGTAAAGGATGAGTAGCACCTAATTTGAAACAAAATACTTAACACTACATGAATTACAAGCCAAAACCTTGCCAAGCATTGCACTCTACTCCTATTTTGACACAATAGAAGAGAAACATAAAAATTATAATAACCATCTCTCCCCAAATAACTAACCGAGATGGAGGGTATTCCTTGAAATATTTGGAGAAAGAGTGAACAAAAAGTAGCCAACACAAGAAAACTCCAAACATCATTACATTACAAGGAGAGAAGGAGTGTTGCATCAGTTTCTTGTGTCACCTCACTCTTTTCTCATCATTCTCCATTTTTATTAAGGTGGCCTTCCTCATTCGCACAACCTCTATGAGATTCGATTATCATATTACAATATTCCCACTAGTGACAAACTCCCTTACTTAATTGCACAGAGGTCATATACAAAGAGTGCCTCTGCTCTTTATCCAAATTATCAAATATTTATGTCACTCTTACCCATAATTTCCTTATGCCCTAATCTGTATGAGATCTTAATTAAAATGTGCTTAAGGGTTTGTAAATTTCAAGTGTTAAAATTGAGTTTTATGATCCTTTATGTTAAATTATTAAACACATAAAGCATGAATTTTAAACTATGAAATAGCAGAAACAACAAACAAATACACCATAAAAATAACTGCAACATAGCAAGTGATGGAGTTCATCCCTCCTAGGCTACGTCTCCTTGGTCCAACTTCCAATGGCTTGGCCCTCTTTCATTATGCTCAAAATGGTGATTACATACATTTACAGTGCTCAAATGGCTTCAAAACTTGTTCCATCAGCTCCAGAACTATAAAAAATGCATGTCTAGCCTCTTTCTGCTCCAAAATTGGTCAAAAACTGAAGAAGTTATGAGCCTCCCTAGTTTTGTTGCTAACCACACCATCAATTCCCCAAAATCCATGATCGTCCTACAAATTCACCTAGATTTCGGCTAATCGAGCAACAAATTCGTGGAATTTCAGGTGAAATTTTCAAATAGTTAATTTTCCCAATAACACCTAAAATCCACATTTTTAACCATAATATATTGGTCGAATTAAAAAGAATTAATAAAAAATTTTGAGCAATGGGACCTCTGCCTCCGCCGCACCCACAGTTCTAATGTGATGGTCGTATGCAATATATGGGGTGGGGGGGGGGGCTAAGCCCTGCCCCTTCCCCCAAACTCCAACGACTTAACCTTTATCAATAGTTTGGTTTGTATGTTTTAACAAAAAACATGGTGGTTATAATGGTTATGTGGTGCGTTGTTTGAAGAGAGGTCATGATGTCGATCCCTCTGGAGGTGTAGTTCATACTTAAACATAATTTTGGTGGCCCCGTGCTGCCATATGGTGGCCTCCAGTTGGGCCATGTGGCAACATGTGGTTGTCCAACCAACCAACCAAATTCAACCATGATTGAACCAATATGGGTCTGCCACTTGTCACGCAGTGGTAGGCCCAAAATAAATTGAATTTCGACCGACCAGAAGAGGTCATGTGACAGCCTACCACTAGTTCAAAATTTTTCCTAATCAACTGCCATTTTTGAAAATTTTTCTTGGTTGGGAAAATGAACAGAATGCGTTTCTGGGAGCATACATTGTCGGTTTTTTGTGAAACAAGTTGTGTCGGATTCATAATGATGAGATCTACGTGCTCGTTCAGGTTCCACACCATTATGAAAAATTTCATTTTTTAGCATATTTTTTGAGCACTTGATCACACCTCCCCATTGGAAACTTTTGGACCCAAAAATATATTTTATTACTGAACATTTGGATAAGGGCACAACCCCCTCACCCTTAAAATCTCAATCCACTGGAATTTTCCTGAATTCAACAATTTGAGATTTTCATGAAAGCTAATCTCTTTCCTTGATTTTGGAGACCTTGTCTTGTTGTTGTAGATACCACCTTGTTGCAATTTACCATAATTTTCCAAACAAAAAAATTTCCTTGAAGAAACAAACATGTTCCCTCCTGAGTCTTCAATCAAAGGAAACTTAAACAACTTGAAATTCGTCTCACTTCGAACATTGTCGACATGATGATGTTTAGCTTGTCTTGCCTTATGCTTGGCTCAACTCTTGACCAAATGTGATCATTATCACCATGCATCATCCCATTTCAAGGAAAATACATTGTGAAACCCACAAGAAGAAATTTTGAACCCAACACCCTCTTTTTCAAATTTCTTTGGCGCTTTCTCTTTGATCTTTTTACTCTCTTGTACCAACATGATGTTCACATCACTACTCAACAATGATTCATGCTACTGCAATTTTACCACATATTGTTGACCTATTTTTGGAGGCAACATGTTAGACTCTTGAAACATCTTATCACATCCATTAGCGACCTTAAAGAAATCATAATTTTAATTTTATGCATCACTTTGAAAGGCCTCATTCACAACATCTTGATGCTTGAACATTAACAAAGCAAAATTTTGACTAGCATTCACAATTCTCTTCATTTGTCCAGCATGCATAAGAGACAAATTGGTCTTCTTACTATGTGCTCTAACAATGTACTCAATCCCATTCTTGAACAAGTGATACTTATTCTCATGCTGATGAAAGATTTCCCTCCTATCATAAAGATATGGGCTACCAAAAATAATACCAGAAATATCAAGCGGAATAACATCAAGTTCAAATTCATAAAGAAAGTTTGCTGTGATTGCAAAACTAAGTATGCACTTCCTCGTCACCTAAAAATTTTCATTCTTTCATATCCAACCTGAAGGATAAGGTCTTGGATGAGGAATGGCTTCTAAATTCAAATTCTTGACTAAGTCTTCTGAAATAAGGTTTTCTTGTGAACCACTATCAAATAGGATGTCAATCTTGGTATGCTTTGAAATAACTCTAACATGGAAAAGTTTGATTCTTGTTTCATCATCTTGAGTGTTATTGAGACAAATTGAAGAACTAGTAGTTGCAATGTCCTTACCTTTCAAACCCATTGTGGTGATCTTTGTTTCATCTCTGGAATCAGAACCTAAATCATGTGTTATTGTAGCAGTTGTCTTCTCCTTCTCCTTGTTTTTAAGCTTGTTGGGTCTCATCTTTGGATGAAGTTTCCAGCAATGATTTTCATCATGTCCATATTTGAAATAGTGTTTGCATGTGAGTTTTTATTTCTCCATATTGATGGAAGTATTCTTCTTACCTTTTCCCTTGAACTTACCCTTTCCTTTCTCTTCAGACTCAAAGGTATAATCGCTTGTCTCGTATGAAACATGCTTCCATATTGCCTCTATATGTGTGGCATGTACAAATACTTCATCTAAATTTGACGTATTAAACACGAGAATAGTATGTATTACGTAACTATGCAAACCTTCAATGTACTTTAACAAAGTTTCTTGAGATGTCAAATCTACACCCAAAATTAGTGCTCTTCTCCTAAACTCTTGAGTATTGTTTTGCACACTTTGTTCTTTACCTTGCCTAAAGTTTTTCTAGTCCATTATATCCTTTTTCATGTATTCTAATGGATAAAAATGTCTCCTTAAGGTAGAAACAAAATCATTCCAAGAAGTTAAGACGTTACCATGTTTCTTCATGTCCTCTTGAGTTTTGGCTTCCCACCAAATAAGAGTTGCACTTTCCAATATTAGTGAAGCAAGTTGAATCTTCGTGTCATCATCCTAGATTATTTATATCTTGCAATACACTTCAAGCTGACTTTAATATTCACAATTAGTCATGAGCTAATTAGAATATTCATTTTTTTTATTGCTTTATTTAAAGAATAAGAGGGCAAAGGAGGTCCATATTTCTCCTTAATCATGAATAAATCAATGCGAAATGTGAAAGAGACAAATCTTGGCAGCTTAATTGAAGAACCCTTGGTGTGAAAGGGGCTATATCATTTTGATTGGGTCAACCTTGACCAAATCTACAACGATATCATGGAGGAGTGGCCATCAATGAGGTACAATGCAATTTTAGGTGGAGATACCTTGTGTGAAATAAGTGATCTCATTGGAAGTGGTTTAGGGTTTGAAAGCTCTTAACTTATAAAAGGAAGAGGATGGAAACATTAGAAGGGGGTTGATGTATATTATATTTCTAAATATATGGTATGTTTAGACATATATATTTCTCTTGCTGTTTAGCTGAGATTGAATGTTGTTTAGCATTGGGTGTTCCTGATCGGGGATCCCACCTCTTTTGATTGAGTAGCTCTTGGGAGAGTTTGTATTGCATTGTCCACTATCTGGCTTAGGGCCAAGATTATTCTTTCAACTACAACATAGATCCTATTGAGGGTTTAGTTGTTTTTGCAAGCTGCATCAAGTGGAGACTAGATCTTTCAGATCTAGGCCATTTCAGTGCTCCTTTTTCAGTGGAGGAGGTTTCCACTTCATTGGGAGGGTAGTATTAGAGGGAATTGAGCTCATTTTAAGATCTTGTCATGAGGCCAACCTTATTTTGATCTCTACAGTGTAGTATACTTCTAGATATGCGTTATTTCTGTAGGTGCAATTGCAGGGTGGTTCAACACAACATTTGGAGAGATGATTTTCTAGTGTTGGGGATCTGCCCTTCACTTTGGAGATCTATTGGAGGAGGCTATTCTATTGCTCATATCAGGTCAGCCACACTTTCCAGATCTGTATTTTTCAGTAGATTTTCAGTCTTAGATCTCATATCTACAACTTGTACTTGGTGTTTTGCTGAAAACCCCAAGGGGGTTCTTTAGAGGAGCTTGTATAGTGCACAGATCTTATATAGATCTAACTTTGTATGCACATAGCAGCTCTAGATCTGATGTATAATCTATTTCTATTGCAGAGGAAATAAAATAATTTTGTAAGGGTTTTATAGCTTTTATATATGGTTACAACACCTCATATTGAGGGATTTTCTTTATTGGAGAGTTGCTTTTATTGTTATGCATCTTATGGGCCATTTCTTACACATGTTTTTCTGTTGTAATAACAAATGAAAGTTCTCCATATTGGCCTCTTGCTGTATAAATGATGATCTGTATTATTTTTCCATCATTCTGCATTGCATTGTTGCATTTTTCCATTCGAGAATATTACAGTGGTATCAAAGCATCATCTTGGCACAACCTGTGCATTCTAAAGCCAATATGTCTTATGAAGAAGGGGAGCCTCTTACTGACAAAGAAAAGAGGTATCAAAAGAGAAGGCACATAAATTTTGATTATACAAATGATAATAAAAACAAGGGTAAAGCCCATTTATCTGGAGGGGAAGATGAAGAGAACGAGTTCCCTAATATCCTTCTTAGAGCCATGAAAGACATTGCTATAGAGATCAAGGAGATGAGAATGGACAGATTCAAGGAATCCCTAGAGGATTTCATCATGGAGAAGGCTCTGGCATGTCTCACCACTAGAATGATCAACCAGTGCATCAACCACAAGTTTCCCAACGCTCTACCATGCCTACAGTTTTGGCTGTGGGAAATGAAGGGTTTAAAGAGAATGAATCCCTTGAAGAATATCTTGAAGAATATGAGTCTCAAAATCAGAGATTCAAATATCACTTTAGTTTTCAAGAGCTTTGTCAAATAAAGGACAATAGAATACCAAGGCATCATCATAGAGGTGGTGGATTCATTCAGAATCATGATCGACACCACACTATGGGTATATTTGTTTTACCCAATTTTTATGGGTCATCCAATTTTTCTGCCAAATATTGGGTAGAAAAAATTGACATCTTCTTTCAATTGAACAAGGTTCCAGAGATGGAGGCCATTAATATTGCAACGCTGCACCTTGAAGGTGAAACACATGACTAGTGGTTCCATGGCTTGTCTACATTGGGTCATGCCAATGTGACTGCTTATTCAAATTTAACTAGAAGGTTGGTGGAAAGATTAGATAGAAGATATCTAGAAGCACCATTCATGAGCCTTGCAAAGTTGAAACAATCAGGTAATGCAGAAACTTACATCTCTGAATTTTTAATACTTTCTGTTATGGTTCCTGATTTGTCTGCAACAAGAAGGGTGTACATGTTCATTGATGGGTTAGATGAACCTTTTCATGGGTTGGTTAAGTCTACCAAACACACTACCCTACATGATGCTATTGAAAGGGATAGAGACCTTCAAGATGCCTTTCCAAAAGCAAAGGCAACATTTCAGCATAAGCCCTCTTTTCCTTCAAAGGGAAAGGAAGAAAAGGTTGCTCCTTCTAAGGAGAGTCAAATTAAAAAACTTTTTGATGATGATGTCCGGAGAGATCTAAGAAGAAGGAAGCTTTCTTCACTTGCCAAGAATCATGGGCACCTGGACATAGACGTGTAGCTGGAAAAGCACATTACATAGAGGTCTTCTTAGATGATGAGGAGGAAGAAGAAGATGAACCAAGAAGAGGTCACAACACTGACACTACAGGAGGAGAAACAACACCATCAAGAGATGGGAATGGAGCATTTTCTCCTATTGGAGTGGCTCTTGCATCATTAAGAGGAGTACCTATGTACTTGACCTTAAGAGTTCGAGGTTCCATCTTGAATCAGAGGGTTTCTATTTTGGTTGATAGTGGGTCTACCCACAATTTTATTGATGCCCAACTAGTGAAAAGGAGGGAAATACCCACTGATGCTTTTGAGGGATTCTCTGTTTTGGTCCCAGGAGATAGAAAATTGTAATGCATGCATTATGTCCCATCATTATTAGTCACCATGGGAACATATACATTGATTGATCACTTCTTTGTGGTTGACATATCTGACACTAATGTGATATTGGGTGTTCAATGGTTGATTACTTTGGGGAAAGTCACCACTGATGGGGAGGCTTTGCAAATGGAGTGGGTAGATAAAAAGAGTGGTAAGACTCAAATGATCAAAGGTATGCATGCATATCCCTCACATACAGCTTCCACACAGAAATCAGAGATGGATTTGCGCAATGGAAGCAAGGACCTTACAATCCCATCTATTATGCTCATGGGACACTATTATTTGGTGGCAAACCACCTGGGAGGCCACCTGATTCAAATCTTGTGGGATATATCTCACAACATGATGCTCCAAGCATAAATACAGGAGGGATGGGAGCATTAGAAACCAATGATACAATGTTGGGAGTCTTGGGTAGGGTCAAGGAGGAGGGAGATCTTCTCCCAACATCATCGTTACCCACTCTCATTTCAGATTCTATGGTGTGGGAGGAGAAGCATGGAAGGAGTGACCTTCCAAAATGTACCGTTGGCATGGGAGATGTCAAGGAGGAGAGCAGTCATATGACATAAATTTATGTTGATAGATCATCAGCCCTGTCACTATGGGAGATTGATCCATATTGGAAATCCAAAATGTTGGTGGATTACTCCAAGGATCTTTATACATGCATGATACTTGATGACCAACTACATGAAGAGGGCTATTCAGTCCAAGGATGATTCATCTATTATCATGGTATAATATTCTTATCTAGATCCTCCAAGCTCAATGAGAAGTTGTTACAAAGGGCCTATGAAGAGTTCTGTTTCAACCACACATATTCCATGAGATTCTACAACATCATCATGAGGAGCTATACTTGGAAAGGATTTGAAGGAGATCTACATAATAATTTTCAAAGATGCATGAACCATGTGGAGTTGGAATAGCAACAAGACTCTATAAAAGAGTTAGTTCAGCCATCTCTTTCTGCTTGTGAGAAAGGAGATAGATCTATGCACCCCTCCATTTGTTTAACGAGGAATTTTGGTGAAGAATATGCTCATGTAAATAATTTTTCATTTTATTATTGTTTGCATTTTTTCAACATGTATATGCAGACCATAAATGCAAGAAGGAGTATTGTACCTTATAAACTTCATGGCCAACTATGGGCCACAAAAATTTCTGTACATGGCCACTCCCTTGGAGGACAAAGGGAGTTTTTGTTTCATGATGGGTGCATTCCTAAGGCACCAAATATATCTCACAATTTCAGCCATAGTGAGATGACTTGGACAACAAGTAAGTGGTGGGGAAACCACTTACCACATCATGATATGATGAAGTCAGGAGATGCACTACGCTGGTTCCACATGTGGGACTATGACCCACCTCCATATGCACAAATTTATGTTTGTATATATGTAATTTTGATCCCATACATTGATGATGTACTTGTACTTTTTATGGGAATGTATGGAGGGAGGATGGGAGGTATGTAAGTGCCCTATGGGATGTAGATTCTCCATGTTCACTATGCTACATGTTTCAGGGAGAACATTGGGCAAACCATGTTTGTTTCATTTGAACTATTGTCTCCTTATGGGATGGATTAATTGCATCTCATGAGAACTTTGGAGGAGAAATTCATGGAGGGATGGATTGGTGAACACTTAGCTTATGAGGGAAGCTTATCACATGTTGGTGTCAACAATGGAGGAGGAGAAGAGTTGCAGAACTCACCTTGTCAGTTGCTTGAGGACAAGAAACATTTGGGAAGGGAGGACTGTAATATTCCCAATTATTCATGAGCTAATTGGAATATTCATTTTGTTTTATTGCTTTGTTTAAATAATAAGAGGGAAAAGGAGGTCCATATTTCTCCTTAATCATGAATAAATCAATGCCAAATGTGAAAGAGACAAATATTGGAAGCTTAATTGAAGCACCCTTGGTGTGAAAGGGGCTGGATCATTTTGACTGGGTCAACCTTGACCAAATCTACAACGTTGTCATGGAGGAGTGGCCATCAATAAGGTACATCGTAGTTTTATATGGAGATGCCTTGTGTGAAAGAATTGATCTCATTGGAAGTGGTTTAGGGTTTGCAAGCTCTTAACTTATAAAAGGAAGAGGATGGAAACATTAGAATGGGGTTGATGTATATTATATTTATAGATATATGGTATTTTTAGAATTATATATTTCTCTTGTTGTTTAGCTGAGATTGAATGTTGTTTAGCATTGGGTGTTCCTGATCGGGGATCCCACCTCTTCCGATTAAGTAGCTCTTGGGAGAGTTTGTATTACATTTTCCACTATCTGGCTTAGGGCCAAGCTTCTTCTTTCAACTACATCACAGATCCTATTGAGGGTTTGGTTGTTTTTGCAAGCTGCAGCAAGTGGAGACTAGGTCTTTCAGATCTAGGTCATTTCAGTACTCCTTTTCAGTGGAGGAGGTTTCCACTTCATTGGGAGGGAAGTATTGGATGGAATTGAGCTCATTTTCAGATCTTGGCATGAGGCCAACCTTATTCTGATCCCTACAATGTAGTATACTTCTAGATCTGCGTTATTCCTGTAGGTGCAGTTGCAGGGTGGTTCAACACACCATTTGGAGAGCTGATTTTCTAGTGTTGGGGATTTTTCCTTCACTTTGGAGATATATTGGAGGAGGCTATTATATTGCTCATATAAAATCAGCCACACTTTCCAGATCTATATTTTTTAGTAGATATGCAGTCTTATATCTCAGATCTACAACTTGTGATTGGTGTTTTTCTGAAAACCCCAAGGGGGTTCTTTAGAGGAGCTTGTATAGTGCATGGATATGATATAGATCTAAATTTTTATGCACATAGCAGCTCTAGATATGATGTATAATCTACTACTATTGTAGAGGCAATAAGATAATGCTATAAGGGTTTTCCAACTTTTATATATCGTTGCAGCACCTCATATTGAGGGATTTTCTTCATTGGAGACTTGCTTTTCTTGTTATGCATCTTATGGGCCATTTCTTACACATTTTTCGCTGTTGTAATAAAAAATGCAAGGTCTTCATATTGGCCTCTTGCTGTATAAATTATGATCTGCGTTATTTTTCCATCATTCTGCATTTCCCATTCGGGAATATTACACTGACGTACCCAATTGTCTAATATTTTAGCATCTACCTCTCCATCATACATAGTAAAATAAAACTTAATGTCAAGCTTTAAAAATGGAGTTTTACCATGACCTTTTGGAGAATGTGGAGGTGTTTGTGAAAGGCTTGTTGTGGAAGAGGATGATGGTGAAGATGGTGGTGAGGAGAATGGTGGTTTCAAATGTGGTTTTTCACCATTCCTATTACCTTTTGGAGGATTTTCTCCATATCCCTCTTCTCCTTTTGAATAATTTTCTCCCTTTGTAATATTGGAGCTCTCACCTTGCATCCTTGTGCTTCTATCCTCATAGAGAACTTTCACCATTTTTGTCATATCAAAGAATACTTTCTTGAAGGATTTTTCATCCTTTGACATATTGTGAGGCTCTCCTTCATGTGACATACTTGTTGAAGCTTCTACTGCAATATGAGGAAGAATTTGTAGTGGATATTGTGGCAAACTTTCTCTCCTTGTTCTTGAACTAACTTGAGGAATTTCAACCACAAGATTTCCTTCTCCTCTCTTGAGATTCAACCTTCTAATCATCACATACACTTGTAAAAAATTAAATCCTCACAACAAAAAGAAAACCAAAGCTCTGATACCAAACTTGATATGTATGAAATTTTAATTAAAATGTGATTAAGGGTTTGTAAATTGCAAGTGTTAAAATTGAGTTTTATGAGCCTTTGTGTTAAATCCTTAAACACATAAAGCATGAATTTAAACTTTGAAATAGAAGAAACAATAGAAAAATACACCATAAAAATAACCCCAACATAGCAAGTGATGAAGGAGTTCACCCATCTTGGGCTACGTCTCCTTGTTCCAACTTCCAATGGCTTGGACCTCTTTCATTATGCTCAAAATGGTGATCGCATACATTTACAGTGCTCAAATAGCTTCAAAAAATGTTCCATAAACTCCATAACTGTAAAAAATGCCTGTCTAGCCTCTTTATACTCCACAATTGGTCAAAAATTGATGAAGTTATGAGCCTTCCTAGTTTTGTTGCTAATCGCACCACAAATTCACCAAGATCTGGAATCGTCCTACAAATTCGCCATGATTTCGGATAACCAAGCAACAAATTTGCGGAATTTTGGGAGAAATTATCGGACAGTTAATTTGCCCAAAAATGCCTAAAATTTGAATTTTTAACCATAATATATTGGCCGAATTATTTTTTTAAATAAAAAATTTTGGGCGGTGGGGCCTCCGCCTCCACCTTGCCCCAGTTCCAATGTGATGTTCGTATGAAATATATGGGAGGGGGCCAAGGCTAAGCCCCACTAATATGGGCCTGCCACTTGTCAGCCAGTGGTAGACCCAAAAAAAAGTGAATTTTGACCAACCAGAACAGGCCACGTGGTAGCCTGCCACTAGCTCAAATTTTTTCCTAATCAACTGTCATTTTTGAAAAATTTGCATGTTTGGGAAAACTAACATAACACGTTTCCGAGAGCATACGATGTCCATTTTCTGTGAAATGAGTTGCACCAGATTTAGAACAATGAGATGCATGTGGTCGTTCAGGTTCCACACCATTATGACAACTTTCATTTTTGAGCATATTTTTTGAGCACCTGATCATGCCCTCCTCCACCAAGTATTAATTGAATATTAATTCCATGGCATGGTGGAATACAAACTCTTCCATTTTCAATAACTCTAAAATGCTCGAATTCAAACTCAGACTGCTCACATGCCAGCAGCCACATTCTATGACTAGGCGATGGCCCTTTATCATTCACAGAGCTAGTGAGTTTCAATGCTAAATTATTGTTATGACATTTGCAAGGGGCATGTTGAAACATGCCACTATATTTTAGTCAGGTGGGGAAGTGAAACCCATCCCCCTTCTCTCCACTAGTCAACCCATCAAGGGAGAAAAAAGGTCAAATTTTATATTTAAAAAAAAAAATCATTGAAAACACAAGAAAAACAACAATTTAAAAAATGTATACTTTAAATATTCAAAACATCAAAAAGTTACCATAGAAAAGGGGGAGCTATTGGTAACACCAATTTTTAAATGGGGATAAAGACAACCACTAAATGCTACATATAAGAAAATAATAACTCAAAGGGTTCTTACCAATTTGGTAAGTATCTTATTCCAAGAAGTTACTAGTTAAATTACTCTAGAAATTCTTTTATTTTCAAGAAAATTATTAGGCTTCTTTTGGAACTTGGTTAGAGTTGTTAGGAATTCAATTTGAATTATAAGGACCAAAGAATCCAAGAATGGTGTTCTATAATTGTATAATATTTCAACCCATTTAATTTCAATTCAATCCAAAGAATTGATTATAGTTGGTTTTTGCATATAGAGTAGATTGAGATGTTTTATGTCAGTGCATTTTCTTAAGTAATATTTTAGTTTAATGAATTCAACACCTTGCCTTCTTGGAGTAAGGTATCGATCTAAATATGCAACCAATGGTTGAATTACCTCCTTATATATTTATATTTATCTTTTGTTTGATTTATATATTTTTTTCTTATGGATAAAGCAGGTGTTGTATAATCTATTTCATTTATGTGGAGTTTTTTATGTGCACAGTTTCAATATGTAGCTATAATATATATTTATGCAATATTGATTTTCGACAATATCATTAATTCTTGCAAGATGTTAGAAGTTGAAAGGTTATGTTGCTAGTTTACCCTAGACTTACTATTACAAGGAACTTTGTTATTCATTAATTTCAACAACTACTTTACTCTTGCAAGACTAATCTCTAAACTCAAAAAGGTATGATATTAGTTTACTCTAAAATTTCTTATTTTTGCATGGTTGTAGTTAATTTTCAATAATTGTAATATATTTGTTTTCTATAAATTCATGCATTTCTTTCATGGTTATTATGGAGGTAAAAGGAGAAGTGTTGTTGCATTGGGTTTACCCTATCTTGTGAATGGATTCTCATTTCTTATTAGCAATAATTGAGATTACATATTTAGTTAGAATGGATGGTTTATCTCAAGCATTATAAGGATATATTAGCATTAAAATTGATAAAAAAAAATTATTTGCACAAACAATGCATGGCATTTTGAAAATTTTAGTCCCTTATATTATTAGTCATTAGATTTATTTTGAGTTGGCTCTTGTTTGAGTTTGATTTGGATCCCTTATGATTTTTTGGTTTAAGTTTGATTTGGCTCCCTTATGATTTTTTTGTTTTAGTTTGATTTGGCTCCCTTATAGTTTTTGGCTTTGGGTTGGTCTAAATCCATTTCTAATCAAGAATTTTTTTTAGATTTCCTTCTTAGCATAGTTGGTTAATTCCTTCTAATGTCATTCTTGATAAAGTTTGTTCTTATGAGTCTTATTTTTTTTTCATATTATATATTTCTAGATATTGTTAACTATCATTTTGGAACCCTTCAGGTCTAAAAGTTAAAAATAGGAGAAGGTTCACTCCTCTATCAATATAGTACATTCTCAGAAAGGGTTGCAAATCTAGAAAGGACAATAGTGAAAAACAAGAAGGAAAAAACATAATTAATTGACCTCATCCACACTAATTATATCCCTTTTCCATAAGGTTGTTAAACCCCCAATTATTGTCTTTAAATTGCTATTGTTATGTTATTCTTGTCTTTACTAGTAAGCTACATCCAATATTTTTAATTGTATTCTTTGTCTCTTATATATACGAGGGAAACCAAGTTTTAGGTATGGTATTATCATGTGCATTTGTTATATTGGAAAAGGAGGTTTCCCCCTTAAAGTGGATTTTCATTCATTAACTCTTTCATTTTATTTAGATGTTTCATTATTGAAATTGGTCTTACTTTTTCTTATTTGGTTATTTGGTCCATAACATTGGTATCAAAATGGATGATACTTGGTTTGGTTCTTTCAAACTAGCCATCTTCCCATTTTCACTCTAAATTTTCTTGGTTGTTTTGAATGAGTGAACCTTTCAGGGTGGGAAAAGGACATAGTGAAGTGTATTGGTAAATTTTTAAAATTTTATTCAATAAATCCTCAACATTAGGTTGTGCAAGTTAGGGATTTATTTAGTCCTCAAATTAGGCTTAGACATATGGTTTTGGTAAAATAATAATGTACGGATATTGTGATATCCAAATTGCGTTTCACTAGTGGAACTAGAAAGATGATAAAAAAACACATTTCAACTCCAAATTTTAGACCTATGAGGGAAATATTGTTTTATGGTAGTCCAGATAATTTAATTCTCCTAAAATAAGGAAAAACAATAGGTTATGGTAATTCCACAACTTTCTTTTGAAATGTTCAAATTTAATGAGATTAGTGGAATCCTAAACATAACATTTCAAATGGGATCTTGTAAGAAAAAATCATTAATAAGAGATCCAAATGGGTGAATTTGTTGGGAAAAATACTGAGAGGGGGGGGGGGGTGAATCAGTATTTGGTAAAAATACTGAGAAGGGGGGGGGGGTTGAATCAGTGTCTAAAACTCACCCAAACCTTTACTTTTCATTTCTGAATTCTGTACATGACTTGAATGAAGCAAACTAGTGTATGTACGCGACTGATATTAAGGAAACTAGAGTATACCCAGTAAACTTATAATTCAGATAAATATTCAATTACTTGACTTATACCAATGCATCATTGATTCATCATACAAATAATAAGCAGTAAACATGTGCATTAAGAATAGATTAAACCATCAAACATAAGCAACACACATGAACACCAAGATTTAAGGTGGAAACCCAATGTGGAAGAAAACCATCGTTGTTGTCACCTTAGTCTTCAATATTATTATTATGAATAAATTCTTACATTCTTGTACTAGTCCAGACTCATACCATCACACAGGCACCCACCTGTTGAAGGCTAAAACCTTCACTCGTTTTCCAACTCCTATTGGAAGGGAGCTCAAACCCCTTGATCTTGTTTACCAGCACCCACTGGAAGGGAAATTCAACCCCCTGATCTGATCACCAACTACTACTAGCATGAAGCTTCGAATTCCTCATTGAAGTCTCCAACCCTAAACACCATCCGTGGAGCACGTTTCATAAATTTTCACACTAGATCCACCTGCTTCAACACATCACAACTTGTAGGCCACTTTTTATAAAATTTTCATACTAAACCCATTAAGATCATTTAAGCTCAGCTTCAAAACTGAAACTAATCACTGTACCAAACCAATCAATGAAAATAACTATTGAACCACTAAATTACTTACAACAACTAATGAATCAATAAATCATTGTACCAATCAATCACTTAAGTAAACAGTCACTTAACCAATCACCAACCCAAATCAAATAGAACAGTGAGATAATTGTAACCATAACTGAACCCAAAATATTGCATCAACATATTGAATCAACTGCAGCCCTGATCAACCATATAACAAATATATATGCTAATTCACTTAAGGAAACTCACATGTATACATGCTTTTCTGAAGAGAAAACTGCATCAGATATCAACCTACCAAGTTCTGAAAACTATTAATTATAATTAAAACACATAATTGATCACAGACATACTGAAGTATTTTGTCAGATTACAGATCTATGAAACCCCATATAGTTAGCTGCAACAAGGATATTCTCCAACCAATCAACATTCCATCAATTGAACTTCATACATTGCTACTAAAGCCAGATCAACATGAAGACATCATTGACAGACAATAGAAATACATCAGCACTGATCATATTGATCAGAAATATTTTTCAGCAGAAACCCTTCCTTCATGTACACGTTTTTTATGAAGAAAACTTGCGTGTATACGTGCTTTCATTGAGACCAACATGCGTAAAGATCTGCAAATTTTGACCTATAATTTTTCAACCCTTCAGAACTTCAGACAAACCCAAATCATAAAATTCAAAGGTAAAACATGCGTAAAATCATATATCTAGTCAATCCATGAGTAGATCATACAATGGAAAGTCATTTCAAGTCTCATGATTTTGATCCATCATTGTATTTATAGGTGCATAATTATTTCAGATCAACTTATCAATTATAACCCATAATATGAAAATATGCTTTACATAGAACTATTCATCAAAAACCCTTACACATGCACACTATAGCACTTTGATCTTCACCTCCTTATATAGTTTGAGCCTTTGCCAATACCATGAGCCAATACCACACTAGTGCCGGTGGTAATCTTTGACGGGGTCAAATAGTCATTATTACACTCAATATTGTGGGCTAATACCATGGTAAAGACCCTTGGTATTTAATAAAATAATGCACCAATATGTACGCGACTCTACTTCGTCATCTCCACGTGTGTACGCGACTTGGCCTCATCTATCCCACGTATATTTATTCAAATAGTCACTTTCATAAATATTTTTTCTCTGACCTGCAAACCTCTGTCTCATCATTCTGTCATTATATTCCATCACTTTGTCACCTATGATATGATCTGTGAACTCGTACGGTTAGCATATATTTTTTTTGTTACAAGTGGGTCGCCATCAAGAAAAACACATATATCATAATGCCAACAATATCCCCCTTTGGACTTGATGGAAACCATGTTGGTGTTTGATCAACATAACCTGTAGATAAATGAAAAACATATCAGCCACCAAATTTAAACACCAATATAGTGTCCCCCTTTGTCATAAAGGGAAAAGGATGGACCAATGCTCCCCCTGAGCACATGTTGAAGTTTATGAAATATTTATAATGAAGTACATAACTCTATGACTCAGATGAAAAATAACTTTACATCAAACACCCAACCAAGTGTGGTTACATACCATCGGCTTTCCAACATGGGATTACATATATGGCTCAATCACCCAACCAAGTGGGATTAGATAACATGAATGAATAATTACATCATAGGTATCCACATGAAATTTACATCAAATGATAGATATGACTTGTATAACCGACCAAAATAAATTAACAGTGAGAGGTCCTCATGATATAAAATAAGGAAACAAAGTATCATCCATGGTAGTAGCATCACCATCATGTAAACATAGAAGAGGCATTCATATATGCATCATCAATCAACCACATGAACATATTTAGCAACGTCTTAAACATAATGAAAACAATGTATCATTAAATATCCCCCTGAATCTGTGCTACATGTTCTCTGTCAGATCATCAACTCATGCATCAAAGTATCTTAATAAAACAAGCATAAATGACATGTTGAACCAAATTCTAGTGCTCAAAACCAGTTATAATTAACAGTCACAAACTGTAATCAACATCTGAAAAGTAAATGGTTGATAGAAGAATATCAGAAATTTTTCTTGAGTTAGACCCAAATTTTATGTTCAAAGATATATATATATATATATATATATATATATATATATATATATATATATATATACGTGTCTTTCTGAATATAAACTCGCATATAAACACGACTATATTTCATGAACCCCGCATACTGTTATGCAGGAAAATCCTCTTTGCGAACAAAGAGGATGGGTCTAGTAACAAAGGGAACAATCTAACACCTACTCTCCTTGATTTTAAATGGACATAGATCATATGGAGATGACCTACCTCGATTTGATGATGCAATGTTGCTCCTTTCCCAAGTCCTTTTATCCTTTGTTCCTCTTAGTTAGGTCCTCATTGTCACTAGTGCCTAGTTGCCTTCACAAGAGATCAAACAACACAAAATGTGAAAGGAAAACATGAATTTTACATAAAAAATCTATCTAGTTGATCAAGGCATGTCTCCAAAGCACTCATTTCAAATCATTAAGAGAAGGCCAAAGGTCTCAACTCTCCTTCAATGCCTATAGCAACAATTATCTCTTTTTTGTTCTTCTAGCTCTGTTATAACTAGCATAGGTATGGGAGGATGACCATTTTATAGTGATGGGAGAGGGAACATGGATCCACTTAAGGTGGGGAAATGGTTTATCTCCTTAGGTGGTTCCTATTTTTTAGGAACAAGAAGCCCAAATGGAGAAAATCATCCCTATCCCCATGAAAAAACAACCAACTCTCTTCCCATGAAGCTTCTAGATCACGAAGCTTTGTTTAAATTTTTAAAAACCTTCAAGAAGTGGATCAGCGCTGGTGTGATCTCCATACCAGCATTGATCGGCGCTGCTCATAGGCTTAAGATGAGGCATCAATGCAAGTGAGAAAAATAAGGGTCACACTGCTCCAAATAAACATGTTTTTAAGTAGCCACTCCAGGAATGATTACCAGAGAGTTTGTTCAGCATACTGTAAGGGATATAATGGCATATTTTCATGATGGAAAATAGACACAGGGGTCACTGTTAAGGTCCTCTAGGATTCAGGAACAGGGAATAAAGGCACAGTGACAAAATGTTGTGTAACAGATGCCCCCGAAATCATGAAGGCTGAATGAGAGTGAGGGGTGAAATGCTTTACAAATATGTGCCAGGACCAAGACGTTGTCGTCGGAAAGCCTGTGAAATCAAGCACATATATACATAACTGAAATATCTTAGATAAACACATGACATCAGGTATGGACGCAACCATCCCTAAAAGAGATCGTGTAACAGGATCCATGGCATGGACACAACCATCCAACAATAAGGAGGATCACAAATATAGACTCAGGTATGGTCGCAACTATCCAGATAGAAGAGTCGTGTGTACAATCATGAATAATAGATATCGCCTCACAACCTGAAATTTAGCAGACAAAATCCATGGTCTTGCGCTCAGTCACGACTCGATCAAATACAAATTTGGGCATGTGAATGAGTGATTTGAAGTCAAACATGCAATAAAATCACCTAAGTACAAGCCAATGATTTAAACTACTAACAGGTGTGAGAGAGACCACCAATAATGAAAATGGCCCTCAAGGTACTAGCAGTACAATCCATGAGATGTGAATAAGGAACTGAAGTCGAACACTCATGAAATCATCCGATCGAAGGCCAATGGTGTGAACCTATCATCAAATGTGAACAAGCTGCCATTAGGGAATGCAGGCTCTAAGGTATTGAAAAAAAATCTATAGATCAACTTCCTGGATAATGAGTTGAACTCGACAGGAAGTGATCTGTCAAAGGAGGGCCATGATGTATCCCACATCATCGACATGAGATAGTGGAAATAAGATAATGATGAATCAATATTGAACAAAGACCTAGGTAATGAATAAGATGCAGAAGGAACTCCTCTTGAACATATCAGCGACATGACTCTGGAGTTTGGCAGTATTTGAATCAAATGGAATCATAGGTCATGTTGATAGAAGTGGTAATTGAATGACAGGCAAATAGATCTCCCAAACCCATGAAGGCAAAGTGACGAATTTAGGATGTTGCCAACCCAACATGAAATATTGGATGTGTCAAGTTCAAGAGCGACATACTGCCGACACAGCTAATAAACACTATACTGCACCATTTCTAGCGAGTACCCCAATTATATTTTAATACAAGCTTGAAGGGGATAGCATATGCTTGTCATATAATTTTTTCCTTTGGACAAATCCATCCTAGTACATTTTACGAGCCCTAGGAAGGAGGAACTCGGTATCGTCATGGTGACTGGTCCAATGTCATTAAATTTAAACGAGTTCGAAAAAGGTGAAACTCGATGCCTTTTCATATTTAGAGAGTTTGAAAAGAGGCACAAAGAAAAATCCATATGGCCCCTTTCGTAAATAGTCCCTCGAACCCGAAAAGGTAGAAAACAAAGTTCGAGAGAGCCTCTTATCTACGATTGACTAAGGTATTCATTTTTCGTAAAGAATTTATCCCAACCCGAAAAAGGGGTAAACATATACTGGGTAAATGACATTTCTTTTACTTTAACAAGTTCAAAACAACAAGTACTCAACAATATTTTCATGCTTAGAGAGTTAGAAAAGAGTTGGGGGTGAATTTTTCATTCATTTTTACTAAGTCTGAAAAAGTAATAAATTGGAACTCGTGTACATGTCATCCGTTAAAAAATTAACCCTATGCTGCACAAGAACAAACCCATTATCTTTTTTCAAGGTAAAAGTCATTAAAATATATTAAAACATGAAAAAAACCCTAAAAGTGACTTGAACATTTATAAAAATGAGAAAAGTAAAAATATTTTTACTTTTGACCTTCACAAGTCTTGGAAGCGATTTTTTTTACCCTTGTTTACCTTGATCCTTCAGGAGAAGATTGTGGGTGATCTAGGAAGCTGATCAATGAGTTGTTAGAACCAGGTAAGACCCACGCTCATCTCCATCATTTTCATACCTGTCTTAGCATTTATTATAGAGCATGGTGATTTATTGGAGAAGAGTTTTTACACTCGGAGTCACGGCAGATCGGCGCGGGGATGCCATATTGGTATTGCGCTGCTCTGTTTTTTTTTAACAGTGGTTGTGTGCCAATATACGCAATTGTTTTTAAAATGGCCATGCTGATTGTAGAGCGCATAAAGATACAAAAATTCCTTCAAAAACTCCATTCAAAATCAATTTTTATGCATGGATATTGACAAAAGGTTGTTCAAATGTTATGACAGGAAGGAAATGCCAAGCAATCATGGTGATTGAGTGGAGAGAGAGAGAGCATGAAGATGTGGATAGGGAAGCCATGGAAGGCCAAGATTTTCTTGATGCTTTAAGAAATTGTGAGCTTCTCAAATTATTTTTAACTCTCGGCTTGAGATCTCAGCCAGATTTTCTGCAATACCTGATAAGCATTTGGGACATGGGAAGGGAGAGATTTATCATTGGTGACCAAGAGATAGATATTGAGGTGGCTGATATTTACTTCATCTTTGGCCTTTCACGAAGAGGAGGACGGGCTCGATTGGCAAGGAGTCGAATCATGGGAAAAAGTATGGATATGCTCATAGGAAGGGCGTGTCCAGAGGTGGTCAAATATTCCAGTGGGAAGGTAGATATAAGAAGCGTGAACAACTTGAATCTCAAAGATATTTTATACACTGTCACATGTGCCATTGGGGCACACGCACCACACGAGGCTACAAAGTCTCAGATCCAAACTGTCGTTGACTGTATGTCACCTACCATCTTTAACTGGGCGGAAGCAGTTCTCGAAAATATGAAGAAACAACTCTCAAAATGAAAGAAGAGTCGGCTGAAGCAATTTGGATATGGTTCAATCTTAACAAAAATTTTCTTGGAACGAGTTCCGTTGTTCCAATTCTAGTTGGCAAAAGTGGTTGCACCAGCACCACGAGATCCATGTATAATTAGATGGAGCGAGTTGATGCCTTGCTTAGGAGGTGGGCAACATATGTCATACAAACTTGCTTTATTTATGTGGTTGAGGTGTCAGATCATTTTCGTGGAGGATTGGGCATACTCAAGGATTGATTTTCGAGGTGACCCAGATCTTCCACTTCCAGAGGGCGAGCATTCAGATCACAAAGGTAAAACATGTTTTTGTTAACTTTTGCATGTTTATATTGTTTATATATATGTGTGTGTGTGTTCTAATGTTTAAACTTATGTGATGTAGATGTCGGATAGAAGAGACTAGCTAGGATGCCCCCTATCGCCAGAAGAGTGGTGAGGGAGTTTAAGGCTGCTCCGTACGAGGAGGGAGCAGATGCTGAAGAGGAGATTCCCCAGAATCTAAATGCTTTGACTATCGGGATTCTGGAATACGCTCGTGTTCAGGATATCCCCCGATGTTACTAGAGGCATACTGTAGGGGTGTCAGATCTCATTCATCGACTACTGAATCGAGTCATTTGATCAGTGGCTTGCTACTGCGACCACCATGCTGCTTAGTCTAGTTTTGATTTTTGCAGTGGTAGTCGTTTTGTGACCTGTGAGTCTTGTTATGTACTAGAAAAAATATTTTTTGGGGGGTTATGATGTACTTGAAAACTTTTGCAAAAAAAATAGACACATATATATGTATGCTATATTTTCCTATTTTATACATGATGTAATGATGATCATAGTTTCACAAATTTCACAAATTCCTATCTAAAACATAATTAGCCAATGCATTTGTTAATGTATTCATGTGTCTTGGAATGAGCTTATATGTAATGTAGTCAAAATTCCTTTGTAAAATACGAACATGCAGATACATTCTCAAAACTTGAGGGTGTCTAATAGAATATTTCCCATTTAGTTTTAGGATAACAATCTATGAATCCAGGTTTACAACCAATTCTATAATTCCATTAGTGATTGCTTCTGATAGAAGTTCGATGACGGCACTGTATTCAACAATATTATTGGTTGTACAACCTAAACATATACCTTGCAGATCTACTAACTCACCATTAGGGTCATAGATGACCCATGCCGCAGAGGATAAGTTCTGAGTACTATGGCGGGCACCATCTGCAAAGCCGACATAAGGAGTTAAATACATCTGCAAATCAAGTAAAACAAGATGAGGAGGAAAACCGATTGGAAACGCACACCAAACCAAAACTATATAAAAATGAAAAGCACACTAATGTACAAAAGTAATCACATTAAAATATTATGCATAATAATTTTTTAAATAAAGCTCATTTCGGGGCTTATCCAAATGGTTACCTTCATAATCAATTAGCTTATATGCCCCTTTTTGCAAAACACATTTTACAATGTATGGTCCATGCCACATTGGTTCAAATTTTCCTACCCCTGGTGTTAGCACTCAAATCTACCTCAGGCTGAAGTAAAACTCAAGGCTACATCAAACCACGCTCAGCCTCGTAGCTAGCCCTACGAGGACAGGAGAGGGCTCTCTCCGTCAATCTCGAGAAAATGAGCAATAGGATGCGAGATGACTTACAATAAGAACTGATTTTAGGCTAGTAAAGAGATAGGTATGTTTGAGTTTTGGTTTTTTGGGTTTTCGCTGGAGTAATGGGAAAACAAATTTTGGGTCCGGGGATAAGGTCAGACCTTTGCAGAGTTCAAGCTGGGGCGAGGTAGGTGATGATCTTGATGCTTTGAATTGGATATATGGATAGATTAGACCGACGAGGAGCTGACGAGGGCAAAGAAGAACTTGGATCCTCTCCAAACAGCTGAAAACATATAGAACTAACTAAATTCAAAGGCCAAGCACTGTAAACAATGGATTCAACCTTATTTCACTCATTCAATTTAGTTCAGAAGCATATGAAAGGATGGCATACATTAAACATGAAGAAACTTACAGTAAACAAAGAAGAAACACCATCAAGAACAGAACACCACAAAGATCCCAACAAGTGCCGCAAAACCCCTGATCTTTCCTTAGCCAAAATATGAAAAATATGTACAATGATATCAAAAGTATCCCAAGAGTCCAACCTCTCCAACCTCTGAAAAGGATTGAGAAATTACAATATATAGAGCACTCTAACACCTTTCCCCACCTCTAGGGGTCGAATTCCCTCTTCAGGGATCAGTTTCAACCAATTCTAATCATAGAACTACAATCTAGGCAGCTAACCACTTGCCTCTAAAAGAGTGGAAACTGATCCATTACATGATTTTTTACTCTTTTGAGAGTGAATCTTCTAGAAGAGATAAAAACAAGCCAAAGTTACATATCAAACATGAATTTACATCATAAAAACCCAAGAATTCTATCCATAAGCAAAACTGGTCCATAATAGGCGAAATACTGAGCTGGCAGCTGAAAATTCAGAAAAATTTCTAGGTGGGTCGCTCCTGAACTGCATGGGTCGCTCATGTTCCAGGCTGATTTTGAGGTAGCTCCCGGCATCCAAATTGAGCTCATGATAGCTCGTTGGAAAGCCCTGGATGTCTACTTTCCAACCCAAGTGGAATTTCTGAATTTGGAGTTGATTTGACCCTCCAAAACCTCATTCTCCCAGAGGTACTTCCTGCTGGTGCAAAAGGTGGCAGCAAGGTGATTTCCATGGTGTTTTTGAGCTGTTTGACCATCCAGATTTTGTTGAAATGCTAAGTTGACTTCAGAGGATGCATAATTAACCATGAAAAATCCAAAAATGTAAAAATCTCCTCCAACAAGTGTCTCAAAAAAAAGCGAGCGCATGAGCGCGCGACCCACGTAGCTGCAAAACCTGTTTTTTAGACCAAAAATTTGAAAATGACAAAATTTTCTCCAAATTTGCCCAAATTCGGAGCGGAGGTCCTCCATCATGTGTCTTGCTCAGTCAATGAAGCCTCGGCGAAAATCCGGAGTGGATCAGGCCTTTTCCGCCATTTTAGTGCTCTCCTGGTGCATGCAGTTCCTGTGATGAAAACACTGTCTCGGTTGTATGATGTGTTGTTGTCAGTAGCAATGTGTATGTTCAACCTGTTGAAAATGAAAAATGGGACCTTGGTGTCTTTGTTTCCATCAATATCCTGTGAATGTACCTGCGCTGATGAAGAAGGCGAGACCCCTTCCACGCCATGTGGAGATAGTACTCGCGTTGCTGATGAAGTCAACGAGACCCCTTCCACGCCATGTGGAGATAGTACTCGTCGTGATGCTGAAAACAAAGCTTTGTGGCCTCTCTGATATGCTACCACTACTGGCGCACTGCTATGCTCTATCTCAGTACATCAACCTCAACGATTGAGTCACTGTCCGACTCCTGCTCATACTCTGACTCTATCTCTGACATGGCTGCGAACAAGATATGTGCAATATGTATACTGATATAGATGCAGTGAAGGCAAAGTTATAATGTATGTTTCAAACGCCCAACAAATATCCCCCACTGTCAAAACACCATAAGGAAACAAACAATGATAATAGCTCTGTTTTAGGTGGATTGGAAAGGCACAATCTCTGTGTTTAAATGCAAGTGAACTTTGATCAAAAGGAGCGGGTAACTTTCAAAATTTTGAACAAATTTTATCAAAGGAGAGCATGGCATCAATAGAATGTGTTTGTCTATGAGTAATAACCACAAAGGTCTCAATGGGCAGTTTGAAACAAAGTCATGAGAATATTTTTACATTAGGCAGTGAGACTCATTACAACCACAGTCACCCTGGAACAAAGGGTTTTAAACATGGTATAATAATACCAATGGTCAAAATGGCAAAATGGGCATGAGAGCAATATGGTTTTGATATTATATGCAAAGCTGGATGTATCACTGCCATGAGATAGCAAACAAACTCATTCAACCATTCATTTTCATTTTAAAACCCTGAAAACAAGAATGCTATGACTGTGGGGTTTTAAATCCTCCGTTGAACATTTGAAACCACCAATGATGCCACCAATGCATTTCAAAAACATCAATCAATTGATAAAAACCTGTTTGAAGGCCAGTTGCATCGATTCCAAAAAAGGCTGGGCGCTCAGAATGAATCTCGAAACCCTATGTCTGCGTGGGTCGCGCAGCCTCTGCGTGGGTCGCGCAACCTCTGCGTGGGTCGCTCTGGCCCCAGGTGGGTCGCTCGGGCCCCAGGTGGGTCGCTCGAGCCCCTTGCCACATAGTGCATTTTTCAGGAAGTTTTTGGAGGCCTTCCCGGTGTCCAAATCGGGCGTGTGATAGCTAGTTGGAAAGCTATTGGAGTCTAATTTCCAACACAAGTGGAATTAGGCAATTTGGATTTCATTTACCCTGTCAAAAATCAAATCTCCCAACACTAGTCAAAATGATCAGAATGAGGCTGCCTCAAGGCAGAGTGCTGTTGCAGTCAACTTTTGAAGGTCTTCCTAAACTCCAAATTGAGCTCATGATAGCTCATTGGAAAGGTATTTCTGTCTAGTTATCATTTGACTCATCAAGAAAGTCAGTTGGCCAAACATGCTAGGAGAAAACTTGATTTTCCCAAGGTCACTTCAGAGGTGCATTTAATTCTCCTGAGGCAACGATATTTTTGACATTTCTCTAAAACCATGATACCTGTGTAAAAAGTGAAGGAGGTTTTTCTTCTTAGGCATGTTGTGAACAAAAACCTCTCTCATTTTCCCAAATTTCATCTTTTATTGCTCTGAAACAGCTTTTGAGTAACACTTACCCCGATGTGTGAAACAAGGAATTTTGTCGAAATGAAGCGAAATGAAGGGGATAAGGGGCTTATAAATTCTTGGGGAAATTTTGGGAAGTAGGGAGGGATTTTAGGAAGTAGGGGAAAGTGGAATCACAGAGATTGAGTGAGGGGAAGGGGTCCAAAAGGGCGAAACACAGGCCTAGCCTAGAAAATTGCCAAATTTTGGCAAGAAACTAGGGTTTGTGGGAAAATGAGGAATTTGGGGGATCTCAGTGATGGGAAGTGTTTAATGAGGTATATTAAGGATAGGGGAAGGTGTATGAACATCAGGATACAAGTTTTTAGATGATTTGACCGTCCAAGAGAAATTACCTCCAAAACCCTAGGAGAGGGAAATGGACCTTACCTAGGCACAACTGAAGCATGAACGAGATGTAAAATGACTCTTTGGAACCTGACATGACGATGAAAACCCTCTTAATGATGGTACACTCAGCTGAATGGCGACATGGACTGTCATTTGGACAAAATTTGAAAAGAGTGAAGACCAACCCTAGACCTAATGCCTAGTGATCAAATTTTGCTTGAAGACTCATTGAAATGACAAAATTTGACCTTGACACTTTGAAATAACTTTGAAAGAGCATGTTTGATCACTGGAGGAAGGCTGCAAAGGCTGACTCTAACACCTGGCTTATCAAGTGCTTATTCATAGAGAAGAACCAAGTCTCCTTTAGAGAAGTAACGTGGAGAAACGGTCTGATCGAAATGGGCTTTGACCCGTTTCTTTTGAGCTTCAGTAACTAAAGTGTCGAAGAAATGAGTTCCGTCAAGCCTTTCCAGATATAGGATACATTCCTCTTTTGGTGAGGTTTTCGAAAGAATTTTAACAACTAATTTGAGTGAGGGAATTTCACATTCAATTGGAAATGTTGCTTCACAACCATATACAAACTAAAAAGCAGTGAATCCAGTAGAATTTTTAGTCGAGGTTAGGTACGCCCAAAGAGCTGAGAAAAGAATGAGATGCCAGTTGGACTTGTGCATACCAATAGTGCGTTGAAGCATAGTAACTAAGACTTTGTTGATTGCTTCAACTTGGCCATTGGCCTGAGGGTAATATGGAGTTGAGTTGTTATGATGAAGGCCCAACTGAGAGGTCAACTTAGCCATCATGTAATGGTGAAAATGAGAGCCATGGTCGGTGACGATGGCTTGAGGGACTCCAAACCAAGAGATAACATGATTGAAGAGAAATTGAGTCGTATTTTTATCATCAACGACATATGTAGGCATCACCTCAGCCCATTTAGGAAAATAATCAACGTCAATGATAATATAGGCATGCCCCCCAGCTGAGCGAGGCTTACATATCATAAAATCAATGCCCCATTTAGCGAAATGGGTGATGTTAATGACCGTGTGTAAGGGAGCAGGTGGGGCGTGCATCTTCCGCTGATAAATTTGGCAAGCATGAAATTTGCGGACGACAAGAATACAATCCTTGAAAATGGAAGGCCATAAGTACCTAGCATGAAGTATTTTCTGAGCAGTTGCATATCCATACATATGACTGCCACATTCCCAAGAGTGGAAATCACTGAGTTTTTTCTCAGCCTCTTCGAAATTTAAACACCTATGAAGAATAAAGTCAACGCCAACATGGTATAAAGTATCCCCAATAATGTGATAGGATTGAGAGTGATGTCGAATGCGTCGACGATCAAATTTATTCAACTCAGATCTAAAGGTTTAGGTTTGGAGATACACGATGATATCATCGTACCATGGATCGATAGTGCTGATAAGGAACAAAGTGTCGTATAGAATGTGCTCATCAAGATCGGAAGGGGCAGAAGCAGAGGGAAGGGAGCATATCAATTAGGTGAAAACCAATGATTTTTTGGATTTGGCAACAGTGAACTCCAAATAAAACTCCCGCAGAATGACAATCCATTTAGAATATTTCCCCCCCAATAACTGACGGGTCAAAATATAAGTCATGGGATTGCAATTGGAGATCACAGTAGTCGTGCAAAGGAGAATGTAATGCCGAAAGCGCTGAACATCATGTACCGTAGCTAAAGCCAGTTTCTTGACATGGGCATATCGAGTCTTTGTATCCATAAGGTTGCGGCTGAGGTAATAAATGACATTTTCAGTACCATCGTCGTCGTCCTGGACCAACACCATACCAATAGTACCATAAGAAGCTGCTAAGTAAAGGAAATGGTCACGATGGTGATTTGGGGGATGCAGTAAAGGATCATTGATAAGAATGTTTTTTAAATCATCGAAGGATTTTGAGAAACTTCATCCCACAGGAACCAGATCCCTTTTTTATGCAATCGTATAAAGCCCTTAGCGAGCTCAACATAATTGGGAACAAAATGATGAAGGAAATTATCTTTCCCTTGTAAGCTCTACAACTGAGGTAGAGGGGGGGGGGGGCGGGTAAGTTAACGATAGCCTCGAATTTCGGAGGATCGAGATGGATGCCTTCCCTAGAGATGAAAAAACCAAGGAGTCTGCTAGATTCAACACAAAAGGCACATTTATGCGGATTTATGTGAATATTATAGTGTCGGGAGCATAGAAAAAATTCTCAAAGGTGAGTAGGATGGTCCTGACGCTGAGTTGAATGAGCAGGAAGGTCATCCAAATAAGGCTGAATGATGTGTTTGATATCATCAAAAGCATACGACATTCCGAGTTGAAAAGTAGCACCAAAAGTTTTCAGATCGAAAGGGAGCTTCTTGTAGGCGAAAGTTCCCCATGGACCGATGAAGGCAGTTTCGTGTTGATCGGACAGTAGGATTTTAATCTGGTTATACCCAGAAAAACCATCCATAAAATAAAATATCTCACTCCCAGCGCATTCATCAACGATTTGGTCAATGAAAGGAGTGGGATAGTTATATTTGAGGAAGGCACGACTGATCTCTCGATAATCAACACAGATGCAAACAGTACCCTGATTTTATTGACAGGGACGATATTGGACACCTAATCTGTCAAAGGAATCAAATAAATGAATCCAGCCTTAAGAAGTTTTTCAACTTCTCCCTTTATAACGGTTACCTTTGTAGGATGCACGGGACGAAGTCGCTGACGAATAGGTTTCACATTAGGATAAGTCAGTATCTCATGCACTGCTAAACTCAGATTGATGCTAGTCATTTCCTCATATGAACATGCAAAGACATCTTCAAAATCTTGAAAAAAATTGGTGTAAAGTAAGATCCCATTTGGGGAGAAATTTTCCCCGATGTGGATGTTCTCTAAAATTCCTGGTTGCACATAAATGTTGATAGGAATCATTGCAGTGTCATATTCCAAAATTTATTGGAATATTAGAGTTATGTTTTTTCACTTAGATAGATGAGTAAGTGGGTAGGGAGAACCATAGATCTCTTTATTCTGAATAAAAACACTTCTCATGCGAAGGTAGATCATATTATTCAGCTTAATAAAGCACCTTAAGGTGTGAACAGGGGCTAAAACATGTGGACTGGGTCAACTTTGACCAAATCAACAACGTTGTCATAAAGGAGTGGACATTTATGGAGAGACAACACAATTTTAGATGGAGAGACCTTGCATGGAAGTAGTGTCATAAATGAGAGGGGCTTAGGTTTAGGAATCTCATTTCTTATATAAGGAAGAGGATGGAAACCATATTACTCATGTTTTAGATTATTATTTGATTTATGGTCTGCTTAGACTTGTTGCTCTCTTCAGCTGTTTAGCTAAGATTGCAAGTGTTGTTTAGCACTGGGTGTTCCTGATTGGGAATCACACCTCTTCCATTGAGAAGCTCTTGGAGGATTTTTGCACTACATTCCACTATCAGGATTTTGGCCAAGGCTTCAGTCTTGATGTACAACGTAGTTTCCTGTTGAGGATTTGTGTTTGTGTTGCAGGGCAGGAGTTGTGGAGTTGATTTGGAGATTTCTGAGCTAGATCTCATTGGAAGAAGGCCCCTTTCTCTTTGGAGGCTAGTTAAGAAGGCCCTGGAGTTTTATTGACACATTTTGCATCAAGCCATCATATTTTTATTCCCTACAGCACAGTATCAGTCTGGATCTACGTTATTTTAGAGAGCAACTGTAACAGTGGGCTTATTTCCCTAGTTGGAGGAGTTGTGTTTCCTTTGAGAGGATCAGCCCTTCATTTAGGAGATATATTGGAGGAGTATCATCCATTGCATATTTCGGATCAGCCACCTACCATCAATTATTTAGTTGTAGAGATTATTCAGCCCTAGGGCCAAATCTGCTATATTTTGCATAGTGTGTATTTCTAGAAACCTTTTTTGGGTTGTCCTGGAAATCAGTTTGGGGGCTTGGATCTACATTCCTTGCACTATTTGAGCATTGCAGTAGAATATACATGTATTTCCATTTTCAGTTGTATCTATCCCCTTATAGACACTTCATTTTTGACATTCCAGCTTTTACTGTATTAGCAACATCTCACATCTAGGTGTATGCTTTCTTGGGAGGCTTGTTTGCCCAACTTGAGTGAACTTTTGCTCAAGATATTGTACCTATTTTGTTTTTATAATCATAATGGAATGGATATGTGGTTATATCATATATTTATCTATTTATATTCCTGCATATATCCAGTTATATGAACTATATTGCTGCTTTCCCCATTTGGGAATATTACAGTGGTATCAGAGCATAATCTTGGCTCAGCCTGTGTACTTCAGCCATTATGTCATCTAAGGAGGCTTCTCAAAGAAGGGAGGAGTTATGTATAAGAGACGAAGGAAAAAATTCATTATCAGGAGGGAAGGAGTTCTCAAAACTTATTCTACAAACTATGTAGGGCATCAAAAGAGACATCAAGGAAATGAGAATGGAAAGATATAAAGATTCTCCAAGAGGGCTTGTACATGAAGAAAGCTCCAGATATTCTCATTATGGGTGTGAGAATTCAGCTACACCATCATATCTACAATATGGTAACATACCTATATTCTTGGCAAGAGGAGAAGAGGAAGGAGAAACACCAAAGGAGGAGACTCTTGGTGACTATCTCCAAGAATATGAATCTCAGTCCAATAGATTAAAGGAGCATAAAAAATTCCAAGGGTTTTTTCAAATCAAAGAAGATGGAAGACCCTGTAACTACAATATAAGAAGAGGGTGTATGCAACACACTTTGGGTAGGTTCTTTATACCTACTTTTAATGGGTCACCCAAGAGCACAACCAAGGCTTGGGTCAAGGAACTAGACACATATTTTCATCTGCATCAAGTTTCAGAAGAGGAGGCCATTAGAGTAGCAGCGCTACATCTGGAAGGTAAGGCTTATGCCTGGTGGTCATTTGAATCCTTTTCATTAAATAATGAAAATATATCTACTTATGCAAGGTTCACTATGAGGTTAGTGAAAAGATTTGATCAAAAATATTCTGAAACTTCTTTGGGTGAGCTAGCCAAACCAAAGAAATCAAAACTTTTGCATAAGTTGGAAGGATCCATGAAACCAACTCCATTTCAGAACATTGTTGAGGGGGTTAAAGATCTGCAACATGTTTTGCCAAGGGAAAATGCCCCACTTCAGCAAGAACTTTCTTCTCAAGAAGAAGATATGAGGATTCCTCCTTAAAGAGGAGATCAAGCCAAAGGATCTCTTAATGATGAGGTATTCTCCAATGATGAGGAAAAAGGAGAGAGAGAGCTAGAAAGAGCCTCCAACGTTGTAATAGCAGGAGGATATCCACCACTATTTGGAGATGGAGATGAAGCAATTTCTTCAACTAAAGGAGCTCTTGCATCCTTGCAAGAAGTTCCAAACCTCATACATGAAGATCAGGAGCAGCATGTGTCTATGTTGATAAGCAATGAAACAAAAAAATGGAGGAAGTATGTTCCAACATTGACCATAATTTTTGGGACATACACCATGATAGATCACTTCTTTGTGATTGAGACTCTTAACACCAATATGACATTAGGTGTGCATGGATTGATTACATTGGAGAATAATACCCTAAACAGTGAGATCTTGCAGAAAGTGGGGGAAGATGAGAAGGATGGCCAACATCAAGTGTTTGGGTACAAAAACAACCATCCTTTTTAGAAGTTTATGCACAGAAGAAGGAGGATGATTTGCGCAGTGAGGGAAGGGAAAAATCATTCCACTCACATATACAACTTGCTCTAGGCCTTGATGTTTCATTACATGGAGGCATTCCACCAGGGAGACCCCCTGATTGGAGGATGATCAAAGAGTTATCTCAACATGGTGCATCATTTATAGACTTGGCTAAGGAAGGAGCTTTAGGAGGAGTTAGCACATCGCAGAGAACATTTGATGGGTTCAAAGGAGAGATGAGAAAATTTCTGATATGGACATCGCCATCTCCCACTCAGCTATTTGCACTGAAAGATGATGATTCAGGAATCTGTGATGGCACAAGCATGGTGTCAAAGGGCTACTCCATCTTCTTGGGGCATCAAATGATGCTTCCACACATGAGGCAGATTTCTAAATATGACAAGAGGTTATTAACACTGTTGCATGCATTGGAAAAACTATGGTTGTTTTGGATGGGAAATACCTTCCAAGAGGAAGTTGACCTCCATGTTCTTCAATCTTGTCTTGGGCAAGATCAGCTACAAGGGAGGAAACAAAAGTGGGGTAACAGTACTCCAACATGTGGCTTTGGCATTGAGCATGTCAAAGAGGAGAGTTATGATGTGACAAGTGATTCATTTTTTATTTCAATAGCGCTGTCATTGTTGGGAAGCCTAGATCCATCTTGGGAGTCCCAACTATTCGTGGAATATTCCAAGAACCTCTTCACATGTAAGGTTCATGATGGGAAAGTGATATATGGGAGGTATAGAGTAGTTGATGGAGTCATTTATTTCCATGATTAGATCTACTTGACTAGAGACTCCAAGCTCAAGAAGGAGATTCTACATGCAGCATATAAGGCACTCTCTTTAGGACATGTAGACTTCATTGAGTCTTATCACACCATTATGGAGGGATTCTATTGGGAGGATCTCAAAGAAGATGTGCACCAACATATCAGGAGATATGTAGCTTATTTGATGTATGAGGAGGAGAGAAAATACCTTGCAAGGTTGTTTCAATCACTTCCCCTTTTGATGGAAAGATGGGAAGGCTCGTCTATGGAACTCTTCACCAACTTGTCTACAACATATGGTAAATATTATGTTTTGATGCTTATTTATCAACTAACAATGTATGTACATTCCTTTACCATACATTTTTAGCACATTGCTCCACAAGAGAACAACCCTCTCTTTGGATTTCATGGTCCTTTTGGGACTACATTTAGCGATGTAATTGATCAATTTCTAGAGGACTTTGGGCAAGATTTGTTTTTCTTGGATCATATTCAGCCAACACCTAATGTCCTCTACTATTTTAAAGCTTTTGAGAAGATTGTGGCAGCAAGTAAGTGGTTGGATGGCCACTTATCATATCATGTTTTGAGACAGCTATGTTAGGGTCTCTGTAATTTGAAAGATTGGAAAATACAAACTGCAAAGCCTACATATGAACCACTTTGGGATTCTAGGATCTAGCCATCCTGAATCCAGAGAGGGATCTCTCTATAAGTGCAAAGATTTATTTATCTTTAAGGCTTTTAGTATGATATTAGGCTAGTTATTAAGAACAAGGGTTTTTTGTTTGGTTTTGGTTGGTCAAGGATATGATGAAGGTGAAGGAAGTCTTTATGAAGGGTGAAGATGAAAATAAGTGGAGAATGGTTCAGATAATAAGATAGGCAAGGAGCAGCTCCAATCCATTGGGCTATGGAGTCATAAGAGGATTTAATTGAAACAACAAGGTTCACGAGTGGTCCATGGGGCAAGTCATCTATGTCAAAGGATCTCTTTAAGTTGATTTTATGGAATGGAACAATAAGAAACGAAATGGGGGAAATCAAACATATGAAGAAACAAAGAGCAACCTAAGATCATGTAAGTACTTTGAAACTATCCTGCTTTTGACATGCACTTAAGGGAAGACACAAAAGTAATCTAAGATTAGGTAAGTACTTTGAAACTATCCTGATTTTGATGTACTTTCAATAGAAAAAATTTAAAACACATATAATAGCTTAAGATCAAGTAAAGACTTTTAGCTTAGCTTGCTTTCAACATATTCAAAGGGAAAAATTCATGATAAACATAAAAACTAGTCTAAGATCAGGTAAGTACTTTGAAACTAGCCTACTTTCAACATACTCTTAAGGGAACTCTTCAAAGAAACTGTTGGAGATAAACTAGAGGACAGGGCTAACCATAAAATTCTCTAGCTCAGCTTTAATTAGTAAACTTCTCAAGAACATTCAAAGACAATATTTCAAGCTACACTCAACAAAACATGGGCTAACCAACATTGCTTGACTGATCACACTCTATTGAATTATCTTCAAATAAACAATCAGCATAAAACATATCGATAAAGCTTATCAGTGAGAGTAGGATACTTTTAAGAGTAAATCCTAGCTCTATATTTGATGTTCTTTATCAGAGAAAAATGGACAATCTAATGGAAACAAAAAGAAAATAAAAATTTACAATAAGAAACACATCACCATTTACATAGACCAGGATCCCATAAATCAGCTTGTATTTGATGTTGAAAACAGTTACAATCTTCAAGTCCAGTGGGTCTCTACAGCTTCAAAATTCGCATCTCATCTTATGTGTCTTCAATTACAAACAGAGCTACAACAGCTTCAGAAAACTATTTACATGCAATAGATATCCAGAGACCAAACTCTATCTCATATTCTTCAAAAGTATTTATAGAAGAAAGAGGAGGTGGGATGAAAGAAAATATCTTTAGTTCCAATTAATACAAGTTAATGCTTCTCGGCCTTTGAGGGGCTCAATAGAGAATTTTTCTGATATTTCCTCTGTATTAATTGGTTTTCATTAAGTTTTTAGCCGCTTAGAAGATTTTATTGACTTTAAAACTCTTTAGGCGGGCTGGCAATAACTCTAGCTGCTTTAAACAAAATATCACTGACTAAGGCAATAACTATGCCTTCTTTTGATTAATTGAAGTTATAGGTGGTGCTTCGATAGTTGAAAGGATGTTCTGGCCTCTGATGTGGCAGTGGAGGCCTTTCGGATTGATATTTCTCTTTTTTTTACTTTAAAACATCTTTAATCTACTTTGGTCTGTGTTTTAGGCCTAATTAGGCCTTGATCTTCATTTTTGGTCTTTTATTCCTCGCTGACTATGGATTAGGCCTTTGATTCTCGAATTGGTTCCTTAATCCCTTTAAACTCTGTTTGAAATCATTAATCTTCGCTTAAGCATTGATCTTCACTTTTGACACTGATACTATTCATCTGATTTATTTTTACTGTGTTTTTCTGTGTTGCAGGCGCACAGAAGGTTTATATAATATCACCGATGCTCATGAGGCACGGGAAAAATCATAGTTTTAAACCTTGTAGATCCCTTTTCTTCGTGGATAATTTCCTGTGGATCGTCATCCATGGCCTTTCGTTTCTTTTTAAAATTTTGGAAAAACCTTTATAACCTGCAAAAAACATACAAAAGTTATGAAAATCCTGCGAAAATAGGTCGAGAACTGCTTTGGAGGTCTTGGGTGCAGGGGCGAATGAGAGCCATTGGATTAGAATAATCAATGGTTAAGATCTTCTGATGAAGTCTTTTGGAG
Organism: Pinus albicaulis; assembly: GCA_034641835.2. NCBI lineage: Eukaryota > Viridiplantae > Streptophyta > Pinopsida > Pinales > Pinaceae > Pinus > Pinus albicaulis. The sequence goes on from CM076584.1 coordinate 1,488,255,726, forward strand.
AATAGATGGAGGGCAAATGAATTGGGATCGAGATACAACATGAGTCATTCGATCAGAATAATGAACGGTCAAGATCGACAGATGAAATCTTTCGGGAGCGAATTGGGTGAAAAGTGAATGGGGGAGAAATGAAAAGGGCGGGGTGTGAAGAGCAGACGTAATGTGGACCGTCCGATCTAAAAATAACAATGACAAAGATTTGATCGCAAGATCACATCGATGGGAGGAAAAGGGAAAAGCGGCGATGAAATGTGCCGATGCAATTGAGCACGGATTGTTCGATCTAAGAGAGATCAACAGTCAGGATTGAATCGGCAGGGTGATGACGAAGGTCTTATGGTCAGAGCGCGATTGAATCTCAACTGTCGGTTCTTGTGGATTCGACAGCTGAGATTAAATCGGAGGATCACATCGGAACTTTGAAATGGACGGAAAAGGAATGATCGATGCAGATTTTCAATGCGATGAGTCGATGGCCGTTGATTTGCAGAGATCGACGACCTAGATTTATTTCAAATCATAACGTTGGTTTTATGAAAAAAAAAGGAAAAAGGGGTTCGGAAAAAGGGTTTTTAGTGTTTTTAGCACCTGATTGTGGGGTTGTGGTTTTTTGAAAAGGGCGAGGAGATCGGTGGTTTAAAAGAAAAGAGTTTATCGCAATCAGAGTTTTTTTTTAAAGTAAAGGCAATAAGGAAATAAGAAACCCCGATTGCGATTGCGTGATGAGGGTTAGCTTTGGGTTATGGCTCCGGGTCTTTATGTGAAGAAAATAAGCTGGGGCCAATGCCAAAAGGGCTTAAGGCCTTAATGCAAAAATGAAGTTTTTAAGGATTTTTGAAGGATTTTTTGAGGTTTTTGAGGGTTCTGATAAGGGGGAAAAGGGTTTTTTTTAACCAAACAAAGGGGGACATAATGTTTAAAAAGGGTTTTTTAATATTTTAGAGGTTAATGAATGGTTTTTGAGGGATTTATGAAGAGGGAAAAATGGGTGAAAGGAGGAGTGAAAATGATGGAAAAATGGGCTCTCTCAAGTAGTTTACTCTTGGTAAAATAGCAGGTTTTTTAGGATAAAGAGGGAAACAATAGTGAAGATTCACTCAAAGGGAAAAGAACATCATAAAACTTCAAAATATGATACGTTTTCAGAGGAAACTATCTTTTGAAGGCTAAAAAATATTTAGCCACCATTTGGTATGACAAATTTTATAGGTGGCTAACAGCGGCTCCAACTTGGGATGGCAGCTCCTTGGAGGTGTCAAGAACCTCAGAACAATATTCTCTAGATGTAGATCAGTGGCTTTGCACCCTGACAACCTTTTTATAAGCTGCTAACAGAAATGATTAAAACTTGATATATCAGCAGAAAAGTATTTCCCAAACAACTACCTACACAGCCTACTTCCTAACATTTTTTCTTCAGAAGGTGCATTTGGACTTGCAAACCTTTTCATGAACATTTTATTATTTTATTTAAAACATAAAACTAATCTAAGTCTACCCTTATTTCTCCATGAACTCAGATTAAGCAGTTGAGTTCATAAGTTCTCTACCTAACTACTATCTATTATGATTAGATTGTTTAACAGATTTTTATTCTCTATATTCTAAAACATAAATTGAAAAGCAGTCAAGTCAGGATTAAGTAGTCTTACTTGCTATTTATCTATGGCATAAAAACAAGCTGCACATAGATTTAAATTGTATAAAAGTAAAACAAAATGGTGAAGGCTTAAGATTTGAAAACTAAAACATCCTTCATTATTCTTCAGCTCTGTTTTTGAATTTGTTTGAGTTGTCTTTCTTTCTTTCCTGGTTTAAGTTTTGGACATATTAGAACTAGTTTGTTTTCTATCTTTGGCTCAAAATTTAATTTAATCAGAGCCATTCTTATTCTGAAATTCATAGGTTCAGATTTTGAGCTTGTTTGAACCTTTGTTTTTCTATCCTAATCTACCTTACTGATAAGCCAGGATTGAGCTGTTGGCTGATCTAATACACTAACCTATTAGCAGTAAATTGAAAAGCTAATTAGTCATGATTAGGCTGTATGAATAACTAGAAGTGTGTTTTTAGGAGTGGGATTTGAGCTTGCACACTTTCAGATTTTGTTTCTCTTTTTGGTATGGGGTTGTACCTTTCTTGTTTTTACAATCTTCCCTCTTTTTTTTTTTTTCTATCGTTTTTTATATTTTTTTATTTTTCTAACTTTGAATGCAATGTCCAAACAATGGTAATTTACAATGGAAAAAGTAAAAAACTTTGAACTGGTACAGTTAAGAAAAATAATGTTTGAGCATCCTACCATTGACAGGACCTCCAAAAAGTTAAGTTCCATTCAATTCCTGAAAGAAATATACATTGTTACCAGCAGTAGAATCAATGATATAAGGGCCTAGCCATAAGTTATCAAATTTTCCATGTTCACCCTTATCTTCTCTCCTGGAATCCAACTTCAAAACTTTGTCACCAATGCTGAAACCATTGGCCTTTGTCCTTTTATCAAACAACTTCTTGATGTTTTCTTGCTTGTGTAGTGCTCTATTGTAGACTTCCTCTCTGGTTTGTTGAAGATGTATAGTATGATTGATTCTTCTTGTCATATCATTATCCTCAGACTGTACTTCTTGGATCAGCTTCATGACTGGCACTCCTAGACTAGTTGGAAAAATTGCATCTGCCCCATAAACTAGCTGGTAGGGTGACATTCCAATTGATTTCTTAAGTGTTAATCTGTCAGCCCATAGTGCATGTACTAGCTTTGTGTGCCATTATTTCTTATTGTCTTCCAGCAAACTTTTGATTATATTCACCAAACTCATGCTTGAGGATTCTGCCAACCCATTACCTTGAGGGTAATAAGCAGTAGAATGGCCCAATGTAATCTAATATTTATGACATAATTCAACCATTTTTTTGGATTCAAATGTAGCAACATTGTCAGTAATAATCTTTCTAGGACAACCAAATCTAGATAGGACATGATTTTTGAGGAATTTTATGATGACAGAGTCAGTGGCTTTCCTAGAAGGGATGGCTTCTATCCATTTTATAAAATAGTTTGTTGCAGTGAGAATCCATCTGTGTTGGGAAGATGAGGCTAGATGGATTTCCCCGATGAAGTCTAGACCCCAATGTTGAAAAGGAGCTTCAACAGTGATTGGATGCAAGGGTAAGGGAAGCAACTTTCTTTTGCCTTCAAAGAGTTGGCATTTGTGACAGGCAATAATCATTTTATGGACATCTTGAAAGAGGGTGGGCCAATAGTAACCAGATCTAAGGATTTTATTGGCAGTTGCCTTCCAATAGAGGTGGCCTCCACATTCTCCTTCATGAAATTCATGCTTGATCTTATATGCATCATCCTCAGGCAAACATTTAAGCAATAATCCACTAGCATTTTCCCAATATAGACATTTATCTAAAATGCAATAATTAACAGCTTTCAACTTTAAAAATATTGCCTTTGTTTTAGACAAACCAGGAGGTGAATTTAAATTGAGAAAAACATATAAAATATCAGCATACCAAGATGAAAACAGAAAATGATCTTCAATAATGGGAGTTGACAATTTCTCCTGTTCATCTAATGCATCTATCATGTTTATATCAAGAGCTTCAAAATTAGACTCAACCATTAATCTTGCTAGTCCTTGGCCTTTTGATGAGCTTAGTGGGATTGATTTCTAAATCATACTCAAGTATCACAACAATCCACTTTCCTCTTTTTCCATCTGGATCTTGTGTTAAAATATCCTTTACAACTGAATTAGGCACAAATGCAATTATGTGGGAATGTAAAATGTAAACTCTGAAGTATTTTAAGGCTTTGACTAAGGCAAAGGCTTGTTTTTCCATGATATTGTACTTCAAAGGTGCATCTCTTAATGCCTTACTAAATAATGCAATTGGCTGCTCTTGTCCCTTCAAGTTTTTTTGTAATAGGACAGTAGCCACTGTGTGTTCTGATGCAAATGAAAAAATGACGAAATCCTTTGAAAAATAAGGACTAATGAGAACTGGTGTTTTGGTTAATGCTTGTTTTACCAGTTCAAATGATTTCTTTGCTTCTAAGGTCCATTTAACTCCTTCTTCCTTCTTCAGCATGTTTGTTATGTTTCTAAGGAGTTTAGCTAGATTGTGTATGAACCTTCTCAAGAAATTAATCTTCCCAATGAAAGATTGAAGTTCCCTAATGTTTCTAGGATGGTTGATTTGCAATATACTATCAATCCTCTTTGGGTCTATCTTTATTCCTTCTTCTGATATGATGTGTTAGAGTAGTTTGCCTTCTTGGAGACCAAACATTCTTTTCTTTGGATTTAAGGATATCCCAAATTTTCTGCATTTCTCAAATATTTTTCGTAAGTGTTCCAGGTTTTCTTCATCTGTTTTGGAAAAAACAGTGATATCATCAAGGTAATAATGATGAAGAAGCCTAATTCTTCTGAGAATGAAATATCCATGGCTCTCTGAAATGTAGCACCAGCATTCATTAAACCAAAGGGCATTTTCACATATATGAAAGTACCCCAAGGTGTAGTAAAGGCTATTTTGAGTTGATCATCAGGATGTACTAATATCTGATTGTATCCTGAGAAGCCATCTAACAAAGAAATCCTTTTAGAACTAACTACCCTTTGTAAAATATGATCCATCTTAGGTAAAGGGTAGTTTTCCTTCAGCGAGGCTTTGTTTAAGTTCCTAAAATAAATACAAAGCCTAATCTCTCCTATTTTCTTCCTAACTGACACAAGATTAGACACCCACTCTGAGTATCTAATAGGAACAATAATCCCAACTTCATACATTTTCATAATTTCCTTTTCTACCAGAGGTAATTGAACAAGGTTAATTCGGCGCAATTTTTGTTTAAAAGGTTTCTGATTTTCCTTAAGGGGTATCTTATGCTGAATTATCTTTGTATCATAGGATTTTAGATCCTCATAACTCCATGCAAACACATCAAAAAATTCCTTAAAGAGCTCAATGTATTTCAGTTTAATGTGAGCTGGCAAGGTTTTAGACAGTTTAATCATTTTTGGCTTTTGTTCACTGCCTATGTTACATTCTTCTACTTCAGCTTCAACAGGCTCTAGTTTTGGTTTGTTGGCAACATCATTGAAATCAAACAATTCTTCTAATGGGACCAGACCTTTTGGAAAAATTTGAGTGTTAGATTGCCACGTTTGTAAGTCTTCTTTTCCTAAATATGCACTAATTTTTGTGGTATGTTCAAGTTTATTAGATAACAGATTCATATCAGCAACCTCTAGAGAGTTTACTTCTTCATCAAGTGGATTTTCTTCAATGGGACAGTCATTTTCATACTCTGAATCTGAACTTGGAAGTTCAAATTCATTTATGGACTGTAAGAAGTCTTCTATTTGTTTGTCTCCCTCAAAAACTTGCCAATATTTTTTATTGTCTAGGACAGCTAGTCTAAATTTGATTTTGGTGGTACATTGTTTGGTTTCATAAGGTGTTAGACAAGTCCTAGCAGCAAAGGCTAAACCATTGGCATGGACATTTTGGTTTCTTGGGACAAAAATAAGTTGGAATTCATCAATTTTTTTTAACAAATCAATGACATCATCTCTATAGGCTCTAAGTCTGGGATGTTTGGCACTATATTCCCCATTCACTTGCCTAATAATCAACTCTGAATCCCCATGAAATTTTATCCTTTTGGTTCCTAATTTCTTCAATAATTGTAGGCCTAAAAGGAGGGCTTCATACTCAACAATGTTATTTGAACATTGAAAATTTAGCCTATAGGAATGCCCTTCAGCATGATTTTTTTCTGTGTTGTGTATCCATATGCCTGCACCTGCATTGTTCTTGGTGCAAGACCCATCAAAATTCATACTCCAAAGAGGACTAGTTTCAGATTTTCTAGTTTTAATACTATCCTCTTTATCTTGTGTGCTTTTAGATTGTTCTTGTGAGTTAGCACTATGTTGAATTTGGTTCTTTTCCTCATGTTCTTCATTATGTTGAGGGTTCATCTCTTGACTCTCAAAGTTGTCAAGCAATGGATGAATGTTTTGTAGCTCTAGACCTGTGATTAGTTTGCTGTGATTTTTTGTTTTGGAAAACTATTTTGATGCTTTTGTCTTGTCTTCCTTCTTTTCTATGTCTGCCACTATGTTACAATGAGGGGTGGCCACTAAGTCAGTTAAGGTTTCTTGCTCATCAAATGTTTCATGATTGAAAAGGATAAATGAGTCAAGGCCTATATGTACAGAATAAAGAGGAGAGTTGTTTGGTCTCTCTTGGCTACTGACCATGTACTTCATATGAGATTCCATATAAAGTATTTTAGTTTGATTAAAAACAGGGATATGTCATATCCATTTTCATTGTTCCTTGTAACTTAGCTCCCCATGATCTTGATAACAACATACCATATTTGGGGGAGACATCAACCACTACAATATCCATCACTAAACACTTGTCTGGTATTTGTGCTCAGTTAACACAGAGGTCTTTGATCAAACCTTAAAATTTCACTTTATTGGAGTCAAAGGAGTATAGATCTTTGTATGGTTGGGAGATTTCAAGGCCTAGGCTCTCCATTACTGCCTTGGGAATTAAGTTGTGATAGGCCCCTGAGTCATGCATGGAATTGTGCAAAATTTTGTCATGAATTTGCAAACTAACATAGAAAGGAGGAACTAGCCCTTCTTGGTATCTTCCTTCAATCTTAGGACCAAATAAGAGCTCTGGTTGGTCATCATTGAGGTTGACAATGTCATTATTTTCTGCTATGTTGAAAGCTTTCAAAATTTGTGATCTATATACATCTTGGGTGAATAATTTAGTAAGGGGAACAGAGATTTTAATCTTGGAAATTTCTTGTTCCAAACTAAAAGTCAACTGATTTTTTACAATGTTTGTTTCAGTCTTGTTAATCACCACTTTATCAGCAAAATTAGCTTGCTGATTTTCTCTATTTACATTGGTAAAAATTGTTTTAATAGGAGCACTAGCTGAAGTACTAATGCTGCTAAGGTCTACACTCTATTTTTCATTCATTTGAGTGCCTTTCTCTTTGTTTTGATCAGAATTTACAAACACTGTTTTATATTTTTGTTTTGTAACTTTGGGTTTATTCACAGGGTTGTTTTTTGCAGAATTTTCAAAGGTCTTGTTCTTAGGAGTTTCCTGATTCTTTTTACTCCTAAGGTCATATTCTTTTGGGGTTTCTATGATGACATTTTCCATTTCCTGATAGTAATTTTCATCTTCCATTCTTCCATCATCATAGGGTGTATATAAACCTTGTTTCCTACTAAAAGGAACATAAAAGTGGTCACTATCTACTCCCAACATGTTTATATCATCTTCCTTTGTTTCTTCAACCTCACTGACATATTTTTGATGAAAAGGTGGTATAATATTCTGATCAGAGTCTCTTGGTATGTTCTGAGGTTGGTTTCTTCTGAAATTTTGATTTTGATTTTGAGATTGAGTTCTATTTTGGAGAGTTGATTGATTTTGACTAGCTTCTGCTCTCTCAAGTATGCTCATATTTTTCATCATATATTCCATCATTATTTCCATTTTAGAGCTAGATGTGGAGGGTGTAGATTCCTCCCTAAATGATACTTTATTTTCATTTCTCATCCTTGCTCTTTTCTCCATCAAATTCACTTCCACAACAAGAGCTCCTTTCTGCATATCTTCTAAAGTTAAAGGATCTCTCTCTCTCAGCTGATAGGCCATTTCAGGATCAAATCCTTCAGGAAAATTGTTTAAAGCTAAGCCTTGTGGAGGTTTCAAGTCTACGGGAAGTGCATTATAAACACTATTGAACCTGGTGCAATAATTTTGAACACTTTCCTCAGTGTTTCTTTTGAGATTGTTGTAGTCTGAAAGTATTTGGAGAGGGTTTTTCCTGACTTCCCATTTTTTTAAAAATAACTGATGTAAGGCTTGGAGGTCATTAATACTATTAGGGGTTAGGCCTTTGAACCATTTTGTTGCTTCTCCTCCTAAGCGTTGAGCATATAGCCTAAGTTTGATAGTTTCATCATCAATCTCATTTCTATCAAAGTAGTCATTCATCTTGTCCACATGTTGTGAAGTAGTAGTAGCACCACTGGCATCATACAATGGTATCTTGGATTGATAGTCCTGTGGAAGATTGACTAAAGGTAAAAGAAGGAATAGGGGAGCATACCATGTTTCCATGATAGGAGGTTGTGGGAAAAATGGGGGGTTTACAGGTGGAGGATGTAGAATGGGAGGGTTTTGGTGGAATGGTGTAGTTTGAATAGTGGGTGTATGGGTAATAGAAGTGGATGGATCAACATGAATTGTTGAGTAGATCTAGGATGAGAGAAACCAAAATTATGTAGGAAATGTAAATCAGGTGGAGTAGTTTCTCTGCTACCAGGATGTTCTCCTCTATCCTAGGATGAAGGTGGAGACTCAAATCTATCTGATCTATATCATCAAGTGACCTAGTTCTGAATGGGTTTCTTAAGTCAACTTGTGAATCTTGAAGAGCTGCAAGGTTTTCAGGAACAGAATTAGCTCTTTGGACTGGCCTGACAATAGTTGAAGCTTGAGCCTTAGGAGACTTCCTAAGTATGCTTTCAGGATTATCAACTATCTCAGGAGGGTTTGGGTCAGGATAGGCTCTAGTATGAACTCTTCTAGAAGCCACTATGCTATGTTTTCAGACCCAACAAAAAGAAATTTTAACCAAATATGACAACTTTTAGTAGGCTAACTGATCTTTTAGTGAGAAAACTTAATTCTCAAAGTTTTCTTTAACTGAGTTTGTATGATGTTATGATAGTAATGGGTTTCCCAATGGAGTCTTTAGGTATATTTAGGATTGTGGAGTCACCAGGTGGAAATTTTTAGCTTTTAGAAGGTAAAATTTTTTATGGTCCACCACCATTAATAGGTTTTAATACCAATCTGAAATATTTTTGGGTTTTCTGAGTTTTTTAGTCCTATGGGTTATGAGAGTGTCCTAAATCTGTTTCAACAATTAGCTAGGGTGATGAGACAAAAGAGTGTACTCTTATGGCTTAGCTAGCTGATTCCTTCAAGGATTAATAAGGCTCTATGAGAATCCTAAGGGTTGCTTAGTTTGTCACTGATTCAAATAAGTCCTATCATGATCAAGATTTTCTTTGGTTGTGCTTGAAGAGAGATACTGATACTGCACTGAATGCTGAGTGTTTTGTTTTAAGGATTTTACTCAGATGTCCCCAGCGGAGTCACCAGAATGTTAGGGTCTCTGTAATTTGCAAGATTCGAAAATACAAACTGCAAAGCCTACATATGAACCACTTTGGGATTCTAGGATCTAGCCATCCTGAATCCAGAGAGGGATCTCTCTATAAGTGCAAAGATTTATTTATCTTTAAGGCTTTTAGTATGATAATAGGATAGTTATTAAGAACAAGGGTTTTTTGTTTGGTTTTGGATGGGAAAGGATATGATGAAGGTTAAGGAAGTCTTTATGAAGGGTGAAGGTGAAAATAAGTGGAGAATGGTTCAACTAATAATATAGGAAAGGAGCAGCTTCAATCCATTGGGCTATGGAGTCATAAGAGGATTTAATTGAAACAACAAGGTTCAAGAGTGGTCCATGGGGCAAGTCATCTATGTCAAAGGATCTCTTTAAGTTGATTTTATGGAATGGAACAATAAGAAATGAAGTGAGAGAAATCAAACATATGAAGAAAAAAAGAGCAGCCTAAGATCAAGTAAGTACTTTGAAACTATCCTGATTTTGACATGCACTTAAAGACACAAAAGTAATCTAAGATCATGTAAGTACTTTGAAACTATCATGATTTTGATGTAATTTTAATAGAAAAAATTTAAAACACATAGAATAGCTTAAGATCAAGTAAAGACTTTTAACTTAGCCTGCTTTCAGCATATTCAAAGGGAAACATTCATGATAAACATAAAATTAGTCTAAGATCAGGTAAGTACTTTGAAACTAGCCTACTTTAAACATACTGTTGTGTAACCAGCTCCAAAAATAGAAGAAAAGAGATATCAATGCCTTAGAAATAAGCCACTTCGAGGGGGAAACCTCCAATACATTACATAAATGAACAATTCTTGGATGATACAAATGAACAAAACCTCCTTCTATATATAGGAGTCCATGGGGCCACAAATATAATCCTATAATCCTAGTGGGGCCTGATGTAATCCTAGCCAAACCCTAACAATAATAATGTAAGGGCACAATAATAAAAATATGGGGGTTATAGGGTACAAAAATAAAAATAAGTGGGGCTACACTAACATAATAAGGGACTACACTATTAATATAGGGACTTAACATTTCCCTCTCCTTCAAACAAGTGTTGTCCTCAACGCTTGATTATTTCTTGATGCTTCTGTATAATATTCTCATCCTCCCATGTGGAATCTTCTACAGGAAAGTTCTTCCACTTCTTGAGATACTGCGAAATTGATCGTACTTGTCGATTTCTTGTTTTTGTATTTGCTTCGAACTTCTTTTTACGATATGATATTGATCTTCCGGTTGTTTCATGTGATTTTGCACCAAAGTTAGGTTATCCTTTGAGAGTTGGAGAACTTGTTATTGATGCTCATTGTGATATTCCACTACTTTATCATCCATAATAAATTTTATTTGATCCTTCAAACCATCCAAATTAGCCTCCATTTTTTCTTTTAAACCATCTATGTCATCTTCGGTTGCTCTTCGTAAGATCAAAATTTGATCAAAATTTGTTGCACTTGGTACCGTAATTTTGATATCTCATATTGCAATTCTTCCTCCTCATGCGTCATAGTATAGCTTTCTGAGGTCTTAATGGGTATGGAATTATTTTTAGGGGCCATTTTAGACTCCAATATTGATATATATTCTACAATAGGCCCTTGCAATCAATTCAACTTGATTCTTCAAACAAGACTTATGCAATTCGGAAAAAAAATACACACCTTTTACTTGCTTTGAGGAGCTCGATATTGAAATTGTATTATCTCTGTGATTACAACTCTTCAATATCTAAAATTCAGCACTAAAGTAGCCCTCTGAATTCTCTTTTGAATGCCACAAGTCTGACCTGATTTGGATTCTCCAAGACAAAGTTATGTCCAATCTCCCACAATGACCTAATTATGGACTGGTTCAGTAGAGTGAACTTCCTGCGACTTGCCTGATAATCCTTTGTTTCATATTTTGTCTACAAATTGATATCAAAGAAACTAAAGTTCGTGTACTTGCGAACACTTTTACGTCACTCCAATCCGATACCCGAGAGAGAGAGTTATTGAACTTTTCCCACGATCACCTCTTTGAGATGAAATTCGGGAGCACAGATCATATCTTACCTTCCACATATCCCATATCTCCAAAAATATTGCGAACCAAGCTCTGAAATTTTTTGATGAATTTCCTCAGGATTTCAGCTTCGCACCATATGAATTTCAGATTCTGAACCTTCGTTGAAAAAACTTTATAGCGCAAATGCCACGATGACCTGTTTAGGAGCCTGAAACAATACCTGACTTCCACAGATCATATCTCTGAAATTATTGCGAACCAATCTCTGAAATTTTTATACAGGCTTTCTCAAGATTTTGGCTTCGCACCCTAAACATTTCAGCTTCTGAAACTTCGTAGAAAAAAGTTATAGCGAAAATGCCACGATGACCTGTTTGGAGCAGCGAAACCCTAGAATCCAAAACTCTGATACCAAATGTTGTGTAACCAGCTCCAAAAATAGAAGAAAAGAGATATCAACGCCTTATAAATGAGCCACTTCAAGGGGGGAACCTCCAATACATTACATAAATGGAAAATTCTTGGATGATCTAATTTACAAAACCTCCTTTCTTTATATAGGATTCCATGGGGCCATAATGTAATCCTAGTGGGCCACAATGTAATCCTAGCCGACCTAACAATAATAATTTAAGGGCACAATAATAACAAAATGGGGGTTACAAGGGTACAATAATAACAATAAGGGGGGGCTACACTAACATAATAAGGGACTACACTATTAATATAGGGACTTAACACATACTCTTAAGGGAACTCTTCGAAGCAACTGTTGGAGATAAACTAGAGGACAGGGCTAACCATAAACTTCTCTAGCTCAGCTTTAATTAGTAAACTTATCAAGAACATTCAAAGACAATATTTCAAGCTACACTCAGCAAAACATGGGCTAACCAACATTCCTTCTCTGATCACACTCTATTGAATTATCTTTAAATAAACAATTAGCAGAAAACATAAAGGATAAAGATTTTCAGTGAGATTTAGGGTACTTCAGAAGTAAATCCTAATCTATATTTGCTATTCTTTATCAGAGAAAAGTGGACAGAATGGAAACAAAAATAAAATAGCAATTTACAATAAGAAACACATCACCATCGACATAGACCAGGATCCCATAAATCAACGATTTGTATTTGATGTTCAAACCAGTTACAATCTTCAAGTCCAGTGGGTCTCTACAACTTCAAACTTCTCATCTCAGCATATGTGTCTTCAATTACAAACAGGGCTACAACAGCTTCAGAAAACTATTTACATGCAACAGATATCCAGAGACCGACCTCTATCTCATCTTCTTCAAAAGTATTTATAGAAGAAAGAGGAGGTGGGATGAAAGAAAAGATCTTTAGTTCCAATTAATACAAGTTAATGCTTCTCGGCCTTTGAGGGACTCAATAGAGAATTTTTCTGATATTTCCTCTATATTAATTGGTTTTCATTAAGTTTTTATCCGCTTAGCAGATTTTATTGACTTTAAAAATCTTTAGGCGAGATGGCAATAACTATGGATGCTTTAAACAAAATCTGATGAGTGATTACAAACGACTAAGGTAATTGTTTGGGCGAGTATTGTTTGGGCTAAACCTAGTCTCCTAAATTGAGTTCATTTAATTGTCAACCAGGGTTGGTAAACAGCTGAAGTGTGGTGCACTGTATGTGCCTGGGTGTTTGTTTCTTACTGCGTTGTGTCTAGTGTTTTATGATGTTTTTGGTCTTTTTATGGTTTTATGTTCACAAGGGAGAGAACTAAATGTTGGTGGAAAGAAGCTACTGGTTAAAAACAGAGTGAAGCCTAATTTGTTGATGACAAATGACAAATGAAAATACTGAGACAGAACCAAACCTAAACTATGACTTGGCAGAATACAAAGCTTGATAATGACTTCAAGAAAATAAATCACAACATGAACTTAACTAACAAGCCATTATCAAACTAAACTAACAAGCCATTATCAAATAGTGCTAAACTAACAAGCCATTATCAAACTTAAAACGAAATAACAGAGCATGAATTGAATGCAATTTGACTCCGAAGTACTCTAACTATGTTATCATGCAATTAATCTATGGGATTCTACAGCCTATTTCGTTCATCATGAATGGTATTTTGGAAGAGCTTGTTAGAACAATCCTGGCTGTACAATTCAATGCATTTGAATGCAAACATGAAAATTGAAAGCAATTACAATTAAAAACTAAGACATCACAGCTATTTCCTACCCATTGTTATGATATTTTGGAAGAGCTTTTTAAGAGTAAGATCAGCTATTCTACTTAGTGTAAACAAGAAACTCAAACCTTCAGTATCACAGTCATGCCTTAGTCATCATAATGATTTTTTGGAAGAGTTTACTAGAATAAGTTCAACTGTGATAATGAACAAAAGAAATTGCAATTAAAATATATAACACTACAACCATTTCTCATTCATTATAATGATCTTTTGGAAGAGTTTCTTAGAACAATTATAGCTATAGTGACTAATGAAATTAACTATGAACATAAACTTCAAAAACTTGAAAATGAACTAAGATACTTATCTAAATTATGAAAGTAAAGCTGCTCAGGAGGCAGGGGCCCTCTACCACCAGACGGAATCTAACTCAAGATCAACTCAACGCGTTCAAAGCAATGCTGTCTTCTTCATTAAAGGAAGATAACTTAAAAACAGAGTATTCTCAGTCTTCAGAAATATAGCAGTCAATCCACAAAATCTAATCAAAATCTAGAGCTTGTCTCTCGGTTTTCCGAGTACATTTATAACAAATCTTCATAACAAAACTTGCAACAATACGAGGATCATTGTCTTTTCATATCAAAATCGTACTAGAACTCTAAAGATGGCAGCGTAAAGGGACAAAGGACATCTGGACTGTCCTTGTCCTATTAGGAGTCTGCCTCCTTGTATGAGTTCCCACGTACAAAACCACATCCAGAATTCAGTTCATTCTTCATGGTGAGCAACAAACGTTGAGGACATGATGTGGAATAAACCCATGTGTGGCTTTTCCTGAGAGGACACCTGGAACATGCTTGAACGTGAAGACAGTTGCAGAATTGGCGGTTAGCTACGGAATGTCTGCATTCTGTAGCAAGTTTCAGTTCAAAATGCATTACAATGACAAAATCACAAAAATTAGCAAGTTAGCCATGATATTCATTCTTAAAGTAATTTTAACTAATTTCATTGATCATTTGGGCCTGGGATAACAATGGACAAAGGAAAATGGAGTGAAGTAAGATGAAAGAAAGAACAATCTTGGGGCTCAACATACCCCCACTGCTGACTTCTTGCATGTCCTCATGCAACTTATTCCATAAACTCAGAGACTTCTGCAAGAACATCCAACCCTCTTCTTCTTCTTTGCCTGGAAGTTAAAGGTCTTCTGGACTTCCTGATGACTAACTTGAACCTTAAATTGGTAAGTGCCCTGATTAACTTCTTGTTCCTCCTTTTCAACTTTTCATTAGCCTTTTCCACTTTGTCCATTTGTAGAGACAGGGTTGATTTCATACTAGTTTTGAGTTTGACTTGTTCCTTCAGAATATCATTCTCAGTTCTGATGTGTCTATTAAGTACTTCCAGCTCGTACCTATCTCTTCTTAAAACATCTATTTCGGACAGTGGAGGACTAGGGGTTCTATCTCTACTCTCTGAAGCTTTCCTTTCCAATGTTTCAACATAGTTATAAATTTCTTGCTGTGCAGGGTCAATTTCAGGGGCTTCTTCATCAAAATCTTCTTCAACATCTTCTTCAATAGATATTTCCTCATCTTCTATGTTTATCACCCTGGTTTGTTTGATCTGTGTTTTCCTTACCTTCCCCCTGAGTCTATGGCTTCTTCTCGGCTGGGATGGTCCCTCTCCTTTTTCTGTGGCAAACTTTCTGATTACCCTCTCTTCCTTAAGCTGTCTCTTAATCTGGGTCAACTTCTCAGAGATTATTTCTTCACTGCTATCTTGAATTGCTTTATCAGTTTCAATTTTAGAGGCTCTCCATTTTATGCTTCTCTTTGTAGGTTGATGTTCAGGTGAAGGCTCTTTTGGTTCCTCAAAGTGATTTCTCATCAAGAAATTATCCCAAGTATCTTTTGTTTTGGCTAAGTGGTGTTCGATTAGAATCTTAACCAAGCCATGATGGTATAGAGTTGTCTCTAGGAATTGGACTCTCCTTTGAACACTTGAAGCCATCTTTTTTAAACTTTGAAGCAAGAAATAGGGAAAATTAAGCTCTTCTTCCAGAAAATGCATTATCAACCTAATATGGTAAACATAAAAAGTACCATATCTACCTTCACAAGTGATAAATTTTTGTAGAATAAGCAATATGTTTCTCGATTTATTCTTTAATGCAGAGCTTGGAATTCCCTTTTTAAACACAGTGACATCCATACCTGGTGATTTGAGGATTTTCTTCCATGATTCATTATGAAATTCTCTGTTCTTAAACCATGTTTCTCCATGTCTAAGCAATCCTGTTGCTTCTGCAATAAAAACCTCTGTGACAGTGAATTTAACATCTCCAACTTCAACCTCGGCTCCTTTGAATGACCTTGCAAATGTTTTAGTAACTTCTTTGTGGAAGCCATTAAATTTCTCAAGGAATTGTAGCCATCCTGCCTGTTGCAACATTTCTCTTCTTTGAGGGTATCCTTCCAGGTATTTTGTGCCCACTGGTTTAGTTCTCACGATGAGGCCCATAATTTCTTCTTCAATCTTCGGATTAGTACTCTTTCTGCTCACGGAGACAATGACTTCAACCTTCAAACTGATATTCCTCTGCTTCACGGTGATAGTGCTTCAATCTTCAAACTGATATACCTCTGCTTCACGGTGATAGTGGCTTCAAATTTCAAACTGATATACCTCTGCTTCATGGTGACAGTGGCTTCAACTTTCAAACTAATATACCTCAAACTGATATAATTTTGCTTCACAGTGACAGTGGCTTCAACTTTCAAGCTAATATACCTCTGCTCACGGTGATAGAGATACCTCTATTTTACAGAATGAAATGATGAAGGGTTGGCTACGGGATGGAGTAATAGGGAGTGGTTACAGAACGAGTTAATGAAGTGAGGTGAAGAAAACAAATCAATGAGTGAAAATACTGCGGAGAATTTTTTTTTTACAACGGATTCAAAAATCATCATTAAATGATTTGGCTGGGTGACGTAAGAAAATCAAACGCTTCAGCCTTTTAACCGCTTAAATGATGATCGGGTATAGAATTTGAAATGAAGGATTTTTATCCAAATTTTTTTGGAGGGTATATTTGCATGATCAATAAAAATAATCAAAACAACTTTTCGAATGATTCATAATTAGACTATACTAAAGTTTTTCATGAAATGCCATTATAATCAGAACTTTTTACCTTTGCTTTTCATCTGCTTTTTGTGGTCTTTGTATACTTTGTTCTCCTCTGGACACCATTACTTTGTGAGTCTTTATAATCCTTCTTGATTCTTCTTGTTCATGGATATACTGGATCATCTTGTTGCACTTCAAATGTCTGTTGATCAGTGCCTTCAGGATCTGTAGCTGCGAAATGACTGTCTGGCTGCGGAAAGTCTGATTAGCTGCAGAATGTCTGTTTAGCTGCAGAATGTACTTGTAGAGAATTTTAATCATGGAATGGAGTGGTTTGGAATATACATGGAATATTTTATGGAATGGGTGAAGATAGATGATGAAACATGGTATAATGGAATATGTATGAAGTGAATGATGGAATGGGATGGATTACAATTTATGAAATGGAGTGGAAGAATATAAGAAATGGCCTGCAATCCATGACATGTGTTATTCATTTGCAGAAAAACATCAAACTTTAAATTTTAATATGGAAATGAGGTGGATGAAGTATGGAATGAGATGAATGAAATATGGAATGAAGTGAAGTATGAATGAATGAATGAAATGGAGTATGGATGGATAAGTAAATGGAATGAAATGAAATGAGATGGATCATAAGTGCAATGGATCTGAACTTATGATTTTGTAACAGCTGCTTGCAGAAACAAAATGGAAAAGTTAGAGTGTCAGAAAGACTTTGATTTTCACCCTATCTTTTCTGTATAAACATGCCAATCAATGATTGGTTTTCATGTTTATACTTTTTTTTTTTTTTTTTAAAGAAATGCTTCAGAAAATTCAATCAAGTTGATGAAGAAGAAAGATTCTTCTTCATTAACTTCACATCACTGTTTTCCTGGAACTTCTTGAAAAATTCTTCTCTTGAGAGTGGTTTGTGATACAGCTTCAATCTATGACCATTCACAAGAAAAGTGACCTCTTCTTCATCTATTGTCCTGATTTTTACTGTTCCATTGTCAAAAATTTCAACAATTTCATATGGCCCAAGCCAATGTGTTTGAAATTTACCTTGAAAATCCTTGAATTTTGAATCAAACAAGAGAGCCCAGTCACCTTCTTTGAATTTCTTCTCTTTGATGTACTTATCATGCCATCTAGTCCTTTTCTGTTGAACTAGACTTATTTTCTGAACTGCATCTTGTCTGATTTCATCCAATTCATTAATCTGCTCCAATCTATGCTTTTGTGCCTTCGTTAAATCAAGTCCTAGCTGAACTGCCATTTTGAAAGTTTGAATCTGGAACTCTACGGGAAACAAAACTTGCTTTCCATAAACAAGTTCATAAGGAGTATGGCCTGTTGTGTTTCTCCATGTAGTTCTATAGGCCCACAAGGCTTCAGGAAGCCTATCTACCCAATCTCTTCTATGTAAATGAACAATCTTTGTTAGGATTCCTTCAATGACCTTATTAGTATATTCCACTTGACCATTTGCTTGTGGATGATAAGGAGTAGATTTTCTATGCCTGATTTTGTACCTCTCCATCATTTGCTCCACTAGCCTTGATGTAAATTGAGCTCCTTGATCTGTAACAATTTCCCTTGGGACACCAAAACGAGTAAAAATATCCTCAAAAGAAAAGTAACTACAGATGATTCATTAGCAACAAGTAATGGTTTAGCTTCTACCCACTTAGTAACATAATCAGTGCAAACTAATATATATTTCTTTTGTCTTGATGGAGGACTAATAGGTCCTACAAAATCCAAATCCCATTTTTCAAAAGGTTCAATATGTACCTGAGGTTGTAATGGCATCTCACCTGAAGGAGAAGGTTTCCCTACCCTTTGGCAACTGTCACACCTTTTGACATACTCTTTAGCATCTTTAAACAAGGATGGCCAATAATATCCTAAATGAAGGATGTTATAAGCTGTCCTTTTATCAGCAAAGTGTGCGTCACAAGGTTCATCATGACATGCTTTGAGAATCTCAGGCATCTCATCTTCCCGAACACATCTTCTAATGATCAAATCTGGACCTGTCTTGTACAACTCATTGGAAACCCATGAATATTTTGCACTGTCAAAAATGATTTTTCTTTTATCTCTTGCATTCATTATTGAAGGAAATTTTCCTGAAACTAAATAATTAGCAATGTCAGCAAACCAAGGAGTTTGAGTAGAAATTGCAAAAAGATATTCATCGGGAAATTGATCTTCAACTGGAGTGTCATCTTTGATGTTTTGGAGTCTAGATAGGAAATCAGCTACTGTGTTTTGTTTTCCAGGCCTATCTAGAATGGTAATGTTGAATTCTTGTAAAAGAAATAACCATCTTATGACTCTACCATTAGTAATTGATTTGTTCATTAAGTATCTAATTGCAGAATGATCAATGTGAACAAAAGTTTCATAGCCTGTTATATAGTGTCTGAATTTGTTTATGGCATGAACAACAGCTAAAAACTCTTTTTTAGTTACAGTATAGTTTAACTCTGCAGGAGTCAAATTTTTACTGGTATAGTAGATGGCATAAGGAATCAGGTCTTTTTGTCCCAATACCGCTCCTAGAGCTGTATCAGAGGCATCTGTTGAGATATGAAAAGGTAACTTCCAGTTAGGTCCCCTTAAAATAGGTGCTTCAGAAATTTTTGTTTTCAGGGTTTCAAAGGCTAACTGGCAATCAAAATTCCATTTGAATTCACAATCTTTGGTAAGTAATTTGAAGAGTGGAGATGCTATCTTGGTGAAGTTTTCTATAAATCTTCGATAATACCCTGTAAATCCAAGAAAACTCCTAACATCTTTTTGACAACTTGGAATAGATAAGTTAGAAATGACTTCAACCTCATCAACTCTAATCCCATCCCCTGAAATGTGATGCCGCAAAACAATACCTTCAGTAAACATCATGAAACATTTCTCATGACTAAGTGAAAGATTTGCTTCTTGACATCTCTTTAAAACTTTTTCCAAGTTTGCTAAGGCTTCTTCAAATGTGTTTCCATAAACTGTTAAATCATCCATGTATACCTCTACACAATCATGTATTAGATCTGAAAAAATTCCTAATACTGCCCTTTGGAATGTTGCAGGTGCATTGCATAATCCAAATGGCAATACTCGGTAAGCATATGTACCCCAAGGAAAAGTAAATGTGGTTTTGTCTCGATCTTCAAGTGCTACTTGGATTTGGTTGTAACCACTAAACCCATCTAGGAATGAGAAGTACTTTTTTCCAGCTAATGTATCTAACACTTGATCTATGAAAGGTAAGGGAAAATGGTATTTAAGAGTAGCTTTGTTTAATTCCCGGTAGTCAATACATACCCTCCATTTACAATTTTTCTTTGGCACAATTACCAAAGGAGAAACCCACTGACTATCTGAAATGGGATAGATGAAGTTGACATTTAACAATTTTTGCAATTCTTCTTTAACAATTTCCCTAATATTTGGATTCATCCGTCTTTGAGGTTGTCTGATTGGTTTAAGTTTTGGGGCTTATCCCTTTCATGTCAGTTTACTCCCATGCATATGCAGAAGAATGTCTCTGTAATATCTTGACTAACTCTTCTTGTTGAGATTTTTCTAGGTTCTTGTTTATATTCAAAGTTTTGCCTGGAAATATCTCACTTGTAGAGCTGCCAAATTTATCCATAGAATGAAGAGACATCTGTCTTGATGACAAAAACTAAATGTTGGATCCCTCTTGAAATGGTTCATGTTTTTATTCTGAAGAGGATTCAAAGTTTTCTAGAGTATTCAGAATTTGATTATCTTCACTAATTTCTGAAATTGTGAAGAGAGGTTGTAAATCTTCTTCATCCTCTATCCATTGAGTATCATCTAAATATGTAATTGTCCTAGCTGGAGGATACAAAGTGAATTTCTTAGTTGAACTACCATCAGAGATGTACATATCACCGGATCTACAACTAATAAAAGCATCAGCTGTAGCCAACCAAGGTCTTCCTAATATAACATGATGTCCTCCTAGATTATTCTTAGGAGTTAGGATCATGAAATCCACAAGGTATTCCCAAGAATCTAGGGACACTGGAATGTCTTCTATTACCCCATCTGGTTTGATCACAGATCTGTCTGCTAATTGTAATAGTGTGGGTGTAAAGAGAAGATTAGGAAGTTTCGGTTTATCCATGATTTGTCTACTCATGATATTGATTGCTGCTCCTAAATCAATGAGTGTGTTTTGGATTTCAATTCCATTGATGTGAATTTTAACAATTGGATTTCCTGGGTCAAGATACTTTGGAATAGCAATCTTACCCATCATAATGTCTGCTATTTTTCTTGCCAGTTGAATTTTCTTTGTTTCTCTTATTATTTTTCTTGTTTTCTTCATGCTCAACTCCTTTATTGTTTTGGCTAAAATTGGAATTTCCTTGATGGCTTTTAATAATGGAATTTTAATGCAAACATTTCTCAGCTCATCTAGGAAATCATAATTAGGCACCATAATTTGTTTTTCTACACCTCTATCAATTTGTAATCTTTCTGGAAAGGGAGGTATAGAAGTAGATGTTGATGGCTGCTCTAATACAGGAGTTGAAATTATTGGATCTTTTTGCTTGAATTTTTCAGTGTTTGGGTCTAGAAAAGATGTATCTTCTTCAAGAATTTTATTCACCCGTAGAGAATCTTCCTCAGAGTTATCTTGTTCTTGTATGATCAGAGAAGGTTTCCTCTTTTCAAGTATTCTTCCAGACCTAAGTTGAACATCACTAAGGTCTAAAGGAGTAATTAAATAAGTTGGAAACTGTTGGCCTTCTATCATGTATGTGTTCTGAGGATTTTTATTATTGGGGTTTGCTATGGGTTGAGCAGGTAACTGATTTAATTTTTGAGGAAATGGTAATGGAAGTGGTTGATTTTGATGTGGTAGGTTTTAATGATGTTTTTGAGGATTTTGTTGAAAATTTTGTTGAGGATTTTGAGGATAAAAATGTGGGTATGGTGGATAGGATGGTGGATACTGATAGTACTGAGAGTATCTTCCATAGGGATTTTGTGCCCCTTGTGCCCAAGCTTGAGATTGATTTTGAAATTGAGGCCAAGGTTGCTGCCAAGAATTCCAAGGTGGAGGTTGGTTATACATTTGATCATGGAATCCTTGTGTTTGAGGTCCTTGCCAAGGCCTTCTAGAGACAAAATTGAGAGATTCTGTGGAATTTGTAGGAGTTTCCTCTTGAAAGACAACTTTGAGACCAGGAAGGGAAGGAAAATTCTTGGTCTCATGTTTTTCAGAACAAATGACATAGGTCTCTACAAATTTTACGTCCAAAAGACACTCTCTCAAGGCATGTTTCTTTCTACATTTGGGACAAAGGATTGCTAAGGAATCAGATTCAGCTTTTTGCTTGTTTTGTATATTAAGGGTATCTATTTTTTCACTAAGACTCCCTAAGATGTCAGATTTGAAATCATCAAGCATATGTCCTATTTCTAACCTACTTATTGTCCCAGAAGTAGACTTACTTGCCCTTGCAAGAGCAGGATCTCTTAAACCTTTTACAGTTTTAGATTTCCCTCTTGAAAGGTTGATACATAACTTAGATATTTCAGGTAATGTGAGCTGTGATATATCCCCTTTTACCATCATGTTAAGGATATCCAACCATTCATCCCTAATTGTTTTCAACAAAAGAGCTTTTAAGGTGTCTTGATCTAAGTTTTCCATTTTTGCTCTTCTGATGTTGTAATGAAATCTCTCCAACAAATCTTCCAAGTTTTCATATTCTTTTTGTAACATCTTAAACACTTCTTCCTTATGATTGACCGGCATAAAATAATCCAAATACCTCTCTAGAAATGCTTGTTTCATGTCTTCCCATGTCCTAATAGAACTGTTGATCAAACTCATAAACCACTTCAATGCTGCTCCTTTCAATGTTGAAGGAAATAGTTTAATTTTTTGAGCATCTTGTAAGTAGTCATAAGTTCTACACAGGATTTCAAATTCAAATAGGAAGGTTTCAGGATCTTGAGTTTTAAGTCCATAGAAGTTTGGAAGGACAGAGGGTGAAATATTTTTCATGGTTGTATTGGTTTCTTCATCTATTATAGGAAACCCAAAAGAGCTTCCCATTTCTCTTCTACCTCTTCCTCCTTCTGCACCTTTACCTCCTTCTCCTCTACCTCTACCTCTACCCCCTCCAAATAATGTGTGTTATCCATTAAAGACTCCTCCTCCCCCTTCTTCTGCCATGGTTGATTCTCTTGTGGAAGTGGAAAAGTTTGTGTCCCTAACAGGAGTCTTTGGATCTTCTTCTAAGGCAGGTTCAGTTGATGAAGTGGAAGGTTTCTCTAATGGAATATCTGATCTTAGGTATTCTAGAAGTCTAGGATCAGTAAAGGATGGAATGTGGGTCTGAGTTGAAGGTGTACTTGCTCTTGGTCTAGGTGAAACAAGTGGTGTTCTAGGAATCAAAATTTTGTTTCTGCTGCTTATGAATCTACCCCTTGAGTCTCTCTCTCTATGCATATAATTGTTTTTTGGAGTTAAGAAACAAAGGTTACTTAGTTTTCACTTCCCCGGCAACGGCGCCAAAATGTTTGGGCTCAACCTAGTCTCCTAAATTGAGTTCATTTAATTGTCAACCAGGGTTGGTAAACTGCTGAAGTGAGGTGCACTGGATGTGCCTAGGTGTTTGTTTCTTACTGCGTTGTGTCTAGTTTTTTATGATGTTTTTGGTCTTTTTATGGTTTTATGTTCACAAGGGAAAGAACTAAATGTTTGTGGAAAGAAGCTACTGGTTAAAAACAAAGTGAAGCTTAATTTGTTGATGACAAATGACAAATGCAAATGCAAATACTGAAACAAAACCAAACCTAAACTATGACTAAGCAGAATACAAAGCTTGATAATGACTTCAAGAAAATAAATCACAACATGAACTTAACTTTTTCAATTCTTTCATTAAAGGTATTTTGGAAGAGCTTGAGAAATGGGCAGCTAAGTATAAAAATTCTCCTAACTAAACAATTAAACAATCAGCTTATAATGATACAACATCTTATCCATGATTAAAGGTTTGTTGAAGCATATTTGGAAGAGAACATTGGTAACATCATAAGATCTCTACTCTAAAACTAGCGCCTAATTCTATTCTGCAACTTAGTTTAACATCACTAAACCTTACTCAAAAGTTATAGATTTCCTTTTAGAATAGTCTTGAGGAAAGGCTTGTTTGTGAAATGGTAAAAAGGTTGCAAAAGTACTCCAGGCCTTGGACTGATACTGTCTTCTGTCCGGATGATTATGAGTTAATATAGGTTTGGAACAAAAGAATTTTTGTAAATAATGAAGGCCGTGGTATTTAAGTTTAACAACTAATGTAAATTAATATGCAATGGATGACAACTAAATGTGGAATGTAAATACAGTGGGCTAAGCTAGAACTGAACTAGAGTGCTACTAGTCTACAATAAACAGTGCTAAACTAACAAGCCATTATCAAACTTAAAACGAAATAACAGAGCATGAATTGAATGCAATTTGACTCCGGAGTACTCTAACTAAGTTATCATGCAATTAATCTATGGGATTCTACAGCCTATTTTGTTCATCATGAATGGTATTTTGGAAGAGCTTGTTAGAACAATCCTGGCTGTACAATTCAATGCATTTGAATGCAAACATGAAAATTGAAAGCAATTACAATTAAAAACTAAGACATCACAGCTATTTCCTACCCATTGTTATGATATTTTGGAAGAGCTTTTTAAGAGTAAGATCAGCTCTGCTACTTAGTGTAAACAAGCAACTGAAACCTTCAGTATCACAGTCATGCCTTAGTCATCATAATGATTTTTTGGAAGCGTTTACTAGAATAAGTTCAACTGTGATAATGAACAAAATAAATTGCAATTAAAATCTATAACACTACAGCCATTTCTCATTCATTATAATGATCTTTTGGAAGAGTTTCTTAGAACAAGTATAGCTATAGTGACTAATGAAATTAACTATGAACGCAAACTTCAAAAACTTGAAAATGAACTAAGATACTTATCTAAGTTACGAAAGTAAAGCCGCTCAGGAGGCAGGGGCCCTCTACCACCAGACGGAATCTAACTCAAGATCAACTCAACATGTTCAAAGAAATGCTGTCTTATTCATTAAAGGAAGATAACATAAAAACAGAGTATTCTCGATCTTCAGAAATATAGCAGTCAATCCACGAAATCTAATCAAAATCTAGAGCTTGTCTCTCGGTTTCCCGAGTACATTTATAACAAATATTCATAACAAAACTTGCAACAATACGGGGATCATTGTCTTTTCATATCAAAATCGTACTAGAACTCTAAAGATGGCAGCGTAAAGGGAAAAAGGACATCTGGACTGTCCTTGTCCTATTAGGAGTCTGCCTCCTTGTATGAGTTCCCACGTACAAAACCACGTCCAGAATTCAGTTCATTCTTCATGGTGAGCAACAAACGTTGAGGACATGATGTGGAATACACCCATGTGTGGCTTTTCCTGAGAGGACACCTGGAACATGCTTGAACGTGAAGAAAGCTGCAGAATTGGCGGTTAGCTACGGAATGTCTGCATTCTGTAGCTAGTTTCAGTTCAAAATGAATTACAATGACAAAATCACAAAACTTAGCAAGTTAGCCATGATATTCATTCTTAAAGTAATTTTAACTAATTTCATTGATCATTTGGGCCTGGGATAACAATGGACAAAGGAAAATGGAGTGAAGTAAGATGAAAGAAAGAACAATCTTGGGGCTCAACAGTAATAACTATGCCTTCTTTTGATTAATTGAAGTTATAGGTGGCGCTTCGGTAGTTTAAAGGATGTTCTAGCCTCTGATGTGGCAGTGGAGGCCTTTCGGACTGATATTTCTCTTTGTTTTACTTTAAAAAATCTTTAATCTACTTTTGTCTGTGTTTTAGGCCTAATTAGGCCTTGATCTTCATTTCTGGTCTTTTATTCCTCGCTGACTATGGATTAGGCCTTTGATTCTCGAATTGGTGCCTTAATCCCTTTAAAATCTGTTTGAAATCATTAATCTTCGCTTAAGCACTGATCTTCACTTTTGACACTGATACTCTTCATTTGATTGATTTTTACTGTGCTTTGTTTTGTTGCAAGCGTGTAGAAGGTTTACATAATATCACCAATGCTCATGAGGCATGGGAAAAATCATAGTTTTAAACCTTGTAGATCCCTTTTCTTCGCTGATAATTGCCTGTGGATCGTCATCCCTAGACTTTCGTTTCTTTTTAAAATTGTGGAAAAACCTTTATAACTTGCAAAAAACACACAAAAGTTATTAAAATCTTGCGAAAATAGGTCGAGAACTGCTTTGGAGGTCTTGGGTGCGGGGGCGAACAAGAGCCGTTGGATTAGAATAATCAACAGTTAAGATCTTCTGATGAAGTATTTTGGAGAATAGATGGAGGGAAAATGAATTGGGATCGAGATACAATGTGAGCCATTCGATCAGAATAATGAACATTCGAGATCGACAGATGAAATATTTCGAGAGCGAATTGGGTGAAAAGTGAATGGGGGATAAATGAAAATGGCAGGGTGTGAAGAGCAGACGTAATGTGGACCATCCGATCTAAAAAGATCAACGGTGGATATTTGATCGCAGGATCGCATCAGCGGGAGGAAAAAGGCAAAGCAACGATGAAATGTGCCGATGCGATTGAGCGCGAACCGTTTGATCTAAGAGAGATCAACGGTCAAGATTTAATTGGCGGGGTGATGATGGAGGTCTTATGGTCGGAGCGTGATTGAATCTCAACTGTCAGTTCTTGTGGATTCGACAATTGAGATTAAATCAGAGGATCACATCGGATCTTTGAAAGGAACGGAAAAGGAATAATCAATGTGGATTTGCGATGCGATGAGTCGATGGCCATTGATCTACAGAGATCGATGGCCTAGATTTATTTCAAATAATAACGTCGGTTTTATGAAAAAACAAAGGAAAAAGGGGTTTGGGAAAGGGTTTTTAGTGTTTTTAGCACTAGATTGCGGGGCTGTGGTTTTGTGAAAAGGGAAAGGAGATCGGGGTTTTAAAAGAAAAGGGTTTATCGCAATCGAAGTTTTTTTTTAAAGTAAAGGCAATAAGGAAATAAGAAACCCCGATTGCGATTGCGCAATGAGGGTTAGCTTCGGGTTATGGCTTCAGGTATTTATGTGGAGAAAAGGAGTTGGGGCTAAGGCTAAAGGGGCTTAAGGCCTTAATGCAAAAATGAAGTTTTTAAGGATCTTTGAAGGATTTTTTGAGGTTTTTGAGGGTTCCGATAAGGGGGAAAAGGGTTTTTTTTAACCAAACAAAGGGGGACATAAGGTTTAAAAAGGGTTTTTAAATATTTTATAGGTTAGATGAAGGGTTTTTGAGGGATTTTATGAAGAGGGAAAAATGGGTGAAAGGAGGAGAGAAAATGATGGAAAAATGGGCTCTCTCAAGCAGTTTACTCTTGGTAAAACAACAGGTTTTTTAGGATAAAGAGGGAAATAGCAGTGAAGATTCACTCAAAGGGAAAATAACATCATAAAAATTCAAAAGATGATAGGTTTTTAGAGGAAACTATCTTTTGAAGGCTAAAAAATATTTAGCCTCTATTTGGTATGACAAATTTTATAGGTGGCTAACAAGCTAGAAGAATAACAACGTTAGTCTCACTTGAGGGACTATTATCACCATCCAACATGCTATATGACACATAGTCCATTTTTTTTTTGATCCCATATGGTGATGACTCTCTATTCACTATATGCAAGATGGATTGGGCAAGAATTATTCTTGGAACCAAAGAGTGGGATCATGAGATTCCAAGTATATTTTGGCCTCTTAATGAGAATTTTATTACAGCCTAAGATCAACAGTTCCATATCTATCATAAATGGAGAGAGAGAGCATGAGATGAACAAATTTATCTCTTATTTTAAAACATGTAGCCTCTATACATTGCAGAAGCAGGGGATTGTTGATTGTTTCTATGAGCTACCAAGCACTAGTACATTTGGCGGAAATTTCGACCCTTTGGTTCCGACAATTTTGACCAAATGTTGGAAATTTCCCCAAAATTTATTAATTTTTCAAATCCTGCCCACAACTGTCGCTATACCGACATTTGGAGACAAGTGTGGGTATTGCGACACATAGAAGTTAGTGTCGCTCTTGCGACGTTTGTAGAAAAACGTCAGAATTGCGACAGTTTGGGAAAAAGCATCGGAATTGCGACGAATTAGAGCTATGTGTCACTATTGCGATGTTTGGAGGAAAACGTCGCTATTGCGACAGTTTGGGAAAAATCGTCGCTATTGCGACAGTTTGGGCTAAGTGTCGCTCTTATGATGGTTTGGGCTAAGTTTCGCTCTTGCGACAATTTGGGATAAGTGTCGCTATTGCGATGATTTGTAAATTAATTTCTTTGGCCTCTCCTTTAATAAATAATAATCTAACTTGGCTCCCCTTTTTGAATGGTTAGAGCAACATAATAAGATATCTTTAGTTGACATATCACATTGTGATGAAGATGGAAGGTGGTTATGATGGGACTTCTAAGGAGTTTCATAAAATATTAAAGACATGATGCGCTCACTCCTTGGTTCACTTTTAATGTGTGCCCCCAACCACAGTCGGGCGCACCGTGTCGCGCAATGTGAGGTCGCTCGACCGGGCGCGTCCAGGTCGGCCCATTTCATTCGAGGGCGCCCGTATTAGTTTTGCTAAGTTGTGACCACCCGGGTGCCTTATGCAAGTTCGGGTGGCCTGTTTTCCATTTTCTCCCTTGTGGCATCGTTCATTCGGGCGCGCCGTACTGTTGCACCATGTGAGGTCACCCGACCGGGCACGTTCAGGTTGGGCCGTTTTGTTTGAGGGAGCCCGTATTAGTTTTTATAAGTTGAGACCACCCGGGTCCCTTGTGCATGTTCGAGTGGCCCGTTTGCCATTTTCTCCCTTGTGGCATCATACGGTCGGGTGCGTCGTGTCGTCTCATGTGAAGTTTCCCGACCGGGCACATTCGGGTCGGGTCAGGCCGTTTTGTTCAAGGGTGCCCGTATCAGTTTTGCTAAGTTGTGACCGCCTGGGTGCCTTGTGCATGTTCGGGCGGCCCATTTGTCATTTTCTCTCTTGTGGCATCATTCGGTCGGGCGCGCCGTATCGTTCCGTGTGAGGTTGCCCGATTGGGTGCGTTCAGGTCAGGCCGTTTTGTTCGAGGGAGCCTGTATCAGTTTTTCTAAGTTGTGACTACTCGGGTGCCTTGTGCACGTTCAGGTGGCCCGTTTGCCATTTTATCCCTTGTGGCATCGTTCGGTTGGGCGCATCGTGTCACGCCATGTGAGGTCGCGTTCAAGGGTGCTCGTATCAGTTTTGCTAAGTTGTGACTGCCCGGGTGCCTTATGCACGTTTGGGCGGCCCATTTTATGTTTTCTCCCTTGTGGTATCGTTCGGTCAGGTGCGCCGTGTTGCGCCGTGTGAGGTCGCCCGATCGGGCACGTTCAGGTCGGGTCGTTTTGTTTTAGGGCGCCCATATCAATTTTTCTACGTAGTGACCGCCCGGGTGCCTTGTGCACATTCGGGTGGCCCATTTTCCATTTTATCCCTTGTGGCATCATTCAGTTGGGCGCGCCGTGTCGCGCCATACTGTGAGGTCGCCCAACCGGGAGTGTTTGGGTCGGGCCGTTTCGTTTGATGGTGCCCTTATCAATTTCGCTAAGTTGTGACTGCCCGAGTGCCTTATGCAAGTTCGTGTGGCCCGTTTACCGTTTGCTCCATTGTGGCATCATTCGGTTGGGCGCACTGTGTCGCACCGTGTGAGGTCGCTCGACCGAGAGTGTTTGGGTCGGGTCGGGTCGTTCGTTCTAGGGCGCCCATATCAGTTTTGCTAAGTTGTGACCGCCCGGATGCCTTGTTCACGTTCAGGAAGCTCGTTTTCTGTTTGATCCCTTGTGGCATTGACGTTCGTTCGGGCACATTATGTCACGTCGTGTGAGGTCGGCACCCGACCAGGGTGTTACGGTTGGGCCATTTCGTTCAAGGGTGCCCATATCAGTTTTGTTAAGTTGTGACCTCCCGATTCCCTTGTGCACGTTCGGGCGGCCCGTTTTTCATTTGCTCGCTTGTGGCATCATTCGGTCAAGTGCATCGTGTCGCATAGTGTGTGGTTTCCCGATCGGGCACGTTCAGGTCGGGCCGTTTTGTTCGAGGGTGCTCGTATCAATTTTTCTAAGTTGTGACCGCCCGGGTGCCTTGTGCACATTTGGGCGGCCCGTTTTCCATTTTCTCCCTTGTGGAATCATTTTGTTAGGCGCGCCGTGTCGCACCGTGTGAGGTCGCCAGACCGGGCGCGTTCAAGTCGGGTCGTTTTGTTCGAGGGCACCTGTATCAGTTTTTCTAAGTTGGAGATGAATTGTTTGGTTTATCCTCCTCACCATGCTGTCTTCCTCTGTCTGGATTTCTTGGACAAGTTTAATCACTGGTACCCCAAGGCTGGTAGGAAACACTTCCTCTGTTCCATAGACAAGCTGATATGGTGACATGCCAATGGATTTCTTCATTGTGAACCTGTCCGCCCACAAAGCATGAACTAACTTGTTATGCCATGCCTTCTTATTCTCTTCAAGCAATTTTTTGATGATGGCTACCAAGATTTTGTTTGATGATTCAGCTAACCCATTACCTTGTGGTTAATAAGCAGTTGAATGACCGAGTGTTATTTGATACCTGTGACAAAAATCAACCATTTTCTTGGATCCAAAAATAGCAGCATTATCAGTGATTATTTTTCTTGGGCAGCCAGAACGGGAGAGGATGTGGTCTTCTAGGAACCTAATGATGACTAAATCTATGGCATTCCTAGAAGGTATGGCCTCTATCCACTTAGTGAAGTAATCTGTGGCTGCTAGGATCCACTTGTGTTGTGCAGAAGAAGCAGGGTGTATTTCTCCTATGAAATCTAGACCCCATTGCAAAAAGGGAGCATCAACAGTGATGGGTTGTAAAGGGAGAGGCAGGAGTTGTCTTTTTCCTTCAAAAATCTGGCATTTATGGCAGGAAATTATCATCTTATGGATGTCATTGAAAAGTGTAGGCCAATAATAGCCAGATCTGAATATTTTGTTAGCTGTGGCTTTCCAGTTCAGGTGGCCTCCACACTCTCCTGCATGGAATTCCTGTTTAACCCTCTCTGCCTCGTTTTTAGGCAAACATTTAAGCAATAGGCCATTCGTATTTTTCCAGTACAAGCCTTCATTCAATATGCAATAGTTTCCGGCTTTTAGCTTTAGGAATCTGACCTTATTCTTTGACAGTTCAGGAGGGGCATTGAAGTTTGTGAGCACATAGAGAATTTCAGAATACTAAGGAGAGCTCTGAAACTTCTCCTCAACAGTGGGATCAGGAAATCCTTCCTGCTCATCCAAGGCATCTACCATGTTTATGTCAAGGGATTGTAGATTTGATTCAGCCATTAGTTGAGCTAAGCCCTGACCTTTGATTATTTTTGTGGGTTTTATCTCAAAGTCCTACTCTAAGATCACAACAATCCATTTTACCCTCTTTCCATCCGGATCTTGGGACAAGATGTATTTAACCACTATGTTTGGCACGTAGGCTAGGGTGTGGGAATGCAGTATGTATAACCTAAAGTCTTTCAAGGCCTTAACCAAAGCATATGACTATTTTTCCATTATGTTGTATTTCAAGGGTGCATCTCTCAGAGCTTTGCTGAAGAAAGAGATGGGCTGTTCCATTCCCTCTGGATTTTTCTGCAGCAGAACTGCGGCCACTGTATGCTCGGAGGCGAATGAAAATATCAAAAAATCCTTTGAGAAATCAAGGCTGATTAGGACAGGAGCCTGGGTGAGTGCGAGTTTAACCGATTCAAAATATTTTTTAGCTTCAATAGTCCAGTTAACTCCAACACCTTTCTTTAACATGTTAGTCATATTCCTGAGGTGTTCAGCTAAATTGGGAATAAACTTCCTTAAGAAGTTGATTTTCCCAATGAAGGACTGTAGCTCTTTAATGTTTCTCAGGTGTGTAATTTTTAGTATTCCCTCAACTCTCTGTGGGTCTATCCTAATTCCCTTCTCAGATATAATGTGGCCGAGAATATTTCCTTCCTGCAGCCCAACTACAGTCTTTTTAGGATTCAATGATAGACCGAACCTTCTACATTTTTCAAAGACTCTTCTCAGATGTTTTAGTTGCTCCTCTCCAGTCTTGGAATAGACTATTATGTCATCCAGATAGATGACAATGAAGTGCCCTATTTCATCTGAAAAATCTATGTCCATTGCTCATTGGAAGGTTGCACCAGCGTTCATCAGTCCAAAGGGCATTTTTACATACATAAAAGTGCCCCATGGAGTGGTGAAAGCAGTCTTGAGTTGGTCTTCTGGGAGTACTAGAACCTGGTTATAACCTGGAAAACCATCTAACAGGGAGATCTGCCTTGAGCCAACTACCCTCTGCAGGATATGTTCCATATTTGGTAAGGGGTAATTGTCCTTAAGTGAGGCTCTGTTAAGGTTCCTGAAATCTATGCACGGTCAGATCTCACCTGTTTTCTTTCTCAAAGCTACAAGGTTTGAGACCCAATCAGAGAACCTCACAGGGACTATTATTCCTGCTTCGTACATCTTTTTAATCTCCTTTTCAACTACAGGCAATTGTTTTGGGTTAATCCTGCGAAGTTTCTGTTTAAAGGGTTTCTGGTTATCTCTCAAAGGTATTTTGTGCTATATAACATTTGTGTCATAGGCTTTCAAGTCCTCATAGTTCCAAGAAAACACGTCAATGAATTCTTTGAATAGGTCAATGTATTTATTTTTCATGTTTGTAGGTAAGGACTTAGCCAATTTGATCATCTTGGGCTTATCTCCAGTGCCTATGTTGCATTCTTCGATGTCAGAGTCTGAGTGTTCTATGGTGGGCCTTTTCGCTACATCGTCGAAATCGAAAAGATCTTCTAAAGGTGCCAGGCCTCGGGGTATGTTCTTATCTCTTGCCTGTAGCACCTCTATTTCCTCATTATCTGCATTTTTACATTCTTCATTTGGATTTCCAATCCGTTCATTTAAAGTGTTTATTTCTATGTTACAGGGTGGTTTTTCCTCTTCTGAGGACTCTGAGGGCTCTTCATTTAGGCAACTATCATCGGACTTCAAGTCTGACTAAGAGATTTCAAACTCATTCCTACCTATCAGAAAATCCTCAATCTGCTTATCGCCCTCAAATACCTGCCAATATTTTGTGTTATCCGGCACTGCAGGTCTGAATTTGGTCTAAATGACGATTTGTTGATCACTAGGAGGCTTGTGATATGAACTAACTATACAGGCTAATCCATTTGCAATTACATTCTGATTCCTAGGGATAAGCAACAGTTCGTATTCTAAAAAGGTTTTTAGTAAATCCATGTTGTCATTCCTGTACGCTCTCAACCTAGGGTGTTTCGTAGTATACTCACCGTTTACTAGTTTTATGATCAACTCAGAGTCCCCATGCACAGCTATCCTACGGGCTCCTAATTTTTTCAACAGATTCAAGCCCAGGATAAGAGCCTCATACTCAGTGATATTATTTGTACATTTGAATTTCAGTTTGAAAGCATGGCTCTCTGGGTAGTCACTCTCTGTGTTATGTAACCACACCCCCGCTCCTGCAGTTCTCTTGGTGCATGATCCACTGAATTTCATTTCCCATAATGATTTATTTTCGGGCTTATCATCGTTTCGTTCTTCATGAGGTGCATGATTTTGTGAGGGGTGACTAGCCAGCTATTTACATTCTGTTTCTTGTTTACTTAGAGTCTTATTTTCAGTGCACTGCCCACAGGTCTCAACATCATTTCCTTCTGAGTCGAGAGTGGCCATTATGTTGAAATCTATAGGCGCCATCTCATGTTCCGTGACTCTATTTTCTAGTGTTGGCTCCTCCAAAGATTCATCATTGCAAAGGATAAAGGATTCTAAATCTGTGTGCATAGAGTATAGAGGAGAATTTTTAGGCTTTTTAGGGCTGCTGACCAAGAATTTCATTTGTGCCTCTCTATACAGTTTTCTAAGTTGGCTAAAAACAGGAATTGTGGCATATGCCCCATCCATCTGCATTTTACCTTGCAGCTTCGCTCCCCATGACCTTGACAGCAACATGCCATACTTAGGTGGCACATCTGCCACTACAACATCCATGACCATACACTTGGCTGGAATCTGGGTAAGGCTTACACATAGGTCTTTGATCAGGCCAAGACACTTTACCCTGCTACAATCGAAATAATATAAATCTTTATAGGGACGGGTTATCTCTAGGCCTAACCTCTCCATAACTACCTTGGGAATTAGGTTGTGTGAGGCCCCAGAGTCATGCATGGCGTTGTGAAGGATCTTTTCATGGATATTGAGACTGATATAAAAAGGAGGTACTACCCCTTCTTGAAACTTCCCTTCTATATTTCGACCAAATAGGAGGGCTGGTTGATCATCACTCAGATTGATAGTGTCACTGCCTTCACCTAGATTTAAGGCTTTCAAAATTTGGCCTTTATATACATCTTGAGTGGCCAGCTTAGAGAGTGGGACAGAGATTTTAATTTTTGCAATTTCACTCTCCAAATTGAAAATGGACTGACTCTTTGGGGTGCTCAACATTGTTTTGTTAGCTACTACCTTAGTGGCAGGCTTAGTGTGCTGATACATATTATGTATAGGATTAGGGACTGTTTTATCAGGAGCACTAACTGCAGTGCTAGTGCTGCTAGTTGGTTGGCTTTGTTTATCATTGTTTTGGTTGTATTTTTCTTTTTTCTTCCCATAAATCTCAGCCACTGATTTGTTACTTTCAACAGTTTATTTAGAAGTTTTCTCGGGCCTTTTCTTGATAGTAATCTTAGAAGCCTTGGGTTTGGAATTGTCTAGGCTCTTTTTGCTTCTAAGTTCATACTTTTCTCTGACCTACATGATGGCATTTTAAAATCCAAGTCTGTAATCCTCAGATTCTAATCTCGCCTCATCCCAGTATGAGGGCGAGGGCTGATCTTCTTATGTGGAACAGTTGTGGATTGCGTTTTCTACTTCAAACATGTTTATTGTGGTTCCCTCAGACTCTTCTATGATTCCCTCATCTTCATCAAGAAATTTCTCTTGAAATGGGGGAATAACTTGTTGATCTGATTCTCTTTGTCTGTTGGGAGTGGTATTGTTTCTTCTAAAGTTCTGGTTCTGGTTATGATTTTGATTTCTGTTCTGATTATTCACTGTAAAAACCATTTTTTCCATCATTTGTTGTAGCCTTTCCATGTTTTTAGATAGACAATCATAATTGGGGTCATATGTGGAAGCTACAGTGTCATCTCTATATGTTACCCTTTTCTCAGCTCTTAATCTTGCTTTTTTCTCAATCAGATTAGCCTCTACACTCACTGATCCTTTTTGCATGTCTTCCAATGTGTTGTAATATCTATCCCTAAGCTGGTAGGCCATGTCAGCATCAAAGCCTTTGGGGTATTTCACTATGGACATACCTTGGGGAGGTTTCATATGTGGAGGAAGGGCGTTATAAACACTATTAAACCTTGTAGAGTAGTCATGGACACTCTCTCCTATGTTTCTCTTAAGATTCTTGTATTCTGCTAGGATTTGGAGAGGGTTGGCCTTCACTTCCCATTTATTTATGAAGGTATGATACAAAGCAAGAAGGTCTTGGATACTGTTAGGAGGTAGGCCTTTAAACCATTTCTTCACATCATCTCCTAAGCTCTGGGCGAACATCCTCATTTTGACCGTATCATCATCTATCTCCATGTAGTCAAAAGAATGTTCCATCCTGTCTACATGGTGCTGAGCTGTGGTGGACTCTTTTGCAGTGAAGTGTGGGATATTTGATTGATAATCGTTGGGTAGGGGCACTAAAGGCTGGGGTAAGACCAGAGGTGCATACCAGACTGCCATGATGGTATTTTGTGGAGGTAAGGGGTTGGCTTGAGCAGCTGGTATATGGATGACAGGGATACTAGGACCAGCAGAAGTCTGTTGAGCAGATTTAGGGTGGCAGAGCCCCAATTTTTGAATGAAGTGAATATCAGGAGGTCTAGATGGAGGGGTCTCTCTGTCCCTAATGTTATTAGCACTTTGAGGTGGTGAACCAGGAAGCTCAAGGTCTGGTAGGTCTAGAGCATTGAATGACCTAGTTCTAGGTACACTGTTTTGAGAGTCTAGGTCAAAAAGTGGGTCTGATAGAGCTACAATATCTTTCGGTGTAGAGTTAGCTCTATGGATATGACTGTAAATAGTTGGTCTTTTAGGTGTAGGAGACCGCTTGAGGATTTTTAGGTGTAGGAGACCTCTTGAGGATTCTCTTAGGGTTATCAACTATTCCAGGTGGGTTTGGGTTGGGATAAGCTCTTGTGTGAATGGTTCTTGAAGCCAGAATACTGTTTACCCACAAGGCAGCTTAACCCTACTTGTTACTTCTATTATGGCTGATGTTGTTATGGAGGCTGGTCTCCCAGTGGAGTCTTATGTGAACCAAGATAATCAGCAGGCCTACTAATCACCAGTGGAGTCTTTTATCTTTAAGGAACTATGGAGTCGCTAGGTGGAAGTTTTAGGATGTTTCTGGGGGGTACACTGTCCACCACAGTGCTTATGTAATGTCCCTTTTCAAGGATATCTTGAAAATACAGAAAACTCCAACCAGAGATGGACTGGGAGGGCTTTTACTAGATATTTCACATTTGAAAGAGAGTGAGATCTGGAGGCTATCTGGCCCTTTCCAGACTCTGTCTAAGAGTGTGGGGAGAAACACAACAAGTGGTGTAGAAAGTGAATTGCAAGTGGAAGTGTTTCACTGCCAACCTAACCATAGATTCTGGTTTTCTGAGGCTCTTGTGGTGTAGTAAGATGGAAAATACTCAAAAATTTGCCAGCGGAGTCGCCATTATGTTGGGGTTCCCATGTTTTGGCTAGGTTGGCAAGACCAAAAGATGAGACAACATCAGAACCACTTTCAGACCTCAGGATCTAGCCCTCCTGGGTCCAGAGAGGGATCTCTCTATATAAGCAAAGGTTTTATGACTTTGAAGCTTCTGTGTTAAGATATTAGGCTAGTTATAGGCACGGGTTTGTTTGTTTGATTTTTGTTTGGTTGTTGGGAATCAGGAAAGGAAGGTTTCAATATAAGGCAAGGATGAGGAGAGAGGAATTTAGGCAAAGGAGAGATAACTCAGAGAACACTCGAGACCATTGGGCAATGGATTCAGGAAAGGGTTTACTTGCTATTCAATATGCAGGCTTTCAGTTGGGCTAGTCATATAAAGAATTGGATCTTAAAGATGATAGTGGGGCATGGAAAGACAAGGGAGAAGGTGAAAGCAAGAAAACCTCCAAGGTGAATTTTCAGAAATCAGATCTAGGGACAGGACATGCCGTTGGACAACCTGTGATCCAATACCTAAAAGGCCAACTCTTCAGACAAGGAAACATTAAAGATTTAGAACACAAGTTGAAAACCTGAGATCAGAGAGAGACTTTGAACTCTCAATGCTTTGGTATCCAACTTAAGGGAACTTAGAAAGGTTTAATTAATTGAAAAGGATCTTGGTGAGACAGAGACAGAGTTCTAAACTCCCAATATCCCAATTCATTCAATTAAAGCCTAACAAGAACATCTAAGAACAGATTCATTAATTCATACATCAGCTAGCAACATATATTTGACCACTACACTGGTTAAATTAGCTTGAAATTGATCCTCAGATAACACATACAACAAAAAACATTGAAGGCAAGGAGTGCAGAAACATAGGGTACCTAACAAGGGTACATCCTATGCCAAATTTCTGATGCGAGCCAGTAGAAATGAAATGTAATGAACTAAAAAGGAAAACATAGACAAAGACAGAAAAACATCACCGCTGCTTTAAATCAAGATCCAAAGAAATGTGCTTGTCATATTAAGAGCAACACCGTTCATGTACAACATTGCCAACAACTTGATATTCAGTCTGAAAACATCTTCCTCAGCCTATCTTACAACTTTACACAGAGAACTATGTCTCAAGAGAAACAACTTGCAATTCACAGATATCTAATCAAAAACCTTTACAATGTTTTCCATGAGTTTTTATAACAAAAAGAGAGGAAGAGGAGGTAGATGAAACACTAAATGAAACATTAAACAAAGTAGGAGCAGTGGGTTGAAACCCATTCTGTTTTAATGTCTATGCATCGAACTTCTGTACTCTTTGGGTGAAAGAGTGGCCTTCGACAGGTTGAAATTTACTCCAGGTATGCTCGTGATGTACTCTCGGCTACAACACTCTACAGTACTTTGGTGAATAAGCAAAGACAGATACAAACTATGAGGTCTGCCATAATATGTAACAAATGCTCTGGTAGCATTAAGACTGTGGTCAGGGGGGAGATCTTCTCTGGAACACGGCACAGAATGAAAGCAGTATGGGCATTTTCATCCCTTCATGGTAAATAACATTCTGCTGATGGTGACACTGGCATATCATTTTCTGTGCCCTAGGCCCAGCCTTCAATTATTCTGATCTTTCATTGATACTCTTTGTTGCTCCATTACTGTCTCTGTCCATTAACGACGAGCTTTAATGGTGCTGGGAGGTTTCGCAGAGTTGAACTCTGTCCACACAATGGAAAATCATGTTCTAACACCTTCCCAGGCCTTTCTCTGTAAAGACAAGCTCCGACCCCAGCTTCTCTGTCCTTTGTGTCACTAAAACAGTGACCACGAATCATGGTGTTTCCCGCCTGGCTGTAACCCTGCAAAACACACAAAATCGTTAAGAAATCCATGCCGACGGGGGGATGGATGCAGCGGAAAGCTTGCGGAATGGTGGCGCAGCGTGGTGGAAACAGTTGGTACGAACGCAAGATGGCGGAAAAATGCAGCGAAATGGGCCAATTATAGACCAAGGGTGGTGGAGGACATGTGGTGAAGGCCTGGAGGACAGGTGGCACAATACCAAGAAAATGGGGAGAATGTGATGAAAATGGGTGACGTGGCAGGAGG
The DNA here is from genome assembly GCA_034641835.2 of Pinus albicaulis. Taxonomy (NCBI): domain Eukaryota; kingdom Viridiplantae; phylum Streptophyta; class Pinopsida; order Pinales; family Pinaceae; genus Pinus; species Pinus albicaulis. Next base: position 1,488,294,395 of record CM076584.1, read on the forward strand.
AGATCGACAGCTGTAAGTGCGTCAGAGGGAGGCTAATGGTGGGCCAGGGGTCCTTTTTTCTTTGATTATCCTTCGAGCATCTTTGGGGTGGGCACGCTGTCAGATGGCCGACCATAGATCAGATGGTGTATAGAAATATCGTGCCGGGCCCGCGGTCGATCTTTAACGCGTGATGAAAATGGTTTTCAAAACAACCCGAGGCCACATGTCGACCGGTGACGCTAATCGCTGCCGATTGAGAAATACTGCCCTCCTTCCAAAAGAAGTGCAATAAAGATTGTCGGTTTTGTATAGTGCTTTGGCACAGGACCACCGGGCGGATGAAATGTGGGCCGTCGATCTGTGGATCAGATCGATGATTATGAGGTGATCGGAGGGTAAACGGGGAAAAGACGGGTGTGACGAGACTTGCGAAGGCCGTCGGATCTGAATAGATCGACAACGGGTGTTGCACCCGATCACTGATCTGATAAGCACGCTACAAGCTAGCACCTGGTTTTAGCATTGGGTCACGTGGGGGGAAATGGTTCTGGGGTTGAGCCGAAAAAGGGCTAGGCCTATTACAAGGTAGAAAGTGGGTTTTTTGGCCTGTTTTTAATGAAATTCAAGGCCAAAAAGGGATAACGATAGAGGGAAAAAGTGTTGGGTATGTGTTATATTCTTTCCACGACTAAGCACGCGTGGGGGGGTAAGAGGGGGGGCGATAGCCCCCCCTTTGCGCTGGGTGCAACGGGGGGGTCACAGGGGGTGCGGTAGCCCCCCCTGTCGGGGTCCGGGGCAACGCCCCGACGAAAATTTTTTGGTCCTTAATTTCCGGCGGGTAGTCCGCGTCCATGGTTTTGTGCATGGTTTTGCACATGGTATTGGGGTACGATGGTTTTCGTCCCCTGGTATTTTTGTAGATCCGGTCAAGGGAACTATGGTTATGTTCTAATCCAGGGTTTATGGATTGGGTTTTATGTATGCTTCGGCATGTATATATATGTGTTGTAACACTAAAAGGAATATAATGAAAAATCAAGCTGGTCGTCCCAATTTGGGATCCAGGGGAAAAATCTCTGTGTTTATCTGTTTTATGTTTTATGCTCTTGCTATTGTTTATTTTCTGTTATAAGATTCGTGTGTAGATAATTTCTGTTCAGGGTTAAAACCTACATTTGGTATCAGAGTTGTTTCGGCTTCAAGGGGACGCCTTTGCTGCTGAGGGTTTTTTGCTTGGGCCTGAGGTAGACCCTGTTAAGTGGGAGATCTGCAGGATCGATTCTTGCTGTGAAAGAAGATGGCGAGCGGCGGGAAGATAGAGATCAAGAAATTTAATGGTCAGAGTTTTGAGTTGTGGAAGCTCAAGATGGAGGATCTGCTGGTGGATAAAGATCAGTGGATCGCGGTAGATCTAGGTACTAAACCAATGGCAATGTCAGATGAAGACTGGAAGAAACTGGATCAGAAGGCTAAGAGCACAATACGGTTGTGTGTCTCAGATTCAGTATTTTTGAATGTATCTGGGGAAGCTATGGCGAAGACCTTGTGGGAAAAGCTAGGGACTTTGTATCAATCTAAGTCTCTGGTGAATAAGTTATTCCTGCGGAAAAAGATGTATAACCTGAGGATGAAGGATGGAGACTCGGTGACAGAGCATCTGAATGCCTTCAATACTGTGGTAAGTCAGTTGTCGTCTGTTGATATTAAAATCTCAGATGAAGATAAGTGCATCAGTTTTTTGTGCTCTCTACCAGACTCGTGGGACAGTCTGGTTATTGCAATAGGTAGCAATACAACTACCTTGAACTTTGATGACATTGTCTCAGCCTTGCTGTCGGAGGAAATGAGACGGAGAAATATGGAGGTTCAGAATGGAGATGCCTTATCTGTACGAGGAAGGTCCCAGAACAGAAACAAGAATAAGGTTTCGAGTGGGAGATCTAAATCTAGAGGGAGATCTAAATCTCCTGGAAATTTTGTAAAGGTGTGCTAGAAATGCGGAAAGGAAGGACACTACAAAAAGGAATGTAGATCTAAAGCTTCTGAGAAAGGAAAGGGATCTGATGAAGCTCCTTCTGCAGAGGCAAAAACCACCTCGGATGAAGGTGGAGATGTGTATTTGGCTTCTTCTTCAAATACACATGTAGATCATGAGTCATGGTTGATTGACTCAGGTGCATCTTTTCACTTCACTCCCCATAGGGAGTGGTTCTGTGAGTATGAGAAATATGATGGTGGTGATGTCTTCCTAGGGGATGATAGGAAGGCCAGAATCGTCGAACGTGGAAAGGTCAAGCTGAAGCTGCAAGGTGGAAGGATTAGAACACTTCCCAGTGTTCTGCATATTCCTGCATTGGCCAGAAATCTGATTTCTGTAAGCAAGATGGATGATGCAGTTGTAAAAATAGTGTTTGAGAAAGATGCCTGCAAGATGGTTCGGGGAGCACTGGTATTAATGCGGGTAGTTCGGACTGGAACTCTGTACAAGCTACAAGGTAGCACTGTTATTGATGGGTGTAACAGTTCTATGGTTCCTGAAAGTGGAGCGGAAAGCCTAGCTGTCTTTGGAGAAAAGACCATGCTATGGCATCAAAGGCTTGGACATATTGGAGAGAAGGGCCTTCGGATACTACATAGAAATGGTATGGTAGAAGGTATGTCTAATTGCTCTATGGATTTCGATTTCTGTGAACATTGTGTATATGGGAAGCAGAATCGGGTGAGTTTTCCTTCTGGTGCTAAGAGGGCAAACAAGATATTAGAACTTGTGCACAGTGATGTGTTTGGGCTTGTGTCGGTTCCATCACTGGGAAAGTCTGTGTACTATGTTTCATTCATAGATGACTTCTCAAGGAATACATGGATATATTTCTTGAGGAAGAAATCTGAAGTCTTTGACAAATTTAAAGAATTTAAGGCTCTGGTGGAAAACCAGACAGAGAAGAAGATAAAGGCACTAAGGACAAATAATGGTGGGGAGTTCTGCAAGAAGGAATTTGAAGAATTCTGTAAGAAGTGTGGTATAGCACGGCAGAAGACTACTCCATACACACCTCAGCAAAACGGAGTTGCAGAAAGAATGAACAGAACACTGATGGAAAAGGCAAGAAGCGTGCTCGGTGGTACCGGGTTAGGACAAGAATTCTGGGCAGAGGCAGTGGAGACTGCATGTTACTTAGTTAACAGATCACCTTCATCAGCGTTGGAGGATAAGACTCCACATGAGGTATGGACTGGTAAGAAACCCTCTCTTTCACATCTAAGAGTATTTGGATGTGATGCATATGTACATGTTCCAAAGGAGAAAAGGACCAAGTTGGATAATAAATCTGAAAGGTGCATCTTTATTGGGTATAAGGATGGTTTAAAGGGTTACAAGCTTTGGAACCCATAAACAAGGAAGGTTGTGTACAGTTGAGATGTGGTGTTTAGAGAAGTGAAAGATGTTGTTAAACATGAAGTCCTACCAAAGGAACCTGAGAAGATAGAGTTTGAGCTAAAGGAGGATGAATCAGGCTCTAAAACAAAAGAAGACTCAGAAGATGAAGAGCCACAAACTCCAACTTTGAGAAGATTAGTTCGGGAAATAAGGCAACCAGAAAGGTATAGTCCATCTGCTTTCTGTTCAGGGTTTGCCTTAACTATAACTGATGATGAACCCAGAACTGTCAGGGAGGCAGTAGATTCAGAGGATGGAAAATTATGGAAGGAGACCATGGTTGATGAAATGGCATCCTTGCACAAAAATGATGCATGGGATTTGGTGGAGTTGCCGGCTGGAAGGAAGCCCATTGGGAGAAAATGGGTGTTTAAGAAGAAGATGAATGTAGAAGGCAAGGTGGAGAAATACAAAGCTCGGTTGGTAGCGAAAGGTTATTCCCAGGTGCTGGGAATTGATTTTGGTGATATTTTTTCTCCTGTTGCCAAGGTTACTTCTATTAGATTACTTTTAACTGTTGCTGCTACATTTGATTTTGAGATAGAACAAATGGATGTGAAGACAACTTTTCTTCACGGGGATCTAGAAGAGGAGATCTACATGAAGCAACCTGAAGGCTTTATGGTGAAGGGTAAGAAAGAACTGGTATGCAGGTTGAAGAAGTCTCTGTATGGGTTAAAACAGTCACCAAGGATGTGGTATCAGAAATTTGATACCTATATACGGGGACTTGGCTTCACCAGAAGCAAGGAAGATCATTATGTTTATTTTAAATTAATTGGTGATCATGTTATATATCTGGTCTTGTATGTGGATGATATGTTGTTGATTGGAAATGACAAAGAAATTATCCAAGATTTGAAGACCCAACTGTTCTCCAAATTTGACATGAAGGATCTGGGTGCTGCAAACTATATTTTGGGCATGGAAATTAAGAGAGATCGGGCAAAGAGGAAGCTCTGGTTAAACCAGAGGAAGTATGTCGAGACTATATTGCGGAGGTTCAATATGCAGGATAGTAAACCGGTGAATGTTCCTATTCCTGTAGGTGTAAAGCTGTCTGCTAAACAGTGTCCCAAGACACAAGAAGAAGAGGAGTATATGTCCCGTGTTCCATATACAAGTGCAGTGGGTAGCCTGATGTATGTAATGGTTTGTACTACACCAGAAATTGCACATGCAGTGGGAGTATTGAGCAAGTTTATGTCAAACCCAAGGAAGGAGCATTGGACAGTAGTGAAGCGGGTTTTCAGATATTTACGTGGCACTAGTGATTATGGCTTGTGCTACCAGGGAAGACCAGGATTGGAAAGAATGTTGGACATTCGTGGTTTTGTTGATGCAGACTGGGCTGGAGATCTGGACCAAAGAAGATCTACAAGTGGGTATGTGTTTAGCTTATTTGGAGGCTCAGTCAGTTGGATGAGTAAAAGACAGTTTGTAGTGGCTCTTTCAACTACAGAGGCAGAATACATAGCAGCCACTCATGCAAGCAAGGAAGCAGTTTGGTTGCAGAGGTTGTGTTCAAGTATGGGGTTGGTACAACAAGCTATAAGGATAGACTGTGATAGCCAAAGTGAAATTTTCTTGGCTAAGAACCCTGCTTATCATTCAAAGACAAAGCACATTATTGTTCAATATCACTTTGTTAGAGATATGGTTGAGGCTAAAAGGGTGTTGCTGGTAAAGGTGGACACTTTGAAGAATGTTGCAGATGCATTGAAAAAGTCTATGAGCACTCAGAAGTTCTCTTGGTGTAGAGAAACAATGGGTGTTGAAGAATTGGGCCAATGACTAAGCCCTCTTGTGGCCCCCCGTGGAAAGAAAACAACAAGTGGGAGAATGTTGGGTATGTGTTATATTCTTTCCACGACTAAGCACGCGTGGGGGGGCGATAGCCCCCCCTTTGCGCTGGGCGCAACGGGGGGGTCATAGGGGGGGCGGTAGCCCCCCCTGTCGGGGTCCGGGGCAGCACCCCAGCGAAAATTTTTTGGTCTTTAATTTCCGGCGGGTAGTCCGCGTCCATGGTTTTGCACATGGTATTGGGGTACGATGGTTTTCGGCCCCTTTTATTTTTGTAGATCCGGTCAAGGGAACTACGATTATGTTCTAATCCAAGGTTTATGGATTGGGGTTTATGTATGCTTCGGCATGTATATATGTGTGTGTTGTAACACTAAAAGGAATATAATGAAAAATCAAGCTGGTCGTCCCGATTTGGGATCCAGGGGAAAATCTCTGTGTTTATCTGATTTATGTTTTATGCTCTCGCTATTGTTTATTTTCTGTTATAAGATTCGTGTGTAGATAATTTCTGTTCAGGGTTAAAACCTACAAAAAAGGGTTGCTTGGCCAAACCAAGGGTATTAGTGAGGCTTAGGAAGGATTTGGGATAATTTAGAGGAATTAAGGGAGGGAAACAGAGAGGAAAATAGAGGCTTTAAAACTAGGAACAACAGTGAGGATTTTTCAAAGGACCCAGGCACAGGGAGACTTCAAGGATGATGTGTTTTCAGGGGAGATGCATTCCTTGAAGGCTCCATCAAGCAATTTAGCCCCCTGCTTGCTTGTCAAGAAATTTATAGGGGGCTAACAGTGGCTCCACATGGGGATGGCTTCTTCTTGAAGGAGTTAAGAATTCAGAAAATGATCTTTGGTGTAGGCCCGATGCCTGCTACTTGAGCCATATTTCTTCTTTGATTCTGGCTGCCACAAACATGATAAATCAGCAGAAACATTCCCAAAAAATCTACCTACCTAGACTATAGTCCTATCATTTTCTCTTCCGGGTGCATTTGGACTAGGAGACCCTTTACATCATCAATTTTTTACAAACAGAAAATAAACCTATTCTATTTCTACCCTTACTTCTCCATGAGACCAAATTAGACTATTGGCTTCATACGTTTCTCTACCTAATCTAATATCTGCTGGGATTAAACTGTCTAGCAGATTTCTTCTCTATATTCTACAACAGAAATTTAAAACAGTGAAACTAGGATTAGACAGTTTAGTTTGTTGTGGATCCAAGGCATAAAGACAGTTGCATATGGACAGAAATTTGCAGAAAACTGAAAAAAAAATATTGAAGGCTTGAAATCTGAAGCTTTGAAGCATCCTTATTTTCTTTGTGACTCAATTTTTGAGCTTGTTAGAGTCACTTTATCTTCTTCATTTCAGCTCTGGTTTTGGGCTTGTTAGAGCTGACTCTGTTTCCTTATTTTTTGGTTCAGATTTTGGACATGTTAGAACCAGCTGTATTTACTTACTTTGGCTCAGGTTTTGATCATGTTAGAGCCAATCCATACACTTCAGAGGTTCATGTTTTGAGCATGTATGAACCTCTCTTTCTCTCTCTTTTTTGAAGCATTTTCTCTTTTTTGGTGAAAACATAACACAACAATGGTATTTACAATGGAAATGGAAATTGGAAATTGGAAATCAGCAAAAGTAGTGTTTGAGCATCCTGCCATTGATAGGACCCCCAAACAGTTCTCTACCATCTAACTCCTGCAGAAAAAAGACATTTGGACCAACAGTGGCCTGGATGATGTATGGACCCTGCCACAAACTGTCAAACTTGCCGTGCTTTCCTTTGTATTCTCTCCTTGAGTCCCACTTCATAACTTTATCTCCAATCTTGAAGTCACAAGCTTTTGTTCTTTTGTCAAATAACTTCTTTATATTTTCTTGAACTTTCATAGCTCTGTTATAGACCTCTTCCCTTGTTTGTTGGAGATGAATTTTTTGGTTTATCCTCCTCACCATGCTATCTTCCTCTATTTGGATTTCATGGACAATTTTAATCACTGGTACCCCAAGGATGGTAGGAAACACTGCCTCTGTTCCATAGACAAGCTGATATGGTGACATGCCAATGGATTTTTTTATCGTGAACCTTTCCGCCCACAAAGCATGCACTAACTTGTTATGCCATGCCTTCTTATTCTCTTCAAGCAGTTTTTTGATGATGGTTACCAAGATTTTGTTTGATGATTCAGCTAACCCATTACCTTGTGGGTAATAAGCATTTGAATGACCGAGTTCTATTTGATACCTGTGACAAAAATCAACCATTTTCTTGGATCCAAAAGCAGTAGCATTATCAGTGATTATTTTTCTTGGGCAGCCAAAACAGGAGAGGATGTGGTCTTCTAGGAACCTAATGATGACTGAATCTATGGCATTCCTAGAAGGTATGGCCTCTATCCACTTAGTGAAGTAATCTGTGGCTGCTAGGATCCACTTGTGTTGTGCAGAAGAAGTAGGGTGTATTTCTCCTATGAAATCTAGCCCCATTGCATAAAGGGACCATCAACAGTGATGGGTTGTAAAGGGAGAGGTAGGAGCTTTCTTTTGCCTTAAAAAATCTGGCATTTATGGCAGGAAATTATCATCTTATGGATGTCATTGAAAAGTGTAGGCCAATAATAGCCAGATCTGAATATTTTTTTAGCTGTGGCTTTCCAGTTTAGGTGGCCTCCACGCTCTCCTGCATGGAATTCATGTTTAACCCTCTCTGCCTCGGTTTTAGGCAAACATTTAAGCAATAGGCCATTCATATTTTTCCAGTACAAGCCTTCATTCAGTATGCAATAGTTTCCGGCTTTTAGGTTTAGGAATCTGGCCTTATTCTTTGACAGTTCAGGAGGGGCATTGAGGTTTGTGAGCACATAGAGAATGTCAGAATACCAAGGAGAGCTCTGAAACTTCTCCTCAAGAGTGGGATCAGGAAATCCTTCCTGCTCATCCAAGGCATCTACCATTTTTATGTCAAGGGCTTGCAGATTTGATTGAGCCATTACTTGAGCTAAGCCCTGACCTTTGATTAGTTTTGTGGGTTTTATCTCAAGGTCATATTCTAAGATCACAGTAATCCATTTGCCCCTCTTTCCATCCGAATCTTGGGACAATATGTCTTTAACCACTATGTTTGGCACGTAGGCTAGGGTGTGGGAATGCAGTATGTATACCCTAAGGTCTTTCAAGGCCTTAACCAAGGCATAGGCCTGTTTTTCCACTATGTTGTATTTAAAGGGTGCACCTCTTAGAGCTTTGCTGAAGAAAGAGATGGGCTATTCCATTCCCTTAAGATTTTTCTGCAGCAGAACTGTGGCCACTGTATGCTCGGAGGCAAATGAAAAGATCAGAAAATCCTTTGAGAAATCAGGGCTGATTAGGACAGAAGCCTGGGTGAGTGCGAGTTTAACCGATTCAAAATATTTTTTAGCTTCAACAGTCCACTTAACTCCTACACCTTTCTTTAACATGTTAGTCATATTCCTGAGGTGTTCAGCTAAATTGGGAATAAACCTCCTTAAGAAGTTGATTTTCCCAATGAAGGACTGTAACTCTTTAACGTTTCTCGGGTGTGTGATTTGTAGTATTCCCTCAACTCTCTGTGGGTATATCCTAATTCCCTTCTCAGATATAATGTGGCCGAGAAGCTTTCCTTCCTGCAGCCCAAATACAGTCTTTTTATGATTCAATGATAGACCGAACCTTCTAAAATTTTCAAAGACTCTTCTTAGATGTTTTAGTTGCTCCTCTTCAGTCTTGGAATAGAATGTTATGTCATCCAGATAGATGACAATGAAGTGCCTTATTTCATCCGAAAAAGCTATGTCCATCGCTCATTGGAAGGTTGCACCAGCGTTCATCAGTCCAAAGGGCATTTTTACATACATAAAAGTGCCCCATGGAGTGGTGAAAGCAGTCTTGTGTTGGTCTTCTGGGAGTACTAGAACCTGGTTATAACTTGAAAAACCATCTAACAGGGAGATCTGCCTTGAGCCAACTACCCTCTGCAGGATATGTTCCATCTTTGTTAAGGGGTAATTGTCCTTAAGTGAGGCTTTGTTAAGGTTCCTGAAATCTATGCACAGTCTGATCTCACCTATTTTCTTTCTCACAACTACAAGGTTTGAGACCCAATTAGAGAACCTCACAGGGACTATTATTCCTGCTTCGTACATCTTTTTAATCTCCTTGTCAACTACAGGAAATTGTTTTGGGTTAATCCTGCGAAGTTTCTGTCTGAAGGGTTTCTGGTTATCTCTCAAAGGTATTTTGTGCTGTATAACGTTTGTGTCGTAGGATTTGAAGTCCTCATAGTTCCAGGAAAACACATCGATGAATTCTTTGAATAGGTCAATGTATTTCTTTTTCATGTTTGCAGGTTAGGACTTAGCCAATTTGATCATCTTGGGCTTATCTCCAGTGCCTATGTTGCATTCTTTGACGTAAGAGTCTGAGTGTTCTATGGTGGGCCTTTTCGCTACATCATCGAAATCGAAAATATATTCTAAAGGTGCTAGGCCTCGGGGTATGTTCTTATCTCTTGCCTGTAGCACCTCTATTTCCTCATTGTCTTTGTTTTTACATTCTTCGTTTGGATTTCCAATCCGTTCATTTAAAGTGTTTATTTCTATGTTACAGGGTGGTTTTTCCTCGTCTGAGGACTCTCAGGGCTCTTCATTGAGGCAGCTATGATCGGACTTCGAGTCTGACTCAGAGATTTCAAACTCGTTCCTGCCTATCAGAAAATCCTCAATCTGCTTATTTCCCTCAAAGATCTGCCAATATTTTTCATTATCCAACACTGCAGGTCTGAATTTGGTCTGAATGACGATTTTTTTATCACTGAGAGGCTTGTGATATGAACTAGCTATACAAGCTAATCCATTTGCAATTACATTCCAACTCCTAGGGATAAGCACCAGTTCATATTCTATAAAGGTTTTCACTAAATCCATGGCATCATTCATGTACGCTCTCAACCTAGGGTGTTTTGCTGTATACTCACTGTTTACTTGTTTTATTATCAACTCAGAGTCCCCATGCACAGCTATCCTACGGGCTCCTAATTTTTTCAACAGATTCAATCCCATGATAAGAGCCTCGTACTCAATGATATTATTTGTACATTTTAAGTTCAGGTTGAAATCATGGCTCTCTGCATAGTCACTCTCTGTGTTATGTAACCACACCCCCGCTCCTGCAGTTCTCTTGGTGCATGATCCATCGAAATTCATTTCCCATAATGATTTATTTTCGGGATTATCATCATTTCGTTCTTCGTGAGGTGCATGAGTTTGTGAGGGGTGACTAGCGAGTTGTTAACATTCTATTTCTTGTTTACTCGGAGTCTCATTTTCAGTGCACTGCCCACAGGTCTCAACATCGTTTCCTTCTGATTCGAGAGTGGCCATTATGTTGAAATCTATAGGCGCCATCTCATGTTCTGTGACTCTGTTTTCTAGTGTTGGCTCCTCTAAAGATTCATCATTGCAAAGGATATAGGAGTCTAAATCTATGTGCATAGAGTACAGAGGAGAATTTTTAGGCTTTTCAGGGCTGCTGACTAGGAATTTCATTTGTGCCTCTCTATACAATTTTCTAAGTTGTCTAAAAATAGGAATTGTGGCATATGCCCCATCCATCTGTATTGTACCTTGCGGCTTGGCTCCCCATGACCTTGACAGCAAAATGCCATACTTAGGTGGCACATCTTCCACTACAACATCCATGATCATACACTTGGCTGGAATCTGGGTAAGGCTTACACATAGGTCTTTGATCAGGCCAAGACACTTTACCCTGCTAGAATCGAAAGAATATAAATATTTATAGGGACGGGTTATCTCTAGGCCTAACCTCTCCATAACTACCTTGAGAATTAGGTTATGTGAGGCCCCAGAGTCATGCATGGCGTTGTGAAGGATCTTGTCATGGATATTGAGACTGATATAAAAAGGAGGTACTACCCCTTCCTGAAACTTCCCTTCTATCTTTGGACCAAACAGGAGGGCTGGTTGATCATCACTCAGATTGACAATGTCACTGCCTTCCCCTAGATTTAAAGCTTTCAAAATTTGGCCTTTATATACATCTTGAGTGGCCAGCTTAGAGAGTGGGACAAAGATTTTAATTTTCGCAATTTCACTCTCCAAATTGAAAATGAACTGACTCTTTGGGGTGCTCAACTCTGTTTTGTTAGCTACTACCTTAGTGGTAAGCTCAGTGTGCTGATCTGTATTATGTATAGGATTACGGACTATTTTATCAGGATCAATAACTGCAGTGCTAGTGCTGCTAGTTGGTTGGCTTTGTTTATCAGTGTTTTGTTTGTCTTTTTATTTGTTCTTCCCAGAACTCTAAACCGTTGATTTGTTACTTTCAGCTGTTGCTTTAGAAGTTTTCTCGGGCCTTTTCTTGATAGTAATCTCAGAAGCCTTGGGTTTGGAATTGTATAGGCTCTTTTTGCTTCTAAGTTCATACTGTTCTCTGACCTTCATGATGGCATTTCAAATCCAAGTCTATAATCCTCAGATTCTAATCTCTCATCATCCCAGTATGAGGGCGAGGGCTGATCTTCTTCTGTGGAACAGTTGTGGATTGAGTTTTCTACTTCAAACATGTTTATTGTGGTTCCCTCAGAATCTTCTATGATTCCCTCATCTTCATCAAGAAATTTCTCTTGAAATGGGGGAATAACTTGTTGATCTGCTTCTCTTTGTCTGTTGGGAGTGGTATTGTTTCTTCTAAAGTTCTGGTTCTGGTTATGATTTTGATTTCTCTTCTGATTATTCACTGTAACAACCATTTTTTCCATCGTTTGTTGTAGCCTCTCCACGTTTTTAGATAGACGATCATAATTGGGGTCAGATGTGGAGGCTACAGTGTCATCTCTATATATTACCCTTTTCTCAGCTCTTAATCTTTCTTTTTTCTCAATCAGATTAGCCTCTACACTCACTGCTCCTTTTTTCCTGTCTTCCAATGTGTTGTAATCTCTCTCCCTAAGCTGGTAGGCCATGTCAGCATCAAAGCCTTCGGGGTATTTCACTAAGGCCATACCTTGTGGAGGTTTCATATGTGGAGGAAGGGCATTATAAACGTTGTTAAACCTTGTAGAGTAGTCATGGACACTCTCTCCTACATTTCTCTTAAGATTCTTGTATTCTGCTAGGATTTGGAGAGGGTTGGCCTTAACTTCCCATTTATTTATGAAGGTCTGATATAAAGCAGGGAGGTCTTGGATACCATTAGGAGGTAGGCCTTTAAACCATTTCTTCACATCACCTCCTAATCTCTGGGCGAAGATCCTCATTTTTACCGTATCATCATCTATCTCCATGTAGTCAAAAGAATATTCCATCCTGTCTACATGGTGTTGAGCTATGGTGGAATCTTTTGCAGTGATGTGTGGGATATTTGATTGATAATCATTGGGTAGGGGCACTAGAGGCTGGGGTAAAACTAGAGGTGCATACCAGGTTGTCATGATGTTATTTTGAGGAGGTAAGGGGTTGGCTTGAGCGGCTGGTATATGGATGACAGGGATACTAGGACCAGCAGAAGTTTGTTGAGCAGATTTAGGGTGGTAGAGCCCCAAGTTTTGAATGAAGTGAATATCAGGAGGTGTAGATGGAGGGGTCTTTCTGTCCTTAATGTGTTTACCACTTTGAGGTGGTGAACCAGGAAGCTCAAGGTCTGGTAGGTCTAGAGCATTGAATGACCTAGTTCTAGGTACACTATTTTGAGAGTCTAGGTCAAAAAGTGGGTCTGATAGAGCTACAAAATATTTCGGTGCAGAGTTAGCTCTATGGATATGACTAGAAATAGTTGGTCTTTTAGGTGTAGGAGGCCTCTTGGGGATTCTCTCAGGGTTATCAACTATTCCAGGTGGGTTTGGGTTGGGATAAGCTCTTGTGTGAATGGTTCTTGAAGCCAGAATGCTATTTACCCACAAGGCAGCTTAACCCTACTTGTTACTTCTATTATGGCTGACGTTGTTATGGAGGCTGGTCTCCCATTGGATTCTTATGTGAACCAAGATAATCAGCAGGCCTACTGATCACCAGTGGAGTCTTTTATCTTTAAGGAACTATGGAGTCGCCAAGTGGAAGGTTTAGGATGTTTCTGGGGGGTACACTGTCCACTACAGTGCTTATGTAATGTCCCTTTTCAAGGATATCCTGAAAACACAGCAAAATCCAACCAGAGATGGACTGGGAGGGGTTTTACCAGATATTTCACCTTTGAAAGAGAGTGATATTTGGGGGCTATCTGGCCCTTTCCATACTCTGTCTAAGAGTGTGGGGAGAAACACAACAAGTGGTGTATAAAGTGAACTGCAAGTGGAAGTGTTTCACTGCCAACCTAACCAAAGTTTCTAGTTTTATGAGGCTCTTGTGGTGTAGTAAGATAAAAAATACTCAGAAATTCCCCAGCGGAGTCGCCATTATGTTGGGGTTCCCATGTTTTGGCCAGGTTGGCAAGATCAAAAGATGAGACAACATCAGAAACACTTTCAGACCTTAGGATCTAGCCCTCCTGGGTCCAGAGAGGGATCTCTCTATATAAGCAAAGGTTTTATGTCTTTGAAGCTTCCGTGTTAAGATATTAGGCTAGTTATAGGCACGGGTTTGTTTGTTTGATTTTTGTTTGGTTGTTGGGAATCAGGAAAGGAAGGTTTCAATATAAGGTAAGGATGAGGAGAGAGGAATTTAGGCAAAGGATAGATAACTCAGAGAACACTCGAGACCATTGGGCAATGGAGTCAGGAAAGGGTTTATTTGCTATTCAATATGCAGGCTTTCATTTGGGCTATTCATCTAAAGCATTGGATCTTAAAGATGATAGTGGGGCATGGAAAGAGAAGGGAGAAGGTGAAATCAAGAAAACCTCCAAGGTGACCTTTCAGAAATCAGATCCAGGGATAGGACATGCTGTTGGACAACCTGTGATCCAAGACCTAAAAGGCGAACTCTTCAGACAAGGAAACATTAAAGATTTAGAACACAAGTTGAAAACATGAGATCAGAGAGAGACTTTGAACTCTCAATGCTTTGGTATCCAACTTAAGGGAACTTAGAAAGGTTTAATTAATTGAAAAGGATCTTGGTGAGACAGAGATAGATTTTTAAACTCCCAATATCCCAATTCATTCAATTAAATCCTAACAAGAACATCTAAGAATAGATTCATTAATTCATACATCAGCTAGCAGTATATATTTGACCACTACGCTGGTTAACTTAGCTTGAAATCGATCCTCAGATAACACATACAGCAGAAAACATTGAAGGCAGGGAGAGAAGAAACATAGGGTACCTAACAATGGTAAATCTTATGCCAGATTTTTGATGTGAGCCAGTAGAAATGAAATGTAATGAACTAAAAAGGAAAACATAGATAAAGACAAAAAAACATCACCGATACTTTAAATCAGGATCCAAAGAAATGTGCTTGTCATATTAAGAGCAACACCAGTCATGTAAAACATTGCCAACAACTTGATATTCAGTCTGAAAACATCTTCCTCGACCTATCTTACAACTTTACACAGAGAACTATGTCTCAAGAGAAACAACTTGCAATTCACAGATATCTGATCAAAAACCTTTACAATGTTTTCCCATGAGTTTTTATAACAGAAAGAGAGGCAGAGGAGGTAGATGAAACACTAAATGAAATATTAAACAAAGTAGGATCAGTGGGTTGAAACCCATTCTGTTTTAATGTCTATGCATCGAACTTCTATACTCTTTGGGTGAAAGAGTGGCCTTTGATAGGCTGAAATTTACTCCAGGTATGCTCGTGATGTACTCTCGGCTGCAGCACTCTGCAGTTATTTGGTGAATAAAAAAATACAGATACAATCTATGAGGTCTGCCATACTATGTAACAAATGCTCTGGTAGCATTAGGACTGTGGTCAGGGGGGAGATCTTCTCTAGAACACGGCACAAAATGAAAGCATTATGGGCACTTCCGTCCCTTCATGGGAATTAACATTCTGTTGATGGTGACACTGGCATATCGTTTTCTATGCCCTAGGCCCAACCTTAAATTATTTTGATCTTTCACTGATACTCTTTGTTGCTCCTGTACTATCTTTGTCCGTGAACGATGAGCTTTAATGGTGCTGGGAGGTTTCGTAGAGTTGAACTCTGTCCACTCAATGGAGAATCATGTTCTAAAACCTTCCCAGGCCTTTCTTTGTAAAGACAAGCCCCAACCCAAGCTTCTCTGTCCTTTGTGTCACTAAAACAATGACCACGAATCATGGTGTTTCCCACCTGGTTGTAACCTTGCAAAACACACAAAATCGTTAAGAAATCCATGCTGGGGGGGGGGGGGGGGGAGATGGATGCAGCGGAAGGCTTGTGGAATGGTGGCGCAGTGTGATGGAAACAGTGGGTACGAACGCAAGATGTTGGAAAATGCAGTGAAATGGGCCAATTATAGACCAGGGGTGGCGGAGGACACGTGGTGAAGGCCTAGAGGACAGGTGGCACAATACCAAGAAAATGGGGAGAATGTGATGAAAATGGGAGACGTGGCGGGACCCGGTCAATGGCAGGGCGTGAATTTAATTCGGACCGTCCGATCTCAGGAGGAGATCGATGGCTGTAAGTGCGTCGGAGGGAGGTTGATGGTGGGCCAGGGGTCCTTTTTTCTTTTATTATCGTTTGAGCATCTTTGGGGCGGGCACGCTGTCGAATGGTCGGCCATAGATCAGATAGTGTACAACAATAATGTGCTGGGCCCGCGGTCGATCTTTAATGCGCGATGAAAACGGTTTTCAAAATAGCCCAAGGCCACGTGTCGACCGGTGACGCTAATCGCTGCTGATTGAGAAATACCGCCCTCCTTCCAAAAGTAGAGCGATAAAGACCACCGGTTTTTTATAGTGCTTTGGCGTGGGACCACCGGGCGGATGAAATGTGGGTCGTCGATTTGTGGATCATATCGACGGTTATGAGGTGATCGGAGGGTAAACGGGGAAAAGACAGGTGCGACGAGACCTGCAAAGGCCATCGGATCTGAATATATCGACGACGGGTGTTGCACCCAATCACTAATCTGATAAGTGCGCTACAGGCTAGCGCCTGGTTTTAGCGCTGGGTCACGTGGGGGGAAACGGTTCTGGGGCTGAGCCGAAAAGGGGCTAGGCCTGTTACAAGGTAGAAAGTTGGTTTTTTGGCCCATTTTTAATGAAATTCAAGGCCAAAAAGGGATAACGATAGAGGGAAAAAGGGGTTGCTTGGAAAAACCAAGGGTATTAGTGAGGCTTAGAAAGGATTTGGGATGATTTAGAGGAATTAAGGGAGGGAAACAGAGAGGAAAACAGAGGCTTTAAAACTAGGAACAACAGTGAGGATTTTTCAAAGGACCCAGGCACATGGAGGCTTCAAGGATGATGTGTTTTCAGGGGAGATGCATTCCTTGAAGGCTCCATCAAGCAATTTAGCCCCCTGCTTGTTTGTCAAGAAATTTATAGGGGGCTAACACTCAGCTTGAAAGTTTTGAATTTTAATTGATGATTAGTGTTCCTCTCAGCCCTTGATCTGCTAGGGGTTGGTTACCTTGATATTAATGGTGGTGTATTCATACTCCTTCTGAATAACCAATAAAGGGTCAAGGAAATTGACCAATATGTTGTCAAGTTTTATCTTATCCATCTCTGGGGCAAGCTGATTTTCGGCTAACTCCACTGCTTTTGATCTCAATTTTTCCAATTGCTTCCTTCTCTCATATGATACCTGAGCCTTTTCCTTTCTCTTCCCTTCTAATTCCCTAATAGTGTCATAGTGATGCCAGCAAAATTCTTTGGAAAGCCTTCCCAGCAGACAATACTTGTGACCTGGATGAAGACAAAGCATCTGGAATGACCATTCTCTTCCCCTAACCCCTAAGCCCTTAATCCCTAATCCCTTAACCACTAAATCATTATTCACCTAACCCCTAACTGCGCCTAAATCCCCTAACCCCTAAGCCCCCAATCCCTAATCCCTTAACCCATTTAATCCCTAATCCCTAAACCCCTAACCCATTTAACCCCCTAAACCCTAAACCTATAACCCCTTAACCCCTAACCCATTTAACCCCCTAAACCATAAACCTATAACCCCTTAACATGTTCGGGTCAGGTGGTTTTGGTTGAGTGCGCCCACCCAAACACATTCGGGTCAAGCCCCCTAAGCCCCCAATTCCTAATCCCTTAACTACTAACTCATTATTCGACCCCTAACCCCTAAATGCACCTAAATCCCCTAACCCCTAACCCCCAATCCCCTAAGACCTCCAAATTCGAATTAGCTTTGAAGAAGTAATTGTTTTCTTTCTTCTGTCTAATTCACTATATACTCAGATAACTCGTAGCCATATCACATAGGCCCGATTCACTTACGAAGGTTCCCCAAACTCTGCCCCCAATTTGGTTAATCTTGCTCAGCTTGAAAATTTTGAATTTTCATTGATGATTTATTTTCCTCTCAGCCCTTCATCTACTAGGGGCCGGTTACCTTGATATTAACGGTGGTGTATTCATACTTCTTCTGAATAAATAATAAAGGGTCAAGGAAATTGACCAATATGTTGTCAGGTTTTATCTTATCCATCTCTAGGGCAAGCTGCTTTTTGGCTAACTCCACTTATTTTGATCTCAATTTTTCCAATTTCTTCCTTCTCTCATATGATACATGAGCCTTGTCCTTTCTCTTCCCTTCTAATTCCCTAATAGTGTCATAGTGATGCTAGCCAACTTCTTTGGAAAGCCTTCCTAGAAAACAATACTTGTGACCTGGCACCTAAATCCCCTAACCCTAACCCCAAATCCCTAAACCCTTAACCATTAAATCATTATGATCTCCCTAACCCCAATCCATAATTCCTTAACCACTGCTAAATAATTACTCCCCTAACCCCTAAATGTATCTAGATCCCCTAACCCCTAAGCCCCCAATCCCTAAACCCTTAACCTGCACTAACTCATTATTCTATTCCTAACCCCTAACTTCTAAACCCTAAACCTCTAACCCCTAATATCCTATTCATCGAAACCCTAATCCCCTAAAAACTATGCCATGAAAACCCTCCAAAAAATTCTTAAATGATGGGAATTCCTATTCAATGTGCGTGAAGCTAGTCATGGAATGTGACAAGTCATCCAAGATACATCCAAATATTTGATTTGTGCCTTGGGGAAGGTGAAATAACGAGTAAGATACAATCACTGGTGAGAAAATCATTGGTTCGAAACTATGTGGGAAAAATTCCAGTCAAGCTAAGGGATGGGGTGGCCTAGGTTGTATGCATTCCCTAGGTGATTTTGACGGCTTAAAAGCCCTTGGTTCATGGCTACTCAAATCACATGTTAGGCATGCAACTCATCTCAAAACTCACATTACCTAACAAAATAAAATTAATGGATTAATGCACAACTTATTTATTTCCTGGGCATATGTCTAGGTATGTTGACATAATTTATTTACTTATTCATTAGGAATAACATATAATGGTTCAATATATGGAACATTAGAATTTTAAATATGAATATTTGTATTTTCAAAAGTTTTCATATAAGGATTAGAATATGCACTAAAAAATTTGTGTGACATATCATTATGTATATTATTATATCATTATGTATATTATTATCATTCATATATTATTATTATTATTAGATTTTATATCTATTCAATTTTTTTTCCTGCTCTACTTGTTCCACCTATTCAAATTTTCTTAATCGTTCTATTCAATTTTTTTTCCCGCTGTGCACTTGTTCGACCTTTATGCCTTCTTTCCCATGATTCCATTCTTCCCTATGATGCTTGATTTTTTCTAGATTCTTGCAGAAGCATGGACGCTCTGAAACCCTAAAGTGGCCACAGTCCATTAACAGCTTGAAAGCCATATTAGCTGGTGGAGATATTTCGAGTTTTGCCGATGTTCAAAAATATGTGGGAGATATGAAGAGAAATAGATCGTGGAAGAATGCTCTCTTCTTCTGGAAGAATTAGATTGGTATTTCCCTTATTTTACCCCTTTCAAATTCGCTATTTTCTTCTACGCTATCTTGGTTATGAGATATAGATGGTTGTAGGTCTGAATTTCTGCACTCTATATTTTGTGGGTTTGTTCAAATTATATATTTTATTTTAAGTTGAACTGCTTCACATAATCAGTTGGAAGTAAACTCTGACCCAGATACAATCATGTCCTCTGATCCAGAAATGACTCAATCTGTGGAAGATCAATCCCCATAAATGCCAATAGTGCCACAGTTTCTATCACTAACCGAGGAACAACAAACTCTATTAATCAAGGAGGCATTCACTTGTATAATTGAAACCTACAGGCAAGCTGATGGTGCATGGGGCAGGGATTTGCGATGTTCACTGCTTGCACGATTGATTTCTCAGGTATATGCTCATAATTTTTTTTATCAATAGTCTGTATGAACTGCTTTAGAGATATTGGAATCTGACTTTTCCTCGTCATCAATGTTTGGCTTTAATGATTGCATTCTGAACTTTGAAAAGCCTCTTTATAAAGGCGGTTTTTTATCAAGTCAAGACATCATTTCCCCATTACTGTTTTATATTACATTTCTTCTGTGATTAAGAAAATTTGCGAGGTTGAATGTTATAATTTATTATTCATAAGTGTCAAAAATTTGTTATTTTATATGGAGACGAGATAAAGCTTGGATAGGATACAAAAAACACTCACAACAGATGAATATAGAAATTTTGACAAAAAATATTTCCAGAAATAGTGTTCAGACATATTTCCATTCAAAGATGGAATCCTTGGAAATGTTTCCTGTGCAACAACTGTCACATATTAATTGAGTTGATTTGTGTGCATGATTTTTCATTTTTGCTTTTTCACATTGGATTCTTGTGACTTGAAATATTTATGCTCTGCATACAACCATGATGAATTTTTCTAATGTGGTTTGAGCTAGGTATAGAGAGTCATGTCCTACTGCAAGAAAAGTTTAATTTTTTAATATGTTACAATAATCTGATCAAATATTAGACAATCAGATTCAATTTTTCTAGTGTGTAGTTCAAGATGTAGGAAATACGGGTGTTTAGTTGCCTCGTTGTGGTAATTTTTTGGGCTCCTTTTCAAATTCAGGACAATAAAATGTGAAAATTTTTGTTATTGAAGCATACTGAGGAAAACACTAATACGGTAATGCATCCTCTTCAAATAAAAATTGATTCTTCAAAAAATTAGTGTCTACACTAAATCCTTGTACAGAAGATTCTTACTGAAGTGCCTACTTGCACCATTACTGATTCTAACACCTTTTGCTCAAAATAATGTCACCTTATTATGTGACATCTGCAACCAACCACATTAACATAGTAGTCAAGCAAGGGTGTCGACTACCTCAAATTCTTTGGACTTCATATTTATGGATGAGAGTTTCTCATTTCAAAATCCATGGGTGGTAAAGGTGGAGGCCCTCTATGGGATCTCCATTTCACTATTTTTTGATAACATTGTCCTTCTATTTCACGAATCCAAAAACAAAAGTAAATTTTGAGCTCATTCTGGGATGGACATGGTCTTCAAGTCCACCTTGCAAACACAAAAGCATGTAAGTAATCTCACCTTCTTTTCAAGGATAGGAGGTAGAAATGGTGACATCCTAGTCTTCCCTTTGAATGCTATTATTTGGTTCATCTTTTAACTTGTTTTAGACATTTGTATCAATGTTGAACAGAGGATTGCAACATTAACAACCTTGGAGAGATGATGTTTCCAACTTCAGTTTTAGGATGTTCAGGCTAAGTTCTGGTTTCTTGACACCATGGTGATTCATTCTCTCCTTGTTTGCAAGTTTGGAGTTTTGAGACCATACCTACAAAAAACAAGTCACGACTCAATTGAGAGAGGTCACTCATTACTATTCTCTCATTTATGGGAAACACTATTGTAATATGGCCCACTTAAATTGCAAGGCCATTGCCTTTTCCTCGTGAAATCATCCTCCATATCCTGAAGGTTGAAATAGAATATTGCAACATACACTGCTTCATTTTTCTTTTGTTACTTTTGTAGGACATTAATAAACCATTGAAAATCCGAGGCTTCTCACCTGGTTAACAACTCTAAGGTACTTTGAGATACGTTAAGAAATATTTCTATTTGTTTCTTGTCTTAAAGAGAAGAACATATTCACTACTAGTTCCACCTATTGAAGATCCAAGATCTATGTTTCTGCAGATCCAGGTTGTTGGCATGGGGATCAGACCCAGGGTTCAAGCTCCCTAGCCAAAAAAAACCCATAATAATTGACACTTTCAATCTCCAGAGGCTGGAGAAGGTCTCACCCGAGACACTTACAAGAATTGCAGAACCATATGATGATGATTCTGTGCAAAGGATTAAGCACTCTAGATTCTAGAATGTCAAAAATAAAACCATTATCTTGCTATATCCCGGGCAATCCCAACACAAGAAACTGACAATATTAAATAAACAATATCGACAGATATCTCAAATAGTGCTCAATTGATATTGCAATATCAATTACAAATTTACAATACAATGTAGTTCAGAGTGGTATACTGAATTTAGAGAATATTGGGCCACAGACTACGATCATACCTCTATGAATTATAAGACTAGAGACGCCTTATGCAGAAAGGCATATGAAGGGTGTTCTGGAAAATTTAGTATGAACTTGTGAGACTGTGAGAGTGGAGATGCTTGACAGTCGATGTCAAGTTGTTGTAAGTTTAGTCTTGCTGATGTTCAATGCTTGAGAATGCAAGAAAGAGAGCCTGAGCATAAGGGATTCAAATGATGATGCAATAATTCCAATACAATAAACACATACAATATTTATAGGTGAAGAATTTATAACCATCAAATGGAGCCATTAGCACTTCAATTGCATAACATCTGGAAGCTGCAACAGTTCATCATCTATGTTGTTTACTTACTGATTACTATGATGGAACCTGTCGTTGGATATGAAGGTTCGGTATTACGACACTTGTAACATGGAAATTCAGCACCAGAAGAGGGACTTGGAAAGTAAGCTTGTTGCAGCAGAATCACAAATTAATGCTCTTGGAAAGCTCAATGAGGTATGTTGCTATAGACACACACATACAAGTGCCTTTTGCAACATATATTATTCATTTGAAATTTGATTCCAGTATGAATACATAGGGTTAAAATTAGAGTGATCACCATGCTCTGTAAATGGTCTTGGTTAAAATTTACCATCGTTATATCAATATTATTATTAATCGTAGCAGTTTAATTAACTGGAATTACACTCAAGTAATCTGTGACGAAAAAATTGAAACTCTTCTTCACTCACATAGCCCGTTGTATGTACTGTATCCTTGGTGGTTACAGGGGGCAGCTTGTCCACTAACTTCAATTCACGGTTTAAAGTAAGGGATGCACATCTCTCTGCCTCACCCAGCATGCTGAAAATAATGAAATTTCAATAAAAATCATAAATATCAACAAAATAATATCATTGGAAATTCTTACTTTGGGGTTTTGATTATATGTTTACTTCATATGAGTAGATTTAGTTCAGTGTGGGCAGTTCAAGTCACCATAAACTTTAGAGACGACCTGAACTCCATTGTGCATATTAAATGCTAACCTTGATTAGGAAAATGTTATTTATTAATTATTAACAAAGGGATTCACCATGTCAATGGGATTTTCTAGAATTTCAGCACAAATTTTAAAATTCTAGATGCATAATTCTAGATTTAATGCAGTTAGTAATATTCATTAGGCTTTCTAGATGGGTATTTCAATTTTCTTATAAATAACTACTTCACCACTTTGTGTAGAGAGATATGGTGGCAAAGGTTGAAGTTGAGGCATTTGTACTAAGGCACACAAATGAAAATCTCTGCAAGCAAGTTGAGGGCTTGCAAATGAACCGATTCGGTGAGGTTGAGGAACTCATTTATTTGCGTTGAGTCAACTCATGTTTGCATTATCAAATTCGAAATTCAGATACAACCCCTAGAAAGATGTCGGTAGTGAACCTTAAGGATAGCTTGAGTCCAAAATCACAGGATATTGCTAAACAACTTATGCTGGAATATGCAGTGTTTGAACATTCAGGACCTCAACAAAAACGCCAATCAGATAATGATTCAGAGAGCTTGTCCTCTTATTCATTGAACACATCTGAAGCTGTAGAGTACGATGACTTGTCAATGGAAATATTTCCAGCACGGATTGGTACATCAAAGAAGTCTAATTTGTTTCGAAAACTAAAAAAGTGGGCTAAAAGTAGTGATGATTGGAAAATATTACATGGTGACTATCTTTCTGAGAAGGGGAAAATCCTTTGGGCACACTCAGTGTTCTAATTTTTATTTTTATATTTTCTGTCAGAGGCTAGTTGCTCCAATATGACAGTAATTTGAAGTATTTTCATAATAATTTGTTACACATGACTTTCATTTTCTTATTGCATAATTTCTATAAATGAATGGATATCTTGTGGATTGTTGTAAACAAATTTAGTTATATTACCATGCTCAAGAGAATTTAATGTTTGTCATTATTGGAGGACAAAGATATACCATAAGAACTCGGTTCTGTGTTGTAGCCTTTTATTAAGACTTGAATCAGTTAAACCCTCGGAACTATTGCAACCCTATATTGAGGCTTGGTTCTATTGAAGCCGCCATATTTTGGGCCTCTTCATTGCAGTCTCAGGCCAGGGATTTAGCTACAGGATTTTGACATATTTTATGCGGTGAACATCTATTAAAATCTCAGATTATCTCCTATTTACTGATGCTTGGATAGAACTTTCAAATTAGCTAAGTCACCTATTTTTATTTATGAGCTCAGTGTTAAGTTACAAGACTATGATAAGACTCAATGACTTATGTTTCGTACACCAATCTAGCTTGTAAAGCTCGGTCCTGTGCAATTGAGCCCAAGAACACCTCATACTTACCTTTGTGGAAGTAGAGTGGTGATAACACATATGTGGAGTATATTTGAAGGGTAAATTAGTGCTTCCTTGGAGTTCAGATAGAACACATCTGTAGAAGTGTATACCAGTGTTTATTTGAAGCTTAGGTAAGACAACTTTGTGGAGGATTTGTCACCACTTCTTGGCCATGGATCGACTCTAATTCTAACCTTATGTCCATTTCCTACTTTGTATGCCAGACCAGAATCAATTAAATTGAAATAGTTTAAAACATCTCTCCATAACATAAATTTTAACCTGAGAAATTTTAGTCTATTTAATCCATTCCTTGATAAAATTTGGTGCAATATATTTGTGTTGAACCACATTAGACAATATATATATATTTTAAATATTTTTAACCACACGTCAGAAGACTGACGCCTTACATGTCAGAAGAGCGACGTTATTTTTTTTTACTATTTTTACTTTTTCGTCGGAAGACCGTCGCCTTTCACGTCGGAAGAGCGATGTTAATTTTTTTAATATTTTTACTTTTTTGTCGAAAGATCGATGCCTCGATCGTCAGAAGAGCGACATTTTGTTTTTAAATATTTTCAAATTTTTCGTCGGTAAAGCGATGTTACATAAGTGTCGAATGCACGATGTTCTAAACATCAGATGATATTTCATCGGACATTAGATGATATTTCGTCGGACATCAAATGATATTTCGTCGGAATTGCGATGGTTTGTAAAACGTCGGAATTAAACGTTGGAAGCCATAACGTCAGAATTGTGAAGTTTTTTGAAAACCTGAAGAGCATCAGAAGAACGACAGTTTGTGATCATCGGAAGACTGACAGTTGTGGTTCGTTGGAAGACCAACACTTATAAAACATTGGAATAGTGACACTTTGCAAAATGTCGAAAAAAGTGTCGGTATTGTGACACTTTGGAAAAGCGTCAGAATTGTGACATAATGGCTAACCACATTTTTTCCAGCCTCAGACTGTCGCTCTTGCGATGACTATGTGTCGGAATAGCGACGAAGTGGCCATCGGAAATTGGGCCAAATTTTCGAGTGAAGGATGGCTCACTTTGTTTGGATGATAGCATGGAGAATGGAGTTTCTCATGGGGATTGAGGCACCCAACCTTTACCATCTCTCATGCCTTAAGGAGGCCAATGGATAGAATATAAATTTTTCCATATACCTCCCACTTCTTCATGATGAGAGCTATTTGGTTTATTTACCAAAGGCTACTTTGTATACTTGGGAGGAGACATATCCATTGGAGGATTTTGCAGTATCCTTACAGTTTCTTGAGGACAAGCAAAATTTTGGAGGGGAGGACTGTAATATTCCAAAATTTATTGGAAATTAAAGTTATGTTTTGTCACTTAGATAGATGAATAAGTGGGCAGGGAGAGCCATAGATCTCTTTATTATGAATAAAACCACTTCTCATGTAAAATTGGATCATTTTTTTAGCTTAATAAAGCACCCTAAGGTGTGAACAGGGGCTAAAAAATGTGGAATGGGTCAACTTTGACCAAATCAACAGCGTTTTCATAAAGGAGTAGACATTTATGGAGAGAGAACGCGGTTTTAGATGGAGACACCTTGCATGGAAGTAGTGTCATAAATGAATGGGGCTTAGGGTTAGGAATCTCATTTCTTATATAAGGAAGAGGATGGAAATCATATTATTCATGTTTTAGATTATTATTTGATTTATGGTCTGGTTAGACTTGTTGCTCTCTTCAGCTGTTTAGCTAAGATTGCAAGTGTTGTTTAGCACTGGGTGTTCCTGATCGGGAATCCCACCTCTTCCATTGAGAAGCTTTTGGAGGAGTTTTGCACTACATTCCACTATCAAGCTTTTGGCCAAGGCTTTAGTCTTAATGTACAACGCATTTTTTTGTTGAGGATTTGTGTTTGTGTTGCAGGGCAAGAGTTGTAAAGTTTATTTGGGAGATTTCTGAGCTAGATCTCATTGGAATAAGGATCCTTTCTCTTTGGAGGCTATTTAAGAAGGCCTTGGAGTTTTCTTAACACATTTGGCATCATGCCATCATATTTTTATTCTCTACAACGTAGTATCAGTCTGGATCTGCGTTATTTTAGAGAGTAGCTGCAGCAGTGGGTTTATTGACCTAGTTGGAGGAGTTGCGTTTCCTTTGAGGGGATCAACCTTTCATTTAGGAGATATATTGGAGGATTATCATCCATTGCATATTTCATATCAGCCACATCCTATCAGAGATTTAGTTGTAGAGATTATTCAGCCCTAGGGCCAAATCTGCTATATTTTGCGTAGTGTGTATTTCCGGAAACCTTTTTTGGGTTGTCTTGGAAATGAGTTTGGGGGATTGGATCTACATTCCTTGCACTATTGGAGCATTGCAGTAGCATATACATGTATTTCCATTTTCATTTGTAGTTATCCCCTTATATACAATGCAGTTTTGACATTCCAACTTTTATTGTATTAGCAGCATTTCAGATCTAAGTGTATGCTTTCATGGGAGGCTTGTTTGCCCAAATTGAGTGAAATTTTCCTCTAGATATTGTACCTATTTTTATTTTATAATCATAATGGAATGGATCTATGGTTATCTAATATCTTGATCTATTTATATTCCTTCATATTTCCAGTTTTATGAACTATATTGCTGCTTTCCCCATTTGGGAATATTATATGCAGTGATGCTTCCCATGTTTCCTTTTGAAAATACCTCATGTATCGACATGGGTGTTAGAATCGGAAAATTCAGAGCATGGGAGATGATATGTTCGAGACACACCGAAATTACTCCAGGGCTTGGAAGAAATGAAGAATGATGATGGGTATCTTTCCAGGGTGTTTCCTCAAGAGACATGATTTCCACTATACTTTCATCAAAAGGAAGCATCCCATTCAAAGGATATGAACAATCCAAAGAACCAAGCCAAGGAGATTGGGAGTATGCATCAAAATTCATACTAGAAGTAGTATGACCAAAATCAGGAGCCGAAGATGAAACAATTTCACAATAATTGACTTCAACCGGGCTTAACGGCATGACATTGCCGAAAGAATCAATCTGATCAGGGGAAGGGATGATCCAAGGATCAAATGAAGTAGATATCATATTGACCCGAGAAGTGTTCAGCGATGGAAGCGAAAAGAGACCCATTAAGGTAGAATCTTTAAAAAAAATTTCCCCCACACTCTCATATGGTGTGGTGGTATGCTCCACATATGGCACATTGCCTTCTGAAGAAGTAGAAGAAAAAAATGACAACGAGTCGATAGTGATAATATTCCCTTGATGTGGGAAACGAATAACACGAAACAGAGTGGATGACACACAAAGCATAGCGTGAGTCCAACTGCGACTAAGTAGAAGATTGTAATTTAGCTTGGCATCGACAACTTCTACCTCTACATCGACCGTTTTTCCTTCCAAGGTTATAGGAAAATTAAGGAGAATACCAAAAGGATGAGAATCCCTTCCATGGAAAGCCTCTAAAGTGTTTGGAGACTGGGTGAGAGTTGGAGAGCCGATGGATTTCCAACAAGACATAGACATGATGCAAGTGGACGCACCCTCATCCATGACTGAACGACGGATGTTATTTCCATTTATAATGACTTGAATAAGGAAAGCAAGTTGATGGGGGAGGCGCGGAACGTGATTTTCCAGGTCGAATGTAATTAGACTCGAATCAATCAGATGAATTCTTCCAATGGAGGATAGTAACAATTTATGTTTTGAAGGACAATTCTGAAGAACCTCTAACACAAACATAGTGGGAGGTGCCTGAGCCAAATCCTCAATGATATTGTAATGTTGCGAAGCTTAGGCATTTAGGTTGCAAGAGGATTTTCGGAGCACACCTTTTGAAGGTAGTCAAATAACGAGATCAAGATTAGGTCTTTTGATATGAAGAGGACCAGAAGAGGGCGGAGGAGAAGGAGTAGGAGAATCGGCAGTGTCTTTCTCCACTGACTGACGAGAATTAGCAAAATAATATTTAGACCTGTTGGCCACAGAAATGGGTGTTGGTCCATTCATCATAAACACTTGGGAACTCAACGAAGAAGAGGATGGAGGTTGTTCCACCATCTAATTTTGTTGATATGGAAACAGTTCTTTGAGTACAGTCGTAGTTCCTTGAGTACCTTTCAGTAAACGAATAACTTCAGCCTGTCGTGGACAATATTTAGTG
The DNA here is from genome assembly GCA_034641835.2 of Pinus albicaulis. NCBI lineage: Eukaryota > Viridiplantae > Streptophyta > Pinopsida > Pinales > Pinaceae > Pinus > Pinus albicaulis. The sequence continues at coordinate 1,488,322,759 of CM076584.1, forward strand.
TAGTTCGCGTCGTCACAAATTAAGCAAGGGTACTTAGGCTTGTGCTTGGTTCCATCATCAATACGAGATTTGGGAGAATCCTTTTTCGGGGCATCATATTTTGACTTTAATTTGCCTTTATTTTTTCCTTTGGAGAATTTTTCTACCACGGTAAACTAAACGACATTAACCTCTATAGTTTTACTAGGATTTGAAGGATTATTTGGAATAGAATCTGATCAGGAAGAATATTTTTGCTTCTAAGTAGAGGAAGAATTCTGAGAAGTCTAGGAAATGTTAAGGTCCTATAATAATAGGATTCATAATTTTGAATTGACTTTGATTAGTCTTGTAATATGTACATACTTTTCTTTCTGCAATTTTTTTTCCGATATCAGAAAATTAAAAAATGTAAAGAGGGTAAAAGTCCCAAAAGAAACATCAAAGGACTTGAAAGAAAAAAACATAAAAAAGAATAGAAAAGTGGACCCGAAACAAAAAGAGATAAAAAATAAAACATGAAAGTGATGAAAATCCAAATGCCACTACTATTTACTTTTACTGCAAAATAAAAATTGTGTGCAACTTGTTAAAATGCCACAATCCTTGAAGGTTAAATAGCTTAATCTTAACCTCTCATGCTTTAAATTTCATGTTGTTAGATAGAGAATAAAGATCGAGCCAAACAGTTTAATCTTGGCAGTAGTTAGGAAGAGAATTATAAGGAGCTCAACAGCTTAATCTGAGCCCTTGGAATAAATAAGGATAGAGTTAGTTAGTTTTTTGTTTTAAAAGAAAAATGAATAAGGGTTTGCAAGCTCAAATGCACTCATGAAAATGAAGTAAAAATGTTAGGGTAGCAGATGGGTAGGTACAAGCAGTTTTTACAATCATGGATAAGCATAAAATTGGTCATTTCATTTACTAATTTCCTTCAAAAATCATCCCCTTGTAAAAATACTTCATCCCCTACATTTTCATTCTTTCCCCTTCATTTTTCCCTTTTTTCCCATTATCATCCATTTTCCTTTGCAAAAATCCCCTTTTCCTAAGTTAAATTACATTTTACTTAAGAAAAGTAAAAAACCCTTTAACTAGTTCCCTTTTTATTCAAAAACACCCAAAAACCCAAAAAACACTTTATCCTAAGTATAAATGTTAAAATATCATGTTGGGAACCATTATGAAGAAACCCATTTCAAACATCAAATTTTACACTATACTTAGTGTATTTTGACATTTCACATTAACATTACATTTATTAACACTAACCTAATGTATTAACTTCTTATATATATACCTTTTAGCCCGTATTAATTAATTCCTTATATATTATTTCCCACTCATATTTTTATTTTTAACCTATGTTCTATTTTTCCCACATGTTATGTAATCCCACCATCCCATAGGTTAAAATTATTAAACTCTACATATATTCCCTGCCAGTTCTAATGTTACATTTATCTACATCCCATTTGTTAATACATTAACATCCGCCTATCATAATACACTCCCGACCATGTATTTAAACCTTAGTTTAATACATATTAAACCTACCGCAGAGTCTAAAAACACTGACCCCACGCCATCTTACCTTGCATCTCTATCGCATCATCCTAGTCGTTCACTTTGCAAACGCCATATCTGACCATCACTATCCCATGTCACACATTTCATTACATAATGGTTAACCAACCCCAAAGCTTGCAATAAGCGCGATTTGCAGGTTTTCTCTCTCCTCTATGTGTCCTAATTGTATTGGATCGCACTGATCAAACAAATTCTGCTTACCACCTTTGAACCCTGTGAAAACTGCTTGGTGGTTTTTTTCCTCCCCCGCGCCTAAACCACTCATCCATTTTAATTGAACGCACAGTAAATGCATTCACTATTGAATGAAAAACTTTTATAAACTGCCCAAATGTATTCTTTTTACTCTTCTGTTACCATTTTCACGCAAAAGAATCATTACAGACCGAAACAAACGCAACCGACTCTGTTTTTAAGCCTAAATGAAACATAATTCACCAATTTGATTGCTACAACAACTGTAGAAGTCATCCGAGTGCCTATAAAGACCAGAAAAATCTTCGAAAAGCTCTCTACAACCCCAGAAATCCTCCTGCACAACAACACTTTAGTTTTCCCAAGTATTTTTCAGAAGAACAGACTCATTCATCGATCTAAAAGAGTAATACAGTTATTCAAATCATTTAGGAGCCTTTTGAATCCAAATAAAACCTCATTTGATTCCTAAAAACCTTTGTTCTGTAAACACTGAGCAATTATTTCACAGATTCTGAAATCTTGGAGTATTAAAAATCACAGATTAAGTAAACTGAAGAAGTTTAAGCCATCTACAGACTTGAGAAATCCTTCTGTGACCTTCAAACCCTTTTCTAAAGTACATAGGCATCCTTTTTGCATAAAAATGACGTCTGGAGATTGTTTTTTATCACAGAGAGTGCATTATAAACCCTAAATATCATTTTCATAAGCTTTAAGGTCTTAATATTTCCCTTTTTACAGAGATTACAGTTTGGTTAAATTGAATGAGTTTAAAACCTTTTTGCAGACAATATATAACCCATGTTTTATCCAAATCCTACTGCAAACTATTTAAAATTTCAAAAGGTGCTCCTACAGGCCTGAAATCAGTGTTTTTAATGTTAAAAGAGTATAAAATTGATAAATCAAGCAAAGCAATGGCTTCCAAAAAAATTCTAGCTGTCAATCCTCTACAACCCCCTGTTGTAGATGTAGAGCACATCCCCCTGGCTGATACAGACTTAAAAATTACTGATACAGTGACATAATTCAACCTTCTTGAGCTCCACTGTTAGAGCCAATAAAAATCCATAGATCAGGTTGATGAGGTGTTCATTTGGGAATCAAATTTGCCAAAATATGTTGTTCCTAATTTTGAGCCCCAAAGATGTCCTTTTCTTTCACCAAATTTCACTTCATTTCCTTTGTCCTTTATCAGTTATAGGCTTAAAATATCAATAATAGTAATTAAAGTCACTTTAAGAATGCATGCAATGACTGACTTACTATACTTTTATGGTTTTGTTGTCGTAGTTATTTTTGACTAGACTTAGCTACAAAATGCAGCCATTCTGTAGCTAGTCGCCTATTCCGCAGCCATATTTATGTTCACACAGGTTACAGTTGTCACTTAAAGGAAAAATTCATATGGTTAAATTCCAGAACTCTTCCACATCATTCCTTGCCCTCTACGAAGTCTGAGCAAAAATCTGCAAGTGGTTATATACGTGGAGGAAGCCAAAATTAAGAAGTAGACTTCTACAAGGACAAGGACTCTGCAGATGTCTTCAACAAAGTACGAGGCCTCAACAGGAGTTATAATTCGATTTTGATTGAAAAATACACCTATCCCTATTTCTTCTCAATGACAGTTATGTATTTTGCTTATAAAAATAACTCGGTGAACCGAGAGACAGTAGCTAGTTGATGTTTTGTTATTAAGTTGTCCAAGACTATAATACTCTGTTTTTGAAGCGTTTTCCTTTAATGAAAGAAATAAAACTTTAATGCATGATTTGAAGAAATATTGAGGAGATTCGTGTGCAAATCCGATGGCAGAGGGCCCCTACTGTCCGAAAGGCTTTGTGCATATTTTCTAGATAAGTGACTTTAGCTCTGTTTCGTTTTTAATTTAGGCAGTTTTTTGAACTTCATGTTTTATGCTTACTTACATCGAATAGTGCATTCAATCTTGTTCTCATGAATTGTTCCAAAATATCACTAACAATGAATGAGATAGATCTGTAGTATTTCGAAGGCTAATTGCATTCTAGTCCTGTTAAATTAGACTTAAAAGGCCTTCATTATTTACAAATCGCTCATGTTCTTAATATCTGCTAACACATCGTTATCATATGGAAAAGAATTAGTAATATCATTTTTGGGTCTTGACTGTTCTGCAATTTCTCATAATTTTACAAACAACCTTTTCTTTTTCCAAAGCTATTGCAAGAGATCTCTAACCCTTGAATGAGGCTTAATAGTAACATTTTGAGTTGCAGAATGGGTTAATTTTAGTGTCATAAGTTAATTTAGCATAGGGTTCCTTATTATGTTGCAAATAATATTTTCTCAAAATGTTCCAACAAATTTCTAACCATGGATGAGATTTTCTATGTGATATTGTAAGTTGTTGTTTACTTAAGAGAACCTCATTGCATCAAACTTATCCTTTTCTCAAGTTGTTCCAACATACCTCTAATGAAATGAATTGGACTGAGTTCATGTTATGAGTTATTTTTCTTGTCAAGTTTTGCAATTTGTGAATTAGAATTTCTATTCTTAGGTGCCATACATAGTTTAGAGTAGACTTTTGTTCTGTTTTAGTGTGACAAATAACTTCTGTTTGCCAAGAATTTAGTTCTTTTGCTCTTAGCATAACAAAAAGACACAAAACCAAAAAAAACACTAGAAAAACACTAGACACAACGAAGTAGGAAGAAGATACCTAGACACATATAGTGCACTTCACTTCAACAGTTTACTAGTCCTTGTTGACAATTTATGACATCAATTTAGGAACACTAAGTTGACTAGACACCTCACAGACTCTGCAAATCATGCTACTCTCCTGATCAAAGAGCCATATAAAACCCTGGAAAAATAAGTCTTGTTTACTATTACAACAGATTAAATCAAACAAATGCTTCAGATACATCCAATACTAGATGAAGTTCCTTTGTCCATTGAAGCCCTTATTCAGTTAATATACTTGGATCTGGACTTCCCCAAGAGGTTCCATATTTTTCAAACCTTCATGCCTTCTTATGTTGAAATTCCCAAGCTAAATCCTCCATACTCTTCTGCTAAATTCTCTGAAAGGACAATACATATCATTTTCATGTTGTCTTTCATTCTTGGCTACTTTACAAATGAACATGATGATGTTGCAGTGCTTGGTTTTTTGTCTATTTTTGCACCTAGTCAGCCTCCTAGTACCATTTTTAACTTTTTCCAATACCTTGCTGACAGTATCTATGAGAAATTGATCAAATTTCCTTCTAAAGGTGTTTTCAAGTACTCTTCATTCCTATTTCACATGTTCCTATATTTTCAGTCTGAGAAGTTTAATATAAGCCTTCTGAAGCTTGATGTGGAAGGAAATCCAAAATCAGTCATATTCTGGACTTCCTTGATAAGGAAAGATTCCAATGAGTTCACCTATACGGATTTTACAGATTCCTTCATTCATCCCATAGTCAATTTTCTAAATAGCAGTGTACATCCCAAAATTAGTAATGAGATCAAGAATGTCCTGCAATAGTCTGAGCACAACAGGACAGGTGATTGGTACTTGTACCAAAATCACACTGAAATAACAGTTTATGGATAAAGTCTTATCCCTTATAAATTTCCCAAATACCTCCCTATGAGGTTATTTGCCCTAGAATACATAAGGCGGATTCTTAATTCAAATGATGTTAATTTATTAATATAAAAGAAGAAAACGTAGTTCAAGTTGAAGAACCAGGTTGGCCCTTTTATCAGTAATAATAGAGAAGCAGGTCCTGAAGCAGAAAGACAATTGAAGGATTTCAAGTTCAGTCACAATTTCCTACGGTATTATGATCCCCTTGGTGTTATTAGTAAAATGAGAGTTAAATTCAAATTAACTCCATATGTACATGAAAAGAAGCCAGAGATTGAGAAATTCTCAAACCAATCTGAATGGTTAGAGAATACATTGGTAGAGGTAGGAAAACAAAGATGTTGTGAAACCAACTCCAAAAATAGAAGAAAAGAGAGATCAACGCCTTATAAATCAGCCACTTCGAGGGGGAAACCTCCAATACATTACATAAATGAACAATTCTTGAATGATACAAATGAAAAAACCTCATTTCTATATATAGGAGTCCATGGGGCCACAATGTACTCCTAGTGGGGCCACAATGTAATCCTAGCTGACCTAACAATAATAATTTAAGGGCACAACAATAACAATATGGGGGTTACACTAACAACAATAAGGGACTATACTACTAATATAAGGACCTAACATGCTCCCCTCCTTCAAAAAGGTTTTGTCCTCAACGATTGAGTAGCTCCGTGTGCTTTTGTATAAAATTCTCATCCTCCCATGTATAATCTTCCGTGGGTAAGTTCTTCCATTTGATGAGATGCTCTGAAATTGACTGATTTCGTAGTTTTCTAGTTCTTGTTTCCTTGACTACTTCAAGTTCCAATATGGTTCTTCCTTCCTCGTCAAGTTTTGTCAATATTTTTTTAACTGGAAGTTTGTCCCCTATAACATTTTTTAAGCATGAAACATGGAAAACTGGATGCACTCACGAAGAAGCAGGAAGCTCCAATTTGTATGCCATAGTACCAATCTTTTGCAAAACCTTGTAAGGACCATCGTACTTTGGTGATAATTTATTATCCTTCTTAGCTTGCTTGAGGGACATTTGTTTGTATGGTTGTAGCCATAAAAATACCTAGTCTCCCACATCAAAACTTCTCTCACTGCGATGTTGATCTGCCTCTTGTTTCATTCGATTTTGTGCCAAATTTAGGTTATCCTTTAAGAGTTAGAGAACTTCTTGTTGATGCTCGATGTGATCCTCCACTGCTTGAACCCTAGCATATTCCCTTAAAGAATATGTGATGGATGGTGGATGATATAAATAAAGTGCCATAAATGGGGTCATTTTTTCTACAGTATGGAAGGAAGTGTTATACCACCTTTCGGCCAGAGGTAACCACTTGACCCATTGTGCTTGCTTATCAGATACAAAACAACGAAGATATCCTTCCAAACATTTATTCACTATCTCTGTTTGACCATCAGATTGAGGATGATAAGATGAGCTATGAGCTATTTGAGTACCCAAAAAAGAAAATAATTTCGTCCAAAAATTTCCTGTAAAAATGGGATCTCTATCACTTACAATAATCTTCGGGTTTCCATGTAGCTTTTCAATTGTTTCCATAAATGCAGTAGTAACTGTACTCACTTTAAATGGATGAGATAATGCACAAAAATGTGCATACTTGGTAAGTCTATCAACTACCACCATGATTACACTCCTTCCTTCGAACTTAGGTAAACATGTGATAAAATCCATTGAAATATCCTCCCAACATTGACTTGGAATGGATAAAAGTTGTAGAAGACCCGGGGTCTTAATTGTCTCCACTTTATTTTGCTGGAAAACCAAAAATTCTGCCACAAACTATTGAATATCAGATTTAAGGCCATCCAAAAAATATTCTTTCTTCACCCTGTGGTAAGTTTTTAAAAATCCTGAGTGTCCTCCTAAAGGAGAAGTGTGCAATTCCAAAAGAATATTTTGTTTTAGTTGGGAATTCTTGCAAATATATAAGCGATATTTGTACCATAAGGAATAATTTTTCCAACTAAATGTATTATATGTACTAGGATCTTGCTACAACTTTTGAATGTGAGTCCACACTTCTTCATCCTTCTTCCATTCATCCCTTGCTTTGGTTATCCAATCTGGTTGGATAATTGAAATGGCACAAAGCAATGCTTCCACCTCTTCATCCTTTCTTGAGAGTGCATCTGCAACAACATTTAGCTTCCCTTTTTTGTAGACGATTTCAAAGTCATAACCCAACATCTTTGTGACCCATTTTCCTGCTCTTTTGAAGATAGTCTTTGTTCCAAAAAGTTTTTAAGACCATCCTGAATTGTTTTTACCTTGAAGTGTCTTCCCATTAGGTAAGGTCTCCATTTCTTTAGTGCATGTAGTATTGCTAACATTTCTCTCTCATAAATAGCCTTTTGTAAATACTTTCCTTTTATTGAACGACTTTCAAAATCAATGGGTCTTCCTTCTTGCATTAAAACAACACAAATTCCATTTCCTGAGGCATCACATTCCACATTAAAGGTTTTGTGAAGTCTAGCGTAGCTAACACTGGTACTAGGCACATTGCCTCTTTAAGATGTTCAAAGGCCTTAGTTGCTTCAGGAGTCCATGAAAATGCATATTTCTTCAATAATGTTGTTAGAGGTGCTGCTATGCTCCCATAATTCTTAACAAACTTGTGATAATACCCTGTTAACTCGAGAAATCCGTGCAATTGCTTTATGGTTGTGGGGAATTTCCATTCCTTAATCGCTTTAATTTTGTTAGGGTCTACCTTAACACCCTCGTGAGATATAATGTGACTCATATATTCCACCTCTTGTACTCCAAAGAAACGTTTGGATGCTTTTGCATATAATTGTTTCTCCTCCAATAGTTTGAGCACCTTGTCAACATGTAGAACATGATCCTTCCAATACCTGTTGTAGATTAGTATATCATCAAAAAATACTAGCACAAATTTTCTAAGGAAGGGTTTGAAAATGGAATTCATCAACCCTTGAAATGTAGAAGGTGCATTGGTAAGGCCAAAAGGCATGACCAAAAATTCATAATGACTCATGAGTTCGAAATGCTATTTTTTGAATATCTTCAGTCTTCATTCTAATTTGATGATATCCTGAACGAAGATCCAACTTGGTAAAATAAATTGCTCCATGTAATTCATCCAATAATTCATCAATCACAGGAATGGGAAATTTATCTCTAATGGTGAGATTATTGAGATCCCTATAATCCGGACACATTCACCATGATCCATCCTTCTTGTGTACCAATACTACAGGAGCAGAGAAAGAACTTTGACTAGGTTGAATTATACCCGCCTCTAACATTTCTGCAATCATACGTTCAATTTCGCTCTTTCGGAAGTAAGGATATCTATAAGGCCTGATGTTTGGAGGAACACTTCCTGGAATCAAATGAATAGCATGATCATGATCACGAATAGGTGGGAGTCCTTTGGGAGTATCAAACACCTTGGAATGATTGTCCAAGACTTTTTGGAGATTTGGAGAAATAGATGATTTTGATGTTGGAACTTCTAGTGAGCATAATTGTGCAATTACGCTCTGATGTTCTTTCTTCAGAATCTTTTTCATGACATTAGAGCTTATCATCTTTCCTGGCTTCCCTGCGATACCCCATAATTCGATTTCCTTTCCTTCTGAAAAAAATTTCAAGAAAATTTCTTGAAAATTAAAAGCTATCATCCCCAAAGATTGTAACCATTGTACTCCTAGTACAACTTCAGCACCTCCCATTGGGATGGAAAGCATTGGACTATTCAATACATATTCCCCGATGGCTAGCTTGATATTATGGAACTTTCCAGAGAAATTTATAGTTCCTCCATTTGCAACCATCACTTGATATTCTAGTGCTAGGTATAGGAAACAATTCAATTCCTTGGCTACCTTACAATGAATAAAATTATGGGTACTACCTGAATCAATCAACACTATTTCCTTTTTCTTCTTGATATGTCCTTCTATATTGAGAGTTTGAGGAGTGGTAATTCCTACCAGTGCATTACATGATATGGTCGGACTCATTTCTTCTTCTTCTAGGTTTTCTTCACGGTGTATATCCTCTAGGCTTTTGAAGTTTCTTCTTCATTTTATTCCTCCTCTTCACAATCTATGTAAAATAATTTCTTCTCAGTGCACTTATGACCTTTAGTGTATTTTCCATCACAACTGTAGCAAAGCCCTTTTTCTCTTTTTTCTTCCAATTTTTGTGGTGTCAACCTTGTAGGTTATGGAATTCTTGGAGTAGCTACACTTCCATCTTATAGATGTGAGTGGTAGGCTTCCTTGTCGCCATAATTTTACACTCAAATTTTCTTGCCAACCTAAATGCCTTCTCCAATGAATCAGGTTCCCAAATGCGAACTTCATGTTGGATGTTATCATTTAAAGTCCCTATGAAGACATCAATCATGTGTTCCTCTAGAATATCAGTTACCCTTATATTCAATTTTTGGAAGTCCTCAATGTGCTCCGCCACAGAACCTTTTTGTTTGAGATTCATCAATTGGCTAAAAAAGGTGTTTCTCTTTGTATCCTCATAATGTGCTATCATTTCCTCCGTAAATATTGACCAAGTGACAATGTTTTTAAGGGAGCAAAGCCATCGATACCATACAAATGTATTTTTTTCTAAATGTAAAGTTGCAATGCATACCTTTTGTGTGTTTTTCACATTATTGAGATCAAAATATTGCTCCATCTATAGTATCCATGTTACAGGGTCCTTGCCATCAAAATTCCTCATATCCATATTTGGAATATGGTGGTTCTTCCATCCAACATTAGAGTTTATGAAATCACGATTGACATTTATTTTGTTCACATCATGAGTTTCCTCTACTATCTGTTCACCATTAGGAAACATTTCTTGTATAAACTTTGCCAAAATTTCGATGTCTTCTTTTAGATCATTCTTCATGTTTTCCATGTTGTCTTTCATTTTTTCATTGATCTTCGCTTCCATGTCATCCATCTTAGCTTCCATGCCCACTTCCTTGCCATCCATCTTAGATTCCAAACCATTCATCTTAGCTTCCATGCCTTTCTTCAAACCATCCATGTTAGTTTCCACACCTTTCTTCAAAACTTCCATTTCATTTTTTGTTGCTCTTTGCAATAGCGAAATTTGGTGCACTTTCTCTTGTAATTTTGATATCTCATGTTGTGTTTCTTCTTCTTCATGAGTCATAGTAGAGCCTTCTGAAGACTTAACGGGTGTTGAATTATTTTTAGGGGGAATTTTAGAACCCAATAATGATATCTATTCTTCAATATGCCCTTGGAATAAATTCAAACTAATTTTTTTTCAAATGAGACTTATGTAATTCGAAAAAAATACACACCTTTTTCTTGCTTTTGAGGAGCTTGATATTGAAACTAAATTATCTCTGTGATTTCATATCTTCAATAGCTGAAATTTGGCCCTGAAGTAGCCCTCTAAATATTCTTTTGAATGCCACAAGTCTAACCTGATTTAGATTTTTCAAGACAACGTTATGCCCAATATCCCACGACACCCTAATTATGGATTAGTTCAGTAGAGCGAAATTTTACGACTTTCCAAATGTCATTGTTTCCTCCTTTGGGTCTGAAATTGATATACCCAAAACTATAGTCCATGTACTTGTGGCCACATTTTACAGAATCCCAATCCGATGCTCAGAGAGAGAGTTATGATGTTTTTCCCACGGTCGCCTCTTTGAGATGAAATTCGGGAGCCTAAAACAATCCTAACTTGCACAGATCATATCTCCAAAAATATTGTGAAACAAGGTCTGAAATTTTTATAGGCGGTTCCTCAGGATTTCATCTTCTCTCTGTGAAAATTTTAGCTTCTAAAAACCTTGTATAAAAAATGTTATAGCGAAAATTTCTCGATGGCCTGTTTAGGTTAAATTCAGGATCCTACACAAAGACATAACTTCCATAGATCATATCTCCGAAAATATTGTGAACCAAGATTTTAAATTTTGTGATGGTGTTCTTCCAGATTTCAGATTTTCACTCTAAAAATTCCAGCTTCTGAACCTTCATATAAAAAAATTTATAGTGAAAATGCCACAATGACCTGTTTGGAGCAGTGAAACCCTAGAATCCAAAGCTCTGATACCAAATGTTGTGAAACCAGCTCCAAAAATAGAAGAAAAGAGAGATCAACACCTTAGAAATCAGCCACTTCGAGGGGGAAACCTCTAATACATTACATAAATGAAAAATTCTTGAATGATACAAATGACAAAACCTCCTTTATATATATAGGAGTCCATGGGGCCACAATGTAATATTAGCCGACCTAACAATAATAATTTAAGGGCACAATAATAACAATATGGGGGTTACAGGGGCACAACAATAACAATAAGGGGGTTACACTAACAACAATAAGGGACTATACTAGTAATATAAGGACCTAACAAAACTTATACTAGTCAAACTTTGCAAACTCCAGCCCAAGAAGACATAAATGTGAAGAGAAATAGAGAGGAAGGATCTTATACAACAAAGACTAAAAAAGAGACTAAATTCAAATTGAGATATATTAAAAAGCCAAAGCTAAATCATACTAATAAAGAAAATTAAACAATAGAGGTAATTGATAAAGAAATTGCAGAAAAAGAAAAAACACCTCCTATAATGATTGAAGAGGAACAACAGCCCACAACTTCAAAGACACAGCTAATTCAAAATCAACATAGTATAGAAGTTTCTTCATCTAAGAAAAAAGCAGAAAAGGATATGGATATAAAAGAAAGATACAAATAAATCAAAGCCAGAAATGAAGAAATTAAGACAAAAATATATTCTTAGTATCTGAAATAGACTCCTGGCATCCAAAATAGTCTACTTTCAGCCTTTGACTACAAAAATAAAAATATGCATATGTCCTTTCTTCAACCTACAGTTCAGACTCCTAAATCATCCTCATATTACAAAAATATAGAGTTTGAAGTTCCAGTCCAGGATATTCATCCTCTGGATCAAATTTAATTTCATAAGCAAGCAGGGGTGATGATTTATTCTACGATGAGCTCTAAGGCCATGAGTGCACAAAAACTGCAAAATTCCTTAGTAAATGTTAGAGATCAGCTCAAACTGGAAAAAGCATCCTCACAAGTAAAGGACACTAGAATCAAATCCTTGGAAGAGCTAGTGGTTGAACTAGGATATGATCCTAAAAATGAAAAAGTTGCAGAAGAGTTGATCAAAAAGAAAAATGCAGACATTGTTGCATTAAGGAAACAACTAAAGCTGCCCCCTACAGAACATCCTCAAGCCAAGGAGGTCTTACAGGATACCAATAAAAAAGATGAGATGATGAGTCTCATTTTACAGTTAACAGCTCAAATAAAGGAGATGGAAATTGAAATGGACAAGTTGGTCTAGGAGAAAGAAGTCAACAAAGCAGATGAAGTTCCCACTACTGTCATCCCTGTAGTCACAAAAATTGTACCTTCTACTTTGGCAGAATCACTGGCTCCTAATGTCCCAATGGCCACAGCACTTCCAGTTAGTTCATCTACAACTTCAACCACCAAATCTTCAACAAAAACATCACAACATTCAGATGAAGTAAGAAAACTAGTAAAGGCTATGCAAGATATGTCTATTCAGACCAATGATATAAACAGACTAAAAGAACAGATCAAAAACATTGAAGATCCTAAGAAAATTTCACAAATTAATGCTAAGAATGAAGAACAAAAATCCAACAGATTGAATGAGCAACTGAAAAAGTTGGAAAAAGAACTAACATTGAAGGAACCAATGTCACATGTCAAGCAGTAGTTATGGTCCAATATCATTGAAGCAGTCAATGATATTTGGCCATCCATACAGGTCATATATGAGCAGAAAGACTTATTGAAATTATCAAGAGAACCAATCCAAAAGATCAAAGAACAACTTGGAAAAAAACCTGAAGAAGCTCTAGAAATCATCAAGTTTCTTAATTCCAAAAATAGACAAGAGATGGAAGAGATGGAATTAATGATAGAACAGAGACCATCCTAGAAGTTAGGAAGGTAATATCTAAGAAGAATCTGATGATATAGTTAGAGGAAAAATTCCAGAACATGGAAATTTCTATTACAAGGTTCATGATCAAGTTTGATGTTCTAAGGAAAAAAGGCCTTCCCAATCCTCTAGTTATTAATGATAGATTAATGAAGCAGGATGATTATGATAAAAATATAAGAGAGTTTGTCAGATAAAAAGTGAAAAATTCAGCTTTGGAGGGAATCCCAACAGGGAAGGTACTCTACAAGAATCTTGAGAATTTTTTTTACTTACAGCATGAAGTAAAACACTTATTTGTGAATAAGCTAACATTCTCAAAGTATATTGAAGCTGATGAAAAATTCAAAAGGATGATGAATTTAAAACTTTTGTAGGCAGGATTATGGGAAAAATTAACTGATCTATTGTGAAATCAGATTGTAGTGAGCACAAAACAGTGAAAGTCAAAACAGAGCTTTCTGTTTTTACATCAACATTTACAGTTTTGTAGAAAAAGAGTATTAGTGAAAGAGTATCAAGATAAAGTGTATCAGTTGAAAGTTTAAAGTCAAAATCAGAACAAAAATGAATTTTCTAGTGTGAAAGACACCTCACTGTCTAACTACAACTTCATTGAACAGTAAAGAGAGAAAGCAGTGACAAAATCAAGACAACAAACCATTTATTTCAATAAAAAAAAAGGGGATAGCTAGCATTAGTTAGAAATTTGTCACTATCTTCTTGCATGAAGATATTTCTTTTTCATGAATAATTCGTAAGTTTATTCTAGGATATTTTGTATGAGTTTTTATATAAATACTTCTCATTTAGAAGTATTGAGTGTGGATTAATTGTTGAACATTTTTATAGATTGTACTATAATGAACCTAAGGGTTTTTTGTATCATTTTCAAGTCAGCGGACTGCATTAAGATAATAAAGCATCATATTACAGGATTCATGTGTTGGGCTACTACAGTGAAGTATTTTCACTTGTTTCTTTGTCAATTTCTTATGTTTTTAATCAATACTTAAATGTGTTCTAAATTCAAATGATAAATCAGGAATTGCTATTTCAGAATATGTTAAAAGCACTTTGTTTTGACTTATTATCATTTATATGTTTTCAACTGATATCCATATTAGGGAATCCTTAATTTCTCCCTAGTTTTGATTGACCTCTGCCTTTTCACTCATAATCCAGATTTAAGAACCCTTAATTGCTCTTTATCTCGATCAAAACCATTTTCACCATTACCCTTGAAGATCTGAAGTGACTCAACTATCTTGCCCTGTAAAAATTTCCCTTTAGAACTTGATCCTAATCTGACTGCTTGACACATTGACTCCATTAGCCAAATGGAATACAGATCTACGTCTATCCATCTAAGTAAGTAATTTCACCACCAAATCAAATCAAAATCCAAAACCAATTTACCCTACATAACTAGCCTAAAATCAAATATGATCAACAAATATAAATCATATAGAGAGAGCCCTCTCTGTGTTGAGATTCAACAAGATGATGAGCTTAGTGAAAAGAGTCGCCTTCACTAAGTGGGCCTGCAGGCTATTTTTGGCGCAAGTCTATTTTTAGACTATGTCTATTTTTAGACATTATGATCATATTTTAGAAGTTACAAGATG
Organism: Pinus albicaulis; assembly: GCA_034641835.2. NCBI lineage: Eukaryota > Viridiplantae > Streptophyta > Pinopsida > Pinales > Pinaceae > Pinus > Pinus albicaulis. The sequence goes on from CM076584.1 coordinate 1,488,337,792, forward strand.
CTATTTGTGGATGGTTTATCAAGTTGGAAAAATAGATGAAATTCTATTTTTAGAATATTGGGCGAAGTCTATTTATAGATCGCTGATCTAAAAATAGATGCATGTCGATTATTATTAGCTCTTAATAATAATCATACACTAAACAACAACTTATTCTCTTAGAGCACTTTGTTTCAGTGCATAGATGTGGCACATCAGTGGACTGAGGGAATTATGCAATTCCCAATGGTTTACTGGAGCTAATGTATGGAGGACTCAATTAGAACTCAAGTGGCAGAGTTATGACGTAGTTGGAAGAAGTAGTTATGGAGTTGTATTTAGTTTAACTCATTTAGACTCAGTTGGGCTAGTTTTATCTAGTCTAACTGAATGATACACTAGTGAGAGTGGAGTGAATTAATTAGTTAATTAATTCACAAATAATAACTCATTAATCAACTGAACAATACAACAGTTAACTACAGTGCATGGAAGTTTCAGTGGAGACCCAGTGGAGAGGTAGGTAAAAGGGCAAGATGGACTATCTGTTGTGACTATAGTGATGCATTGATTGCATCACACATACATTGGATTTTCCAATGAGGATTGCACAGTCAAGGCAAGAGTAATTCGAATTCATTCAAAGCTATTCTTCAGCAGGGATTGTGTAGTGGAGGCAGGCTAGCAGGAGGTAAAGATCGGTGCATGGATTTGCAAGATTGGTCCTAGTTAGTGTATGAATATTATATTGTACTGAGAGCTTGATAAGCTTTGTCTGAGGATTTTCATATGATTCCATGATACATAATATATAGTTGGGGTTTTTAGCTTCAAGCTTTCTCGGTTAAAAACTGTGTTATGTGCGATTGATTATTTTTGTTTATGCTTCACATTTGTGTGCAATTAATTTTTCCGCAAAAGATTAACAAGTGGAATTGATTCAGTATTTTGCATAAATTTAAATAGTGTGAGATCAGGTGAATCAAGGACATATGCATGCTTAGTGCATATAATTTCTACACTCTGATCATTAGGAAGGCCAGATCCTGAGGCTTAAAAGTAGGTTTGTGGTTACCCCTAATATTCTTTAAACACAAAATCAAAAATCTCACAACTATTAAGAATTATTGGAGTGATATCAGGAAAAATTACTGATGACGTCGTCGACAGGTGACGTTGACAGAGCTTTTGAAGTTCTAGGCTTGGATTCCTGACGCGGAGCGTCAGGCAAGAGATCATACAACATACCAGACTATGAGTAAACCAGATCAAGATATTGAGCACGCGAAATGGCTTGTTCTTTTGTAACAGCTGTAACCATAGCGATGTCCTTGGCGATATGATTGACAAATTATTTTCTAAACCATTCTGTCAAGAGTTGATCAGGGATTTCGAACTTGATCAAGCGACGACATCATATCCGTTCATGGATATGATCGGAGATATGCGTAGTGATATATTATTTCAAGGATGTAAGGAGGTGATTTCTTGTGTCATAACGAGCAGGTAACTGGAAATGTGTAAGAAAAGCCATAGCTAAAGAATTTGAGTCTTGGAAGCTCCCACGACGAAGCTCAATGTACCACTTAGCAGCAGCACCAGTCAATGTTATTTGAAAAATACGTAGACGGAAAGAATCATCAACCCAGGAATTGGAAGAACACCAAAGATGGTATGCCATAACATGTGTTTGGGGGTCTTCTCTAGACTTGCCTTCAAATTTGGGACAATCAATTGGAATCTTGGTAGGAACCAAGAGTGAATATGGATTATGGAGAATTATATCATTGGTTAATCTCGACACATTGGGAAGTTCCAACGTTGCAAGAAAAGGCAATTGTTGATTGAAAGACATGGTTGGTCTTTGAGGTAGGCCTATTTGTGGATTGCAACCAAGTTGGGAGAAATTATGCCCCCATGGGTTTTGTCTCTAAGGATTTTTCTCATAAGGATTAAAACCTTGCTGATTTTTACCATATCCTAGTTGTGGACCAAAGAACATGTTTTGACCTGCAGCAGACCTTTGAGGTCTAGCCTAAGCATAATTCGCAGCATATGGATTTTTTTTTTTGCCAAAAGTTTTGGAATGCAGTGCCCTTAGTTTGACCTTGGGAACCCAAAAGGTAACCTTGGGAACCCAACAGTTGACCTTGTGAGCCCAAGATTTGACCCTGAGGCTGCTGGATGGTACCCTGAGGGTTTGACATCACGATACCGAGTGGTTGCTTGGGTTGGCCAGGTTTCCCCTAAGAACCAGGGTTACCTGGCTGAACAAAGATCTGACTTTTTTGAGACGAGGGTTATCCTTACTGGACAAAAGGGTGACCTTGCTGAAAGTAAGGTCGCCCTTGTTGACCAGAAGGTTGTCCCCGTTGAGAATAGGAAAAATGACCTTGATGGTCAAAAGGTTGGTTAGATTGTACATAAGGCATTCTCTGTTGCACATAATGTTGACCTTCTGGCCCATAATGTCATTGTTGACCAAAGATAGGCCCCTGCTGATACGCATAAGCCCCTGACTGAATACCAGACTTCCCTTGAAATCCTTGTGGATTCACAAATAAGGTTTTTAACTACTAGGAACCAAACGGGACATAGGACTATTGGTTAAGTATCTGGTTCTGCAAAACTTGCTGATACTGATCATATGTTAACCTTGTCAGACCAGATGATATGGAAGGCATAGGGATACTACCAATAGTTTGAGAAGAGTCTGGGATGTGAGTCTGTAATCCACTCACAGATGGTCCAGCTGAGGATTGAGATACATTCAACATTGATGGCCCTCCACTAGAAAGTGGAGTCGATGGAATCGACGTGGGAACATCGATGAGAGGTGTTGAAACACTGACGCAAACATTTGGCTGCGTGGGATCATACGTAATTTTTGTTTGAGTAGGGATGGAAAAAAACGTGTTGGATACAAGTGGAGCAGAGATAGATACCGCAGTATTATGCCATATAGTATTGTAATACAGAGGCGTGGCACTCGAAACACTTGAAACTAGGTATCCCAATGAGGTGTAACCTGTTAGGGTCCCATGATTTGGCTGATTGGCAAGCCAAATGACAGTGTAACATCAAACCAATATTTGGAGCCCAAGGACCTAGCCTTCCTAGACTCAGAGAGGGCTCTCTCTATTGTTGTAAGGGATATCAGTGTGTTTGCTTATTGTGTTCTGATTTTAGGCTAGTTATGAAGTAGGTTTTTGGTTTTGGTTTTTAGGTTGTGAGGGATGAAACTGATCAAAGATATAATATAGGTAAAAATATGTCAGATCAACTGGGCTATGGGGTTGAAGAGGTCAAGAAAGCTATCAGATGGTGATACAAGGCTGTTGAAGGGCCGACTTGATTCGAGGTAGAAAGGATCTTTGGGAAAAATGGAGTAAGATGGACATCAAGTTTGTGAATAACAAAGGATTCCAAGCATAAATAGTTTAATAGCTAACATAAACATGGTAGGGAAAACCATTAATCATGAGAAATGTAACTATAAGCTAATCAATACATATAAATAAACATTCAAGCCATGCATAGAGATATATAACTCTCGAACTTTGGGAAATGGCTATCAGACTTTGGGGAAATACACTGAAGATAGAAAAAAAACTAAAATCACTATGCCAGAATGCCTAAACACAGTATTTCAAGTTATTGGGCACTTTAAAAACAATATTTCATAGTCTTAGGCAAAGGGCAAGATCAGAACAAGACCTCCTTGGTTCAACAAATGACAATCTAATCAATCAAAGAGAAATTTCATGGATGGAGCTATCGCTAGCCATGAGTAAGCAAGACATACCGTAAATCATACTTAGCATGCATAAAACCATGAATGAAACAAGAAACAATATCCTTAAGTTATTAAAGAGCAATCAAGAATTCTTTAATTTCACTAAGAATGAAGAAAACATGGAAGCTATGAAGAAACAGGAAATTTGAGGTGCCTCTAAGGGAATTTCTCAAATTTGTTCTCTACTGTCCTATAGCAAGCAATAACATGGATTTATGAATGAAAACTAGGAAACAAAACAAAGAGAGAGACACTATACCATTCTACCAAGTCATGGAATCCAACAACAATCCTCTTTCATCATCCAAGAACATCCAAGATACTATCCAAAAGCATGAGACAAGTATTTCTTCCAAAGCTTATATGACCATATATTTCTTCTATTCATAAATTTCAGCCTTGTTTACAATGAAAGCATTTGGAATATATAGGCCCAAGTGATAAAAACCTCTTAGTTCAATTTGCAATCTCATTGGCCTATCCAAAATATCTTATCTTGTCCTTGAGGCTTTGCAAAGCCCAAGGCACAAAATATCTCATAAAATATCTAAAAAATGATAAAAGAGGGAAATAAATTGAATTTTCATAACTTCTCATGTGCAAAAATAGCTAAACGCACATGAGGAAAAAGAAGTTTTGAAAGGTTCAATTTTTACAAAAATACTCAAAAAATACATCAGCAAAAGGTCCCCTGACTTGCCGGCAACTTTTGGTAGCCTTCCCGATGTCGGAATAAGTCTCATGATAGCTCGTTGGAATGCTCTAAGTGTCTAATTTCTGTAACAACTTTAATTTTACCACTGATGCCTGGAAGTCTTCCAAAAACAGGCTTGTGTGTAAAAACCCAAAAAATAAGCCTTGCTGATAGACCGGGCAGAGTGTAGAAAAAGCGAGCATTTTTCGCCATTTCGGGGGAGAAAATGATCTTAAAATGTCCTGAAAATTGATGAGTATGTGATCCTAAAATTATGGCATCCAATGACACCATCCTCATCCTTTGATGATGCCCTAAACTGAAATGGCGATGCCCATGAGTTTTGGCCAAAAACCCAAAAATGAAAAAAAACAAAAATATGTCGAAAATCGCCCAAAATTGGTGAGCATGACCCTCAAGGGTTCTAAGAAACATGTTGTGAAGCAGAGGCCAAAATATGAAGTTCTGAGGTGTCTTTCCTCAATTTCTGTGCCGGGCACTTCCCTTTAGCCTCCTTTAGTTTTTCTTGAGCAGCCTTCAACTTGCGCTAGGCAAATTGATTTAAATTTTTATAATGCCCCGTCATTCTCCTTTGAAGGTATAAATCCCTGTTTTCCTTCTCCAATTTCTTCTCCAAGTGGTCATTGACTCTCTCAAGCCATGCCTCCCTATTGTTCTTTATCTCTTGTTCGAATAATGCAGTGAGAGGGGTAGATTGGAGAAGGGCATTTTCCTCTTCTTTTTGCTTCTCAAGTGCCTTTTTAAGCCCCATGGTTCTTGGCCTCTTTTGCCTAGGCTGATCTTCGCCTTCACTTTCATCGAACTCGCCCATGAGTTCTTCCAACCTCACTTGGGATTTGGAGGCCTCATTTTATTTGGTCGCCCATGTCTCATAAACAGCCATATGGACACTCATTTGCTTATTTTGGATTTGCAAAAATTGATTGAAATTCCTAGCTCTATGAAGATCATCCTTCAAGGCATCAATTTGGCTTTCTCTATGGATCAAGAGGTTTTCTAGAATCCAGGCCTCATTATCACTATCATCTCTTTGGATTTGGATGATGTCGAATGCACTATCTTGTTCATGACTGCCTTCTTCCTTGCCCTCCCCTTTGCTTTGGGTGGCTATTCTAGTGCTCTTCCTCCTGGGAAAATCAATCATGGGCTTCTTGGGAAATTTTCCTTTGCTTTGGAGGGCCCTTGTCACATTTGGAGTGACAACTCTAGGCAATCTTTTCTTTGTTTTCTGGGGCTTAGCCATTTTCGGAGAAGAGGGCATGGCCCCTTTACCTTTGTCACCTTGCCTCTCTTCTTTTGAGTTTGTTGTTCCTCTTGAGAAGGTTGCTGTTCTTGAGGAGGCTGTTGTGTATCATCTTTTGGCTACCCTTTCTCATCACTTTCATGCTGCTCCTGTTCAACACTATCATGCTTCCCCTGTTCAGTCTCCTTTGGCTGCCCTTGCTGCTCTATCTCACCCTTATCATAAGTCTGTTGTGTATCATCAAAGGTCTGCTCACCCTCACTGTGTTGCTTTTCTTCATCTCCTTGCTGCTTCTCATCATCACTGTGATGCTGTTGTTCAGCACTTCCTTCCTCATCCCCTTGCTGTTGTGTGTCATCATAAGGCTGCTCACCCTCATCATGAGTCTGTTGTTCTTCATGTTGTTGTCATTCATCATCAGTCTGTTGTTCTTCATGCTGCTGCCCTTCATCATATGTCTATTGTTCTTCATGCTGCTGCCCTTCATCATATGTCTATTGTTCTTCATGCTGCTGCCCTTCATCATCTTCCTCATCATCATGGTCATGCTCGTCTCCCTCTTCAGGCTCTTGTACTTTCTCTGTGGTAAACTTGAGTTTTTTAGGAATGGGTCTGCTAGAGGAAGGTGAAGGATGATGAGTAGAAGGTGTAGGGGATGTGTGAACTGGATGGATAGTGGAGAAATCCGGATGGGTGATGAAAGTATCCCAAGAGACCTCTCTCTTTTCAAGCTAATGAAGAATGATGATTTTGAGGAGAGAGTGATGGAAGAGACAGGCTATTTGCTGTGAAGGAGGCTTCTTCTGAACAGTGGAGGCCATTTTCTCAATGATTTTGTGTAAGAAGAAAGGAAGATTTAGCAGCTTGGTCCTTGTGAAATGTATGAGCAGTCGAATGTGATAAGCATAGATTCGGGAGAATATTCCCTCACAAGTGAAGTATTTCATGATGATCTTCATGAGGGGAGCGTAGCTGGCTAAAAGATATGAGAAATGGAAAATAGAAGGACATGACTCTTTGTGCTCAAGATTTAGAAAGGGCTTGTAATAATCTGAGTCCAAATGGCTTTGTTTAAACCATTTCTCACCAATATAGGGGATTTTAGTGGCCTTGGAGATGGACCTTGGATAAAATTTGAAGTCAAGGCCTGCCAGCTGGAAATGCTTGTCTTTAAACCTTAAAGCACAAAGGTGTGTCAAAGGAGAAAAGCTCTTCACCTCTTGCACCCTTTGACAAAAATCTAAGCACCTCACCTCATGGAAATTGAACAAGACTGATGGGTGGGCATTCACTTCTTTAGTGGAAGTAGGCTCAAATCTATTATGCAATCCACTTCTACTATTATGCCTATGAGGCATCTTGTTCTGGATGCTCTCTGCAAAACCAAACTACCTCAAAAAGGTTTTCAAGAATGTTTTCTCAAACAAAAATCTGTATTCTTTGTCAATCATTGTTTGATCAAGGAAAATTTGCCTCTAATGCTATGTGAAATGTTTTCTTTGATGTTAGGTCTCTGCTCCTCCCAAAACACTGCCTTTCCCCTTTGTATGCCAATCAACAAATAATTTTAATAATAAGCACACAGTCAACTAAAATGTATACACAGTCAAGTGATTTTCAGTGTTCGGGTAATATCACAGAGCTCTTGGTGTTTTGGTGTAAGCTAGGCAGCCTAGTATTTAGACAGAGGAAAAATACTCCTCTCAATCAAAACACCCTCCTTGTCTTCAATATTTCTCACACACAGGTAAACAACAACACCTCCAAACTGATTTAACTACTTTACTCACTAAATCTGCTTTATAGAACAAAGGAGGAAACAATGGTTTTTTCTTTTTTACCCCACAGAGATGACTTTTGAAATAGCAAGGCACTTATACAATGATCACTGCTGTTGAAGTTAGGCCCACTGCTTTGCTTTTCAAACCTTTTTTTTCCTCCCTTTAAACACTGCCTCCACCTTTCAACTTGTTTTGAGGGCAGTTTGTTAGGTCTTTAGACATCAATAATAACCCACCATTTTTACTATGTCAATCTTGGGTAATGGCAGCCATAGAAATTTTCGGATTTTCAACAAAAATTCAACTCTCCTTACCACTGTTTTCACCACTCTATTTGCTGACAGAGGTCATGGATTTATCTCGGTCTTTGGGGGCAGCTCTAGGTTCTTTGGAACTAATGAATCATTCCACTAACCTCCCACCATGACAAACTTCTTCAACATATTTAACACATCACCTTGATTCACACCATGAGCTTCATTTTTTCCACTACTTAAGAGTTTTGAAATGAGCAAGGAGGCAAAAAAATACCTTGAAGATCAATGGTGGCCTTTTTTGAGGAGTTTGAGCCACTTTCAAAGCTTGTTGGAGGTGTTTGGATCGTGTGAAACATGCGCGGCACGTTTAATAGAGAAGGCGCAGCGCAAAGAAAAGTTGTCGGGTCACTGACGGGAAGTCATGACCGGCGCCTACAGACGTGCCGCGCGACGATGTAACTCCTTTGAAAAATCTCGCTTGAACGCGCCACGCAACTCTACAGGCGCGCCGCGCAGTCTTCAATCCCAAAAACTCTGTGAATTTTCCCGAACATTTCTTCCCCGGTCTCGTGAACAGCAAGAAGACTATTGCTTTGTGTTTTGAGAAATTTAAAAGGGCTTGCAATGGTCAATCCACCCTTGTATTTGAAAAAATCAAAAACCCTTTGAAGTGCTTAATAAAGGTTTTGAAAATGTTTGAAAAGGCTTTTGGGTTAAAACCAAAACATGAAGCTCATACCTTTTCAAAACACAAATGAGGCTCCCTTTTGTTCAAACAAAAACATAGTGGCAAATGACCATTTCCTTTATAAGCCTGACCACTTTTGAAGTAAAGCAACCCTTTTAAGAATTAAAAACCTTCACGGTTTCTTGCTAAGGAATGAAGAATTATTTTCCCTTTTGATATCTATACCGTGGAAAAGAAAATTCCGCTATGAGCCATAAGAATGACTGTAGATGTGCCTTTTGAGTGCAACTGCCTTTTTTACTGGGGAAGAAACTTAACTTCAATTTCAAAATCCCTTTTCCACCTCTTGTCTTTGTATGGCTCATCTGTTGTCACTTTTGATCATTTGAAAAAGGTCTTTATGAAATAGAAAGATAAGCACCTCCGAATATCATCATCACCTATTTGTTTTTCTTATTGAAAAAGGACACCTGTAGAAAGACACCTTGTGTTATGTGAGGTTTTCTTTGACACTTTGAAGGAGGTAGCTTTACCCTTTTGTAACCTAAACTGACATTGTTTGCTCCTGATGCTTTGGAGGTAGAGATTCCCTATTGTGGAACTGAATTAGCTGGCAGGCACTGTTTGAGCTTCTTTTTTTACTGTGGGTAAAAATAAAACAAGGGATGATGTAATTAGATTTGAAAAGTGAAAAAGGGAAGTCTATCCCTTTGTTCTTCTGTGAAGGAGGTCTACAAAAACATGAGTTTTCATTCATTTCACCCCTTTTGAGAGCAGTCCCTTTAGAATCTTTGCCATATGCCATGATTGCTTTTCAACCTCTGTCTTAACCAACTAAAGAATGTTTGGTGAACATACTGACAGTGGTTTCCTTTATAATTGATGGCAGAGGTCACTTTGAGACCAAGGCCTTTTGACTCCTTTGGCCATAAGCTTTAATAATATTTCTTCATTGATGATGAACCCACTAGCTTCACATAGTAACTAAATAACAAAGAAAACTCCTGTAAACAATTTTTTTAAAAGCACTACTGCTCTGCCTCTACCTTTAATCATCATTTTATTTCAGAAACCCTCAAATGCTATCTCACTGTATTTCAAAAATTTTCCTACAGTCAGTGCAATTCTTAAAATCAAACTTTGTCCATTGGCCCTCTGCTTATAGATGAAGGAGGCGCTCTTAACCCTCTACTTATAAAATGAAGGAGGTTCTTCAGTCTTCAATCCCTCTGCTTATAGATGAAGGAGGTTTTTTCAGTCATCAAACCCTCTTCTTACAAATGAAGGAGGTTTTTCAGTCATGCCATCTCATCAGCCTTTTGACAGTGTTATTTTTCCTTTCACTGTCATTTCATGCTTTGACTGTGATCGCAGGAGCTTAATGAAAAAAATCTCTGCCCTGTAGCTACATCCCAGGCTCAAAATCACATGAGAAGCAGCTGTCTTCTCATGTGGAACCAAATACTGTCTCCTGGGAATGCTAGTGTACTTCTGTTCTTGAAAGATCCATTAAAACACTGTAAAACCACCTAAAATCAGTTTGACCTATGGTACATGTATTGCTGAGACTTGAGGGTTTATGAGTGGCGCAACCTAGGGTTGTAACCAAATTTATTTGTAGAATGGGAAGGTATGTTATGACTGGTCTGTAGCAGATAGAGGTTCTTTGGCTTTTAGAGTGGTTTTCCAAGGGAGGAATGCCTAAAGCGCCACTACCTAACTTAGGGGAAACTTCTTTGGACAGATTTGGATTGTTTCTTTGGAGCTGATGGGTAAACTAGTATGGTTGAGGCTAGATAGGGCTTGATAATGAGGTTCATCTGGTGATGGGCGGATTGAAAAAGGTAGGAGGGAAAAAAATGTTTATGGGTGTTTTTCCAGCTGGAAAATTTGACAAATTTTTAGATCAGCTGCTAGAAACCTTGACTGTTATAACTAGTCATCACCAATAAGTGAAAAATACTGATGACTAACATAACCTTGTGGAATAAACGGCTGGGTGGAAGGTTGAGAGTTTTTCCCCCCACAGAGAAAGCGCTCAGGAGGGAATTGATGTCCCTAATATAAAGACTCATTCATACCACTAATGGTGCTTGAAACCTTAAGGGGAGATGAAACCTATCCTTTAGAATCCATTAGTGGAAATAGTTGACGAACGACAACCTAAGATGTACGCGGTGAATGTACGAGTGGTACACCAGGTGTATCAAATGGACTATATGGCCGTTTAGGGGAGATCTCTACGGAATCAAATAATGGATTCCGAGGAAACACAATATAGCTTATAGGTTCATCAAGAGGAGATCGAGTAGCAAGAGTTTGAACACTTGGAAGGATGGAAAACTCATCAATTTGCATTCGAGTCGATGCTGAAGAGTCAAAAGAGACTTGTGGTGATGTCCCTTCGGAAAAGGATGATGAAGGGGAAGCTAAACTTGACGGTTCAACCACGATGACTTTATCCCAAAAATCAAAATAGGAAAAGAGGGGATTAATTCAAGGCTTTAAAAAACATATTCATAAGGAGTTACTCATGATGTAGCCTATAAATATCTTAACGGGTAAGCCAAGTGATCGTAGGAAATTGATTTTAGAACTCAAAAACAAAATAAATAAAAAAGGGTGAACTAGGCATAAAGTATTACCAAGTATTTGTGAACTGCAATATACACCTTCGTGAACAAACGAAAGAGAAATGACCAAGGACTTAACGTACTGCAACCAATCTCCCTGAATGTTGTGTTCAGTGTATCACGTCTACAAGGCAGCTGACTTAGTTACCTATGGCAGGTTTGAAGCCTAATGGTGTCCCCCAAAATATACTCGATGGTACATGGGATTCCAAGTCTGTAGTAGTGTTGTTTGATGTGTAACTGTTCTATGAGAGCATTCCAAATACACTTATCATACGTCAATACACTTTCGTACGTGGGATGGGATATCACCCCTGGGTTGTAATGCAGACTGTTAGCGACCGCTCCTACATTTTATGACGTTAGAACACATATCTAGCCTAGACTTATAAATGTGATTTGTTAGGTTCCAAATGCTCCTTAGGTTGATTGAATAAATTTTAGATTTTATCTTGAATTAGGTCTCGGTTTACAATTCCTACCGATGTCACCTGGATTTCTATGATGCAGCTGTATGATAAAAAGAAATCATTCATTTCGATGAAAGCTACATTAATTGGGAAGAATAATTTCACGTAATCAATGCAAAAAGAAAAAAAATGCATGGAATGACATTCTTCTATTACTTCAAGTGCATAATCTAAATAGAAACTAAAATTATTTTAACTTTAACTAATTGCACTAGAAGAGAATCGAAGTGAAACTTTTCATTTTTAAAGAAAATATGAAAGAATTTTTTTATTTTTTTTTATGAGCACAAAAATGTAGAATGCAATCCAAAAGTAATCACTCGCTTTGAGTACTAATTAAATCCCTCAAATGTGACAAGATACAAAGACCTGAATATCAAAGAGATACCCAAACTCATTTCTTCAAAATAAGACACTCTTCATTTTTACATTGATCATTGCACAAAGAGAAAGCTTAAGTCGAAGGCAAGTAATGTGATCTATGCTTGTTGGTAGACAAGAGACTCAAATGCACACAGGGTTAACACTTGAAATCTCTAATCGCAAAAAATAAAAAACAAACTCCATCAAACAAAAATCCCAAAAGATACGACAAGATTTGACTCAATAGCAGGTCTAGAAATCAACCAAGCATGCAACCATTCAGATGACTCGAAAACACCTAGAAACCATAAGATGACAAGGAAGAACGGCTCGAAAGAGTGAAGACCAAAGATAAGGAAATTGAGACAAATATGTCATTGAAAAAAGAAGAATAGGAGTTATTCGAAAAAAGAAAGAAAATCAGAAGGATAAGACACAAAGAAAGCAATAGAAAGAAATCCTAAAAACATACACATAGAAATCGGCACGCCTATGAGGCTACACCCCACATTGGAATAGGAAAAGCGTGACTGTGTTAAAGCATTCAACACTAATCATCGTGTTTGTCGGAGAAAGAACGATGTCGGTCAAGATAAATGGTCAAAAACAAAAGGGTTTGCTTAAATTGAACCAGGCTTATCACTTCAACAGAGATATAAATGACTGTAAGCAGTTACAAAAGCCACATACAAAGGGAGATGGACACTCGACAAAATATCGACGAAAAAACAAAAAATCAAAGAGTGAGAAAAAGAGACTAAAGGCATTGACTCCCCAGCGGATTCTCCAATTTGTTATGAAGGAAAATCCTCTCTGCGGAAAAATACAATCCCTCTAGCCCTAGGATGGGTCTAGTAACAAAGGGAACAGTCTAGCACCTACATTCCTATATTGTAAATGGACACAGATCGTATGGAGGTGGCCTACCTCGATCTGATGTTGCAATGTTTCTCCTTGCCCAAGTCCTTTGATCCTTTTCTCCTCTTAGTTAGGTCCTCGCTGTCGCCAGTGCTTAGTTACATATGCAAGAGATCAAACAACACAAAACATGAAAGGATAACATGCATTTTACATAAATATATATATATATATATATATATATATATATATATATATATATATATATATATATATATATATATATATATATATATCTAGTTGACCAAGGACTAATAGAAATCTAATCATGCCTCATGGACAAGAGTGGAAAGTAAGAATCGGTTGTATCATATTAATATTAGATGAGGAGTTACAACCTGTGCCTTGATGTTGAAGCTCTCCTTCAACGGGTCTGGATCCAGACACGTCTCCAAAGCACTCGTTTCAAATTGGTATGAGAAGGCCAAAGGTCTCAACTCTCCTTCAAAGCCTATAACAACAATTCTCTCTCTATTGTTCTTCTATCTCTGTTCTAACTTGCAAAGGTATGGGAGGGTGTACATTTTATAGTGATGGGAGAGGGAAAATGGATCCACTTAAGGTGGGGAAATGGTTTATCCCCTTGGGTGGTTCCTCTTTTGTAGGAACAAGAAGCCCAAAGGGAGAAACTCGACCCTATCCCCATGAAAAAACAACCATCTCTCCGCCCACGAAGCTTATAGATCACGAAGCTTCATTTCTATTTTTAAAAACCTTCCAAAAGTGGATCAGCGTGGGTGTGATCTCCATACCAGTGTTGATCGACGTTGCTCACAAGCTTAAAATGATGTATCGACGCTGTTAGCCACCTGTAAAATTTGATTATTCCAAAAGGTGGCTAAATCTATTTTTGAGCCTTCAAGGAACAATTTTTCTCACTAAAAACTGTTGGCTCTTGAAGACTTTTTGAAGGCCTCATGCCTCTGTCCAGATCCTATATTGTTGGTTACATCCTAAAAAACCTCTGAAATCCTGCTAAAATCCAAAGCCCAAATGCTGCTGCAAACCCCATTTTCCCGTGCCTCTTCTTCCAAAACTAACCTCATTTTCATGTTTCATCCCCCTTCTATGTCATGAAAAACTGTTATAAGGTTCTAAGACCCCTTCTTAGCCTTATCAGAACCCTCATTTCCTTTGAAAAATGTTGAAAAATCATAAAAATACATTGTTTATTCTTAAGTCCCCTCGGGCTAAGTTTTAAACCCCTTTACCCATTAACCCTCGGGCACATCACTTCCCATGCACCCGCGGCCCCGCAGTCGAGCGCCAGACCTTCTTTATTTTATATTTTTTGTCCCGCCCCTCTCAAAACCTTTGTTTAAATTTAAACCTTGGGTTTTTATTTAGTTTTCATTTATTCCACCAGTTTCATTTTTGAACCATTCCGCATCGTTGATTTGATCTGTAGATCAGACGTTTTAGAGTGCGTCTTTCCGTGGTCCCTACCGCCCGAAAGCCGGTTTTCCAAAACCGGCGGTATCCATCGCACCGCCTTCGGGCAAAAGGTTGTTTTCCCCCGATGGCCAGCGATTCCATACACTTGCCGCCACACGTCTAGTGTACTATTTGTAAAACCGCCGTCCATCCGTCGTCCATCGCGCATTATCGTCAGACTCAAGACGTGCAGCGCCGAGTGATATCGTTGTCCACCGTCATTCCGATCCGGGCAAAGCATCCGTGGCAAGGATCACCGCCGAAGATATTTTCCACCAACGAAGGTGCCCCCACGACAACCGGCTATGGCGCGGCGGAAAATCATCTCCGCCGGGCCGATCCGACCGCGCATCGACTCGTCCATATTCCATCGCCCAATTCCCCCGTTTGACTTTCAACCTCCGCTCTCGACCGTTGATCTCTGCGCGATCAACGACTCAGATTAAATCTTCTTTCGCCCATTCCACAATCTCTCTAGATTGATCCCGACCATTGGATGATGCCATCCAACGGCCATGCTTCCTCCACTCGTCCTTTGAAGCAGTCAACCTACTTTATGCAGGATTTTATGGAAATTTTTGTATTTTGTAGGGTTTCAACGATTTCTTTGCTACGTCTGAAGAAATGAGGAAGGTTGAGGGTGACGATCCTCTCGCCTTCGATTTACCATAGGAAATCACTTGCAGGGTGTAAAAATTCACGTTTATCAGTGATTCATCAACCATTGACACCTTATGAACCCTACGCAGCCCTGCACAACAGCAAAGAACACAGCAAATCGGGCATAGACAAAGAGTATCAGCGTCGAAGACAAAAATGCACCAGAACAGAGGATTAAAGGACATATTTGTGGGGATTACGTCTAAGATGCTTATCAAAAGCCTAATCCCCAAATAAAACATAGTTTACAGAAAACCTAAAGTGTTTTATCAAGCAGGAATTCTTCCACCGCCACAATCTGAGGCAAATCGATTCCTCTCAGCTACCATAGTGCCACCTGTTCCTCAAAGTACTCAATCAGGGGCCGAAGTTATTAATCAAATGAATATTTTTGCCTCAGCACAGCCGAAAAATTTACTTCTGCAATGAAACTTAATGAAAAAGATATTTGCAGAGTAACCCTAGCGTCACACAGAGCCTCAAAGGTCCAAAAAGCTCCCACCGAGCTTAATTCATAAGTGTAAATAAATTAATACAGTGAAACACCTGTACATTTTCTTCATTGAGCCCCCCAAGGGCCAAGAAGACATTAACTGTGTATTAATTGTAATTGAGATCTTTTATCAGATCTCACCTCCTCGTTCTTCTATATATACGATAGCAAAAGATGAGTGAGGGGTTGGTTGTAGAACTTTGATATACATTTGAGCAAAAACATCTGATTGTACATAGTTTTCACTGGCTCTTGGAGCTTTGCTGGTGATAGATAGGTTAGGTTGAGATGTGTAGATGGTTGCTAACCTAAAGCACTGGACTTAAAGCTGTAACTGGTTTGGAGCATCAATACAAGCTGATTTATGGGATCCTGGTCTATGTTGACGGTGATGTTTTTCTTATTGTAACCTGTTATTTTGTTTCTGTTTCCATCTGTGTTTCATATTCTCTTATAAAGAACAACATTCATAGAGTTAGGACCTACTGTATATCAGTAACTTTCTCTGAATGAAAATCTTTATCTGAATGTTTTTCCTCCATCTGTGTTATTTAGGAATGATTTAATTCAGTTTAAGCATAGGAATGCTGGCGTTCCCTCGTCTTATTGTCTTAGCTGAATGTTATTCTTAGATGTTATTTTCAGTATATGTTTAGTGAAGATGAAATGAGGAAGATATGGTGAGCCCTGGTCCCAATTGGATCCCACAGACTGCCTGATTGCTTCCCTTAGAATGTGTTAAAAACTGGCTAGTTTCAAAGTACTTACCAGATCTTAGGCCATTCTTTTTTTATCTTTGTATTTGTCATGAAAGTAACCAAGTAAAGAAGAGCTGGGAGAGGATTTGTGGTGAGCCCAGCCCGCTATTTTCTACTCCAAAAGTTGTCTTCAAGTTTCCCTTTGTTTTGAGATGTTATTGAAAGTGTATCAAAGGATGGCTAGTCTCAAAGTACTTACCAGATCCTAGTTTACTTTTATGTTTTTCTTGAGTCCATGTCAAAGGCTGACTAGTTTAAAAGTACTTATCAGATCCTGGGCTGCTCTTGTTTCTGCATCTGTTTATTTCTCCTTCTTATTGTATCATTCCATTCCATAAATCAATCTTCAAAGAGATCCTTAGACATAGATGACTTGCCCCGTGGACCACTCTTGCCTCTTGCTGTTCTAATTAAACCCTATTATGACTCCATAGCCCAATGGACTAAAACCTGCAATTTTATACCTTTTTTACCGAAGCTTACTCTGATTGCCTGCAACTTCTCACCTTTGGAACTTTTTTCACTTAGAACTTTCCACCTTGAACAGTAATCATGCTCAACCATCCCAAAAACAAACAAACCCTTGGCCTTCATAACTAGCCTAATATCATAACCTCAAACTTCAAAGACAAATCCATCTTTGTACATATTGGAGAGATCCCTCTCCGAATTCAGGAGGGATAGATCCTAGAATCCCAAAGTTGGTTGAAACGATGTTGCTTCTGCAGTTTTATTCTTACCAATCTGCTAAAATTACAGATCCCTAACATTTCTGGTGACTCCACTGGGGACTGAGTGTTATTGATACCTTTTAAAACCTCAGAGAACCCTCAATCCAAGAAAACTTTGAGATTTAAAAGCAGCCTTTTCAAGCACTACTAAGAAATGGTAATTATGATGAAACTTGTTTGAATCGGTGACAATCTAGGTAAACCCTAGGATTCTCTTAAGACTTTATCTAACCTTGAAAAATCAGCTGGTTTAGCCATAAGAGTAGACTATCTTTGTCTCATAACCGTAGCTAAGTTTTGAAACAGAGTTAGGATATTCTTAAAAACCACACAACTCAAAAATAACTCAGGAAAAACCAAAAATATTTCAGATTGGTAGTAAAAAACTTACTTCTACATTGACACTTACCCTTTTGTTGTGTTTTACCCCATACTCTTAGACAGAGTCTGGAAAGGGCCAGGTAGCTTTCGGATCTCATCCTCTTTCAAAGGTGAAATATCTGGTAAATTCCCTCCCAGTCAATCTCTGGTTAGAGTTTGTTGTGTTCTGGGATATCCTTGAAAAGGGATATTTCACAAGCATGGTGGTGGACCATAAAACCTTTTACCTCTGAAAAGAGGTAAAAACTTCCACTTGGCGACTCCACAATCTTGAACAGACCTTAAGACTCCACTGGGAAGAACCCTGATCATCATAATATCATTCAAACTTAGTTAGAGGACTGTAGGATTGAAATTTAGGTAAACAAATTAGTTAACCATTCAAAGACTGTCATATTTGATTGAACTTGTCTTGTTTATTTGGGTCTGAAAAACACAGCATAGTGGCTCCTAGAAAGATTCACACTAGAGCCTATCCTGACCCTGATCCACCTGAAGTAGTTGATAACCCAAAAAGTATCCTTAGGAAGTCTCCTAAGATTAAATTATCAACTGTTTTCAGACCACCCTTGAGAGCTAAATCAGTTCCTGAACATCTTTCAACTCTACAACAATCACAAGCTGACTTAGTAAATCCATTTAGAACTAGGTCATTTGATGATATAATCCAGCTAGATTCAGAGTCTTCACTTTCTTCTCCTGAAACTAGTGAACATCTTGGTAGTAGAGAAACAACACCTCCTGATTTACATTTCCTCCACAACTTAGGTGTCTCTCATCCAAGATCAACTCAGCAATCTACTGCTGTTCCATCCACATCCCTTCATCCAATATCCACTATCCAAACCACTCCACTCCAACCCAATTTCCCTTTTGTTAATCCACCCCTTGTAAATCCACCTCCACCTCCTATCATGGCTGCATGGTATGCTCCCCTAGTCCTTCCTGCAGCATTAATCATTCTTCCACAGGACTATCAGTCCAAAATTCCATTATATGATGCTAGAAATGCTACAACGGCATAACAACATGTGGACAAGATGAATGACTACTTTGGCAGAAATGAAATTGATGATGATTCTGTCAAACTTAGATTATTTGCTCAAAGCCTGGTGGGAGAAGTAAGAAAATGGTTTAAAAGCTTAGCCCCCCATAGTATCAATGATCTCCAAGGCTTCCATCAAATTTTCTTAAACAAATGGGAAGTGAAGAAGAATCCTCTCCAAGTCCTTTCTGATTACAAGAACCTCCATAGAAACCCCGGGGAAAGTGTCCAAGCTTATTGTACTAGATTCAATAGTATCTATAATGCACTTCCCCCAGAACTAAAGTCTCCACAAGGCTCAGCTTTAAACAAATTTCCTGAAGGGTTTGACTCTAACATGACCTATCAGCTTAGAGAGAGATATTTCACAACTCTTGAAGATATGCAAAGAGGTGCTCTTGCTGTGGAAGTCAACTTAATGGAGAAGAGAGCAAGGATGAAAGCCGAAAGGAGAGTATCCTTTAGAGAGGAATCCGCACCTTCCACTTCCAACTCAAAAATGGAGAAAATGATGAAAGAGATGAGCATAATTAAGAGAGCGCAAGCAAGTCAAAACCAAAGTGCTCCTCAAAACAGAAACCAAAACCAGAATCAGAATTATAAAAGGAACCAACCTCCAAATAGACCTAGGGAATATGATCAACAGATCGCTCCTCCATTTCATCAAAACTATATGAGTGAGGTTGAGGAAACAGATCAAATAACAGAGGAAGATGATATTAACCTATTTGGGGTAGATTATGAAGACTTTGAGGTTCATTATGATAGAAAACAAGGTCTTTATACACCTTATGATGACAAAAGAGATGATAATGAAAATTGTCGTCAAGACATGGAAAATGCCATCACCGAACCTCCAAGAGAATATGACCTCAGAAGTAAATCTAGTCAACAAAACCTCTGACAAATCCTCACAAGACAACACTGCAACCAAGCCTAAAGTTGTCAAACAAAAGGATAAAATAGTGGCTGAAAATTCTGATAAAGGTAAAGGTAAAAGCACTCAAGACAATGAAAAACAGAGTGCAGACTTTAGTAGTAATAACACTACAGCTAGTACTCCTGTGAATTTTTTTTTATCAAATGTAAATAAAACAAAACAGCAACCTGACATTGCTGATAAAATGGCAGTTAAAAAGGTTGAAACAAGTTTTTCAAAGAACCAAATTCCTTTCAGCCTGGAGCAGGAAATCTCAAAGATCAAAATTTCTGTTCCCCTCACCGAGTTAGCTGCCCAACACGTATATAGGACCTAAATTTTGAAGGCTTTAAATTTATAAGACAACAATGACACAGTCAATCTTAACGATGACCAACTACAGCTTATTTTTGGTCCAAATATTGAAGGAAGATATCAAGAGGGACCTATTCCTCCCTTTTATGTAAGTTTTAACGTTCATGACAAAAAATTTCATAACACTATGCATGACTCAGGGGCTTCTCATAATTTAATGCCTAAAGCTGTAATGGAGAGCCTGGGTATAGAAATCACTAGACCTTATAACGACCTTTGCTCCTTTGATTCTAGCAGAGTAAAATGTTTAGGATTGATCAAGGACCTCTGTGTTAACTTAGCCCAAATTCTAGCCAAATGCTTAGTCATGGATATTGTTGTGGCTGATGTGCACCCAAAGTATGGAATGTTACTCTTAAGGTCTTGGGGGGCTAAGTTACAAGGGACTATGCAAATGGACATGACCTATGCGACTATCCCTGTGTTCAATCAAACTAGAAGACTATACAGGGATTCCCATATGAAATACACAGTCACAAGCCAAGACAGACCGCAAAACTCTCCTATCTATTCTGTCAATGCAGGCCTCGATTCTTTTATCATGTTTAATGATGAAACACTTAGTGAACAAGTCACTTTAATAGAATTAATGGACGATAGAGAGGAGGAGGTAAATATCAATGAACTGTCAAAATAGTTTGCTGAACCTTTAAACAATAGCAAACCAGATATGGGTCTTGAACTACAAGTCATGTGTCCCTCGCTTCTAAACATTGAGAGTTAAGAATGTATCCCTCAAATAAATGAAAATCTGGGGGAATAAAAACAAATTCAACTCAGTGTTGAGATTCCACAACAACCCTTGAGCACGATAGTTGAAGAGGACTCTAACCAAGATAAAACCGAGAAAAGTCCTCTCTGGACTATGTATTTTGATGGGTCATGCACTAGAACTAACGTTGGTGCAGGTGTCTGGATTACTAACACTAAAAACAACCACACAGAATGCATTTCATGCAAATTAAACTTTTAGTGTTCCAATAACATAGCAGAATATGAGTCCCTCCTCTTAGGCTTACATCTTTTGAAAAAGTTAGGAGCCAGAAGAATCAATGTATATGGGGATTCTGAATTGATCATTAGGCAAGTAAATGGGGAGTATAACGCAAATCATCCCAGACTTAGAGCCTACCGGAATGATGTCATGGACCTTTTAAAAACATTCGAGGAGTCCAAAGTAATTTTTGTCCCAAGGAAAAGAAACATTGCAGCCCACAATTTAGCCTTTACAGCAAGGACATGCTTAGCGCCATTTGAAACCAAAGACTGTACAATGGAGATAAAGTTTAGACCAGCAGTGCCTGATAATAAGAAGTATTGGCAGGTGTTTGACAATGACAAACAAATAGAAGAATTCATGCAATTCAGAAATGAGTTCGAACTAAACAGTTCGGACTTAGACTATGAAACAGACTGCAGTGAAGAAAACTTTCTTGGTGAAGAAGAACCGTCTCCTGAGCCTGTCAATATTAACCTATTGTCTAGCAAACTTACGAACGAAACAGAGAAGTTGGAAACTCTCCTTGCTAAAGATGAAAGTTTTCCTAGAGGTCTGGCCCCTTTAGAAGAGTTGTTTGATTTTGACGATGTGGCCCAAAAGCCAAAACTAGAACCTGTAGAGACTGAAGTGGAGGAGTGCAATATAGGCAGTGAGGAAAAACCGAAAATGATTAAACTGTCTAAAACTTTACCAGCTCACATTAAACTCAAATATATAGAGCTGTTTAAATATTTTTCTGATGTTTTTGCGTGGAGTTACGAAGATCTTAAATCTTGTGACACTGAAATAATACAGCACAAAATTCCCCTTAAAGAAAACCAAAAACCATTCAAATAGAAACTGCGCAGAATAAACCCTGTTCAGTTACCTTTGGTTGAGAAGGAGATTAAAAAGATGTATGAAGCTGGTATTATTGTCCCTATTAGATATTCTGAATGGGTATCTAATCTGGTGTCTGTTAGGAAGAAAACTGGAGAAATCAGGCTTTGTATAGACTTTAGAGATTTAAACAAAGCTTCTTTAAAAGACAACTACCCTTTACCCAAGATGGATCATATTTTACAAAGGGTGCTAGGGTCCAGAAGAATTTCTTTGTTGGATGGCTATTCAGGGTACAATCAAATCTTGGTTTACCCTGTTGATCAATTAAAGACAGCCTTTACTACACCATGGGGCACTTTCATGTATGTGAAAATGCCCTTTGGCCTAATGAATGTTGGAGCAACTTTCCAAAGAGCCATGGACATAGCATTCTCGGAAGAATTGGGCTTCTTCATCATTATCTATCTTGATGATGTCACTGTGTTTTCAAAAACAGATGAAGAACACTTAGAACATTTGAGAAAAGTTTTCAAGAAGTGCAGAAGGTTTGGAATATCTTTAAACCCTAAGAAGACACTATTCGGTCTCCAAGAAGGTAATATTCTTGGACACATTATTTTAGAAGAGGGTATAAAGATAGATCCAAATAGGATTGAGGCCATATTGCAAATCTCTCATCCTCGAAACATCAAGGAGTTGCAATATTTCATTGGGAAGATTAAATTTTTGAGAAGGTTCATACCCAACTTGGCTGAGCTCCTTAGGAATATCACAAACATGCTGAAAAAGGAGCAAGGGGTAAAATGGACCTTGGAAGAAAAGCAATCATTTGAACTGGTGAAAAAAGCATTAACCAAAACACCGGTTCTGATAAGTCCTGATTTTTCAAAAGATTTTTATATTTTCTCGTTTGCATCAGAACATACCATAGCTATTGTCCTTTTACAGCAAAACCCACAAGGACAAGAGCAACCTATTGCATTCTTTAGCAAGGCGTTGAGGGATGCCCCTTTGAAGTATAACATTATGGAGAAGAAAGCTTTTGCTTTGGTTAAAGCATTGAAAGACTTCAGAGTATACATCCTTCACTCACACATCATTGCCTTTGTCCCAAATTCAGTGGTTAAAAACGTTCTAACACAGGACCCAGATGGTAAGAGAGGTAAGTGGATTGCTGTTATCCTTGAATATGATTTAGAGATAAAACCCACTAAGCTCATCAAAGGCCAAGGTCTAGCTAGATTAATGGCTGAATCAAATTGTGAAGTTCTTGATATTCATATGATTAATGCTTTAGATGATCAAGAGGAAATCTCAACACCCATTGTTGAAAACCATTTTATGAATTCCTCTTGGTATGCTGATATTATTTATGTTCTACTTAATTTGAATACACCTCCCGGTTTGACAAAAACAAAGGCAAGGTTCCTAAAGTTGAAAGTTGTAAACTACTGCATTACAGATAAATGTCTTTATTGGAAGAATGCAGGTGGTCTATTGCTTAAATGTTTGCCTGAGTTTGATGCAGAGAAGGTTAAGTACCGGTTCCATGAAGGAGAGTGTGGAGGTCATTTGTACTGGAAGACAACAGCCAACAAAATTTTGAGGGCTGGTTTCTATTGGCCTACTCTTTTCCATGATGTACACAAGATGATCATAGCCTGTCATAAGTGTCAACTTTTTGAAGGCAAAAGAAAACTGCTACCCCTCCCTCTGCATCCAATCACTGTTGAAGCCCCTTTTCAACAGTGGGGACTTGACTTTATAGGAGAAATCCATTCCCCATCTTCTTCCCAGCACATATGGATTCTCACTGCCACAGACTATTTCACTAAGTGGATAGAAGTCATTCCTTGTAGGCAGGCCAATGATTCAATTATCATAAAATTTATGGAGACTAATATTCTCTCCAGATTTGGTTGTCCTACCAAGATCATCACTGATAATGCAACAACATTTGGATCAAAGAAGATGATTGAGTTCTGTCACAAATATCAGATAACATTGGGGCATTCCACGGCCTATTACCCTCAAGGTAATGGACTTGCTGAATCCTCAAACAAAATTTTAGTGAACATAATCAAGAAACTATTGGAGGACAAGAAGAAGTCTTGGCACACAAAGATGATTCATGCACTTTGGGCTGACAGATTGCCTTGAAGAAATCCATTGGTATGTCACCCTTTCAGCTTGTGTATGGTACTGATGTAATTTTTCCAAACAGCCTTGGTGTACCGGTGATAAAGTTGATTCAAGAGTTGCAGACTGAAGATAATGACATGATTAGAAGAATAAATGAGACCATTCATCTTCAACAAACCAGAGAGTAAGTGTATAACAAAGCATTGCAAAAGTAGGATAGCATTAAAAAGATTTTTGACAGAAGAACAAAGGCTAGAAATTTCAAGATTGGGGACAAAGTTTTAAAGTGGGACTCAAGAAGGTAAGAGAAGGGCAAGCATGGAAAATTTGACAGCCTATGGCTTGGCCCTTACTCTATTCATTCAGCGGCTGGTAACAATGCATTTTTCTTGCAGGAGTTGAATGGAGCAGAATTGTTTGGGGGTCCTGTCAATGGCAGGATGCTTAAGCATTACTTCTCTTGATCCATGTTATGTTTTGAAGCCTTTTTATCTTTTCCATTATAAATATTACATCCACCATTGCATTCAAAGTTGTAAAAATCAAAAATACAAAAACAATGAAAAGAAGGAAAAGAGGGCAGATTGTCAAAACAAGAAAGGTATAGCCCCATACCAAAAAAGAGAAACAAATCTGAAAGTGTGCAAACTTAAATGCCACTCCTAAAAAACACACTTCTAGTTAGTCAAACTATCTAATCTTGACTAATTAGCTTTAAATTTTCTGCTGATAGGATAGTGAATTTGATTTGCCAAACTGTTTAATCTTGGCTTATCAGTAGATAGATTAGGATAGAAATGAAAGGTTCAAACATGTTCAAAACCTGAACCCCAGTTTCCAAAGAGAGATGACTCAAATATGTTTTATTTTCTAAGTCAAAAAGATGAAAAAAATTTGGTTCTAATCAGCTCAAAATCTGAACCAAAGAAAAAGGAAAAACAGCTCAATAAGAGTCAAAATCAGAGCTGTAGAAAAGAGGAAGGAAATGTTTTCAAATTTCAGATTTTAAGCCTTCTATTTTTTATTTGTTTTTTCTACAAATAAATGTCTATGAGCAGCTTGTCTTTATACCGTAGATCACAGCAATTCAAACAGTTTAAGCTTGACTTAACTGTTTTTAAATTTATGTTTTAGAAATTTAGAGAATGAAAATCTGTTGGACAGTTTAATCCCAACAGATAGTAGAATAGGTAGAGAAGCATCTGAACTCAACTGTTTAATCTGAGTTCAGGGATAAATAAGGAGTAGAATTAGATTATTTTCCTTCTTTCAAAAGAATAAAATGTTGTGAAAAGAGTTTGCCAATCCAGCTGCACTCTATCGAAGAAAAAATGTTAGATCTGTAGGATTGGGTAGGTAGAAAGTTGTATTGATGAAGATCCATTGCTTTTGTGACTGCTAATACATTTTCAGAGAAAATCATCCCAGAACAGGAAGAGCAGCCCAATGGATTAGGTAACTAATTAGCCTCCCATAGAATGCAGGTCTAAAAGTTCTTGATGCCTTCAAGAAGGCACCATCCCCAAGTGGAGCCACTGTTAGCCACTTGTAAAATTTGATTATTCCAAAAGGTGGCTAAATCTATTTTTGAGCCTTCAAGGAACAATTTTTCTCACTAAAAACTGTTGGCTCTTGAAGACTTTTTGAAGGCCTCATGCCTCTGTCCAGATCCTATATTGTTGGTTACATCCTAAAAAACCTCTGAAATCCTGCTAAAATCCAAAGCCCAAATGCTGCTGCAAACCCCATTTTCCCGTGCCTCTTCTTCCAAAACTAACCTCATTTTCATGTTTCATCCCCCTTCTATGTCATGAAAAACTGTTATAAGGTTCTAAGACCCCTTCTTAGCCTTATCAGAACCCTCATTTCCTTTGAAAAATGTTGAAAAATCATAAAAATACATTGTTTATTCTTAAGTCCCCTCGGGCTAAGTTTTAAACCCCTTTACCCATTAACCCTCGGGCACATCACTTCCCATGCACCCGCGGCCCCGCAGTCGAGCGCCAGACCTTCTTTATTTTATATTTTTTGTCCCGCCCCTCTCAAAACCTTTGTTTAAATTTAAACCTTGGGTTTTTATTTAGTTTTCATTTATTCCACCAGTTTCATTTTTGAACCATTCCGCATCGTTGATTTGATCTGTAGATCAGACGTTTTAGAGTGCGTCTTTCCGTGGTCCCTACCGCCCGAAAGCCGGTTTTCCAAAACCGGCGGTATCCATCGCACCGCCTTCGGGCAAAAGGTTGTTTTCCCCCGATGGCCAGCGATTCCATACACTTGCCGCCACACGTCTAGTGTACTATTTGTAAAACCGCCGTCCATCCGTCGTCCATCGCGCATTAATGTTCAGACCAGGATGCCCAACGATATCGTTGTCCACCGTCCGATCTGGGGTGGGCCATCCAACAGTGATCGCTCACCGAAGATGCCCGATAATTAACGAAGGTGCCCACACGATAACCGGGCTATGGCGCGGCAGAAAATCAATCTCCGTCGTCGATCTGATCTGCAGATCAACGGTCCATATTCCATCACCCGATTCCTCCGTTTGACTTTCAACCTCCACTCCCGACCGTCGATCTCTGCGTGATCGATGTCTCAGATTCAATCTTCTTTCGCCCATTCCACGATCTCTCCTGATTTATCTCGACCGTTGGATGGTGCCATCCAACGGCCATGCTTCCTCCACTCGTCCTTTGAAGCAGTCAACCTATTTTATGAAGGATTTTATGACATTTTTCGTATTTTGCAGGGTTTCAACGATTTCTTTGCTATGTCTGAAGAAATTATGAAGGTTGAGGGTGACGATCCTCCTGCCTTCGATTTACCACAGGAAATCACTTGCGGGGTTTAAATTTCACGTTTATCAATGATTCATCAACCATTGACGCCTTATGAACCCTGCGCAGCCCTGCACAATAGCAAAGAACACAACAAATCGGGCACAGACAAAGAGTATCAGTGTTGAAGACAAAAATGCACCAAAACAGAGGATTAAAGGACAGATTTGTGGGGATTACGTCTAAGATGCCTATCAAAAGCCTAATCCCAAAATAAAACACAGTTTACAGAAAACCTAAAGTGTTTTATCAAGCAGGAATGCTTCCACCACCACAATCTGAGGCAAATTGATTCCTCAGCTACCATAGTGCCACCTGTTCCTCAAAGTACTCAATCAGAGGCCGAAGTTATTGATCGAATGAAGATTTTCGCCTCCGCACAGCCAGAAAGTTACTTCTGCAATGAAAATTAATACAAGAGATATCTGCAGAGTAACCCTAGCGTCACACAGAGCCTCAAAGGTCAAAAAAGCTCCCACCGAGCTTAATTCATAAGTGTAAATTAATTAATACAGTGAAACACCTGTACAATTTCTTCATTGAGCCCCCCAAGGGCCAAGAAGACATTAACTCTGTATTAATTGTAATTGAGATCTTTTATCAGATCTCACCTCCTCATTCTTCTATATATACTACAACAGAAGATGAGTGAGGGGTTGGTTGTAGAAATTTGATATACATTTGAGCTTAAACTTCTGATTGTACATAGTGTTCACTGGCTCTTGAAGCTTTGCTGGTTATAGATAGGTTAGGCTGAAATGTGTATATGGTTGCTAATCTAAAGCACTGGAATTAAAGCCGTAACTGGTTTGAAGCATCAATACAAGCTGATTTATGGGATCCTCGTCTATGTTGACGGTGATGTTTTCCTTATTGTAACCTGTTATTTCGTTTCTGTTTTCATCTATGTTTCATACTCTCTTATAAAGAACAGCATGCGCAGAGTTAGGACCTACTGTACATCAGTAACCTTCTCTGACTGAAAACCTTTATCTGAATGTTTTCTTCCATCTGTGTTATTTAGGAATGATTTAATTCAGTTTAAGCATAGGAATGCTGGCGCTCCCTCGTCTTATTGTCTTAGATGAATGTCATTCTTAGATGTTATTTTCAGTATATGTTTAGTGTAGATGAACTGAGGAAGATATGGTGAGCCCTGGTCCCAGTTTGATCCCACAGACTGCCTGATTGTTTCCCTTGGAATGTGTTAAAAGATGGCTAGTTTCAAAGTACTTACTAGGTCTTAGGCCATTCTGTTGTTATCTTTGTTTTTGTCTTGAAAGTAACCAAGTAAAGAAGAGCTAGGAGAGGATTTGTGGTGAGCCCGGCCTGCTAGTTTCTACTCCAAAAGTTGCCTTCAAGTTTCCCTTTGTTTTGAGATGTTTTCTATTGAAAGTGTATCAAAGGCTGGCTAGTTTCAAAGTACTTACCAGATCCTAGTTTAATTTTATGTTTTTCTTGAGTCCATGTCAAAGGCTGGCTAGTTTCAAAGTACTTACCAGATCCTGGGCTGCTCTTGTTTCTGCATCTGTTTATTTCTCCTTCTTATTGTATCATTCCATTCCATAAATCAATATTCAAAGAGATCCTTAGACATAGATGACTTGCCCCATGGACCACTCTTGCCTCTTGCTGTTCCAATTAAATCCTATTATGACTCCATAGCCCAATGGACTAAAACCTGCAATTGTCTATCTTTTTGGTCAAAGCTTACTCTGATTGCCTGCAACTTCTCACCTTTGGAACTTTTTGCACTCAGAACTTTCCACCTTGAACAGTAATCATGCTCAACCATCCAAAAAACAAACAAACCTTTGGCCTTCATAACTAGCCTAATATCATAACCCCAAACTTCAAAGACAAATCCATATTTGTACATATTGGAGAGATCCCTCTCCGGATTCAGGAGGGCTAGATCCTAGAATCCCAAAGTTGGTTGAAACGATGTTGCTTCTGCAGTTTTAGTCTTACCAATCTGCTAAAATTACAAATCCCTAACAGGCGCGAGTGAGACAAATAAGGGTCGCACTACTCCAAATAAACATGTTTTTAAGGAGATACTCTAGGAATTATTAATAGAGAGTTTGTTATGCATACTGTAAGGGATGTAATGGCATATTTTCATGATGGAAAAGAGACACAAGGGTCACTGTTAAGGTCCTCCAAGATTCGGGAACAGGGAGTATAGGGACAGTGAAATTTTTTTGTGTAACACATACATAAATCAAACTTTTGAAATATCACCTATGCGAAAAGGTATGGGCATACTTGATCAAAAACAAGATGAGGTAGAGACTACTCCCAGTTTTTGTCTAAGATATTCAAATGCTTCTCTTGGAAGAGGTTTAGTAAATATATCAACAACTTCTTCTTTAGAGGGAGAATACTCTAGTTTAGCCTTTTTTTCAAGCACTTGTTCTATTAGAAAATGATACTTAATTGGAATGTGCTTGGTTTTGGAGAGCATAACAAGATATTTCAAAAACTAATATCACTAGTATTATCCCATAGAATGGAAATGGGTGAAGAACATTTGATTTGAATACCCTATAATGTATGCATCATCCAAAGAAGTTATGTGCAACAAGATGCAGAAGCCACATATTATGATTATGTTATAGATAAGGTGATAGAAATTTGTTTCTTGTTGAACCAAGATACTAATTGGGGCCCTAAATAGAAGGAACCTCCACTAGTTATTTTTTAGTCATCAACATTTCCATCCCAGTATGCATTTGTGTATGCATGAAGCATAAGATCTGCATCTTTAGGATACCATAAGCCAAATTCTTGGGTTCCTTGTAGATATTTGAATATTCTCTTAACAACCTGAAGATGTTTTTCCTTTGTATTTACTTTGAAATGTCCAACAATCCCAATTGCATGCATGATATCTGGTCTAGTGCCTGTTAGATAAAGCAAAATTCCAATCATAGACCTGTATTCTAGTTGGTTTACTGTGGGAGATTCATCATGTGAGCTGAGGCTCCATCCTGTCATCATTGGAGTACACTCTGGTTTGCATTCTTCCATCCCATATTTCTTCATAATTTTCTTGAGATATTTTATTTTTTAGAGAAATATGTCATCTTTTGCTTGTTGTAATTGTAAACAAAGAAAAAATTTTAGTTCCCCAAGTAAATACATTTCAAATTATTGTTGCATAATAGAAGAAAAAAATTTGCTCATAGATTCTTCATTACTCCCAAAGATTATATCATCAACATAAACAACAATAATTAGCAGTTTATCATCCTTTTTTTTGTGTACATGTTTTTGTCTATGGATCCTTTTGTGAAACCTTGTTGTTGAAGATACTTGTCAAGACGATAATACCATGTCCGGGGGGCTTTTTTTAGCCCATATAAAGCCTTTTTGAGTTTGCATACAAGGTTTTCATAATTCCCTAGAATGAATCCTTTTGGTTGTTCAATATATACTTGTTCTTCTATATATCCATTAAGGAATGCAAATTTTACATCCATTTGATAAACTTTGAAATGGCAGAAGCTTGAAAAAGCAATAAAAATTCTTATGGCTTCAAGTCTGGCTATAGGTGCAAATATTTCTTCAAAGTCTATACCTTCTTGTTGAGCATAACCTTTGCAAACAAGTCTAGCTTTGTTTCTAATGACTTCTCCATTTTCATTCAATTTATTTATGAATATCCATTTTGTCCCAATAACATTTTATCCTGAGGCCTTGGAACAAATTCCCATGTATTATTCTTCTCAATTTGATCAAGTTCTTAATCCATGGACTTAACCCAATATTCATCTTTACTATATTTATTTACATTTAGTGGTTCAATAGTAGATAATAAAGCTAGATGTCTAGGAGACCCTACAAGAGTTCTTCTTGTTTGTACACCAAATTCATTTTCTCCTAGAATTTGAGTTTATTTTGCTGCTTCATTAGTTTATTCTTATATATCATTTTGATTTGATGTGGGAAATCATTCATCATCATCATCTATTGTTGTTATCCTTTTGGGATATGTGCATGCTTCATCAATCACAACATCAATACATTCATCAATTTTTCAAGTCTATTATTGTATCATTTGTATCCTTTGCTTCTAGATGAGTAACCAAGAAGAATTCCTTCATCTGCCCTAGCTTCAAACTTACCAAGTTTTTCATCATTATTTTTTATGAAACATTTACTTCCAAAGACTCTAAAATTATTTACTGTAGGAGGCTTACCCATACCAAAGTTAGTATGGAATTTTATCACTATTTACATGAACATGCGCTTTGTTGAGAATATTTACTGTGGTATGTGTTGCTTCACCCCAGAACGTGTTAGGTGTTCCAGAATCATCAATAATAACATAAGGCATTTGTTGAACTGTTATACTCATCATTTCTGCCACGCCATTTTGTTGATGATTTTTGGCTATAGAAAACTACCTTTTGATGCCATGTTGTTCACAAAAATCAAAGAATTCATCTGATATGTATTCTCCTCCTCTGTCAGATCTAGGAAATTTTATTTTTAGATCTAACTCATCTTCAAATAATTCTTTAAAGGCTTTGAATTTATCAAAGTATTCATCTTTGTATTTCAATAAACCGATCCAACACATTCTAGAAAAGTCATCAATAAATAAGATATAGTATTGTTCTCCTAAAGGTGACTTTTTCCTTACTGGACCACACAAATAAATATGCATAATTTGAAGAGGCTTACCTACTGATCCTTATTTGGCATTGAATTGAACCCTAGTTTTCTTACCAAATTTACATGACTTGCATGTGATGCTTTCTAGCAATGTGATGTTGGGAAAATCACAAACAACTTTGAGCTTGCTTGATTTTTGTAGTTGAGAGAAGCTTAGATGTCCCAACCTTCTGTGCCATAACCATTTTTCCTTTGCTTTTCCTAAGTAAAATTGTTCTTCACTGCCTTTCAATACATAAATATTACTTGTAGTTCATGTTCCCTTTATTATGGTCTTACCTGTGTGAATTTCACGAACCATGCATTATTTTGATCTGAAAACAACCTCATTTCCTTGGTCACAAATTTGGCTAACACTTAACAAGTTATGCTTTAATCCATCGACAAACATAACATTACGAACTTTAACCTTTTATTTTCGAAAAACAGGTCCTTTACCTTTAATGGGAGCAGGTGAGTCATTTCCAAAAGTAACATTATTTTCTTTCTCTAATGCATTGTATGAAATGAGTTTATCTTTATCACTTGTTATGTGTTTTGAGCATATGATGTCAATGTACCACTGATTTTCTTGACCTTATGCATACAATTCTATGCCACAACTTTAAGATTCTAAGTCCTTCCTTTTCCATACCTTAGAAGTTGTTGATATTTTCTCCTTTTGAGATGTTGCATGTAATTTTCTCCTGCATTCAGATTCCTCATGTCCAAATTTATTGTAAAATGAGCATTCAATT
Source organism: Pinus albicaulis (assembly GCA_034641835.2). Lineage (NCBI taxonomy): Eukaryota > Viridiplantae > Streptophyta > Pinopsida > Pinales > Pinaceae > Pinus > Pinus albicaulis. The sequence goes on from CM076584.1 coordinate 1,488,369,655, forward strand.
TTGTATTTAAGAGGTGAGAAATTATTATAGATTTTTTTCTTGATTCCTGTCTCATTTATTTGTTTTCTTTCTTCTCTATTCATGATGGTTTTATTTGCAACACATCATAGCAGCCTTGTGACCAAAATTATGACATGAGAAACATTTTCCATTAAGTAGAAATTCTCGTGATCATGGAATCTTTTGGTGTTGTTTACCTTTCGAGTGATGCTTTTGTTATTTTTTATCCTTAGATTAGAGTGGACATGATTTACCTGTGAAGTATCTTTATTATTTTGTTGAACGTTGGAGCTTTTTTGACCAATTTTTGCTACATTTATATAGCTTCCGGCTGTGACAAAGGATTTTTCTATTTTTTATGATTCTCCATTATATCCAAGGCCTGTATTCATAAGAGGAGAGCATTGAACCTTTATAATTTCATCTAAGGTTTCAGATACTTTAGAAAATTTAAGATTTAGAGTTTGTATCTTCTTAAGTTCCTTTCTTAGACTTACTATTTCACATTCTAACTTCTCATTATGCTTCTCCTTTTCAACGAGTTGATTATTTAAAGTATCTATGGCTATTTTTTTTTCTTCTAAACATACTTTAAGCTGAGTGATTTCTTCAATGAAAAAACTATTTTCCTCTAAATCATCCACGAATTTGTCATCATACTCATTAGTACTTCTTTCAAATTCCATGAGTAATTTAATATCTTGATTGGACTCTCCTTCTTCACTATTTGACCAACCATCACTATATTCATTAGTATAATAAATTTTGTTATTTTCAAAATGTTTCATTTTTCCTTTTGCAATTTCCTTCCCCTTTTCATGGTTTTCTTTATAAGGACACTTAGCAGCATAATGACCAACTCTACCACAAGAAAAACACTTGAAGGGAATCTTACCTCTAAACCTTTCGGTGCCTAGTTGGAGTTTATTTACAAAATATACCTCGTCTTGTTCTGATATATAACATGAATCCTTGTGTTCTTCATTTTCCTTTCCTCTTACAAAATATTCGAATGCAGCTTCTCTGATTTTTGAGGGACCTCCTTGTCTCATTTCAAAGGTAGTTAGGATCTCTTGAATTTGAACAACAATAGGGTTATGAAGATCCTTATTTTCTTCAATGGAAGACACTTTTGAATTGAATTTAGGAGTTATAGATCTCACTATTTTCTCTACTAAAATTGGGTCTTCTATATCTTCACCCAGATTTCTCATATGATTCAAAATATCATCTATTTGTAGAAAGAAAATTGCAATACTTTAATCATTATGCATTTTGAGAGTTTCATATTGAATTCTAAGATTTTGGAGTTTAACACTTTTTACCTTGTCATCGCCTTCATAGCTCTGGATGATGTTGTCCCATATTTCCTTTGTTGAATTTAGATCCATAACTTTGACAAATTCTAATTTTGTCATTCTTCCCAATAGGCATTGACAACATTTTCATTGATTTCATATTTCTTCTTTTTTGTTGCATCTGTGTGGATTGCAACATGATACTGGTAACCTCCTTCAACAGTTTTCAAAACATCTACTCCAATATATTGTGGATAGGATATTGTTCTTGTCTTCCAGAAAATTAAATTACTTTTGTTGAAGAGTGGTGGTCTGATAGATGTTTTTCCCTCTTGATTTCTCATCTTGGTATATCTTCCTTCAAGTGAACAAGCTTCTTCTGAAGGACCTCCTCTAATAGCAATTGTTGGGAAAATACTGAGATGGGGGGGGGGGGGGGGAGTGGGGGTGAATCAGTATTTAAAGCACACATAAACTGTTACTTTTATTTTCTATAATTTTGTGCGCAACTTGAAAGAAGAAAACTACAATATGTATTGACTGCTATTAAGGAAACTAGTGTATACCTGGTAAAATTATAATTCAGATAAATCTTCAATTACTTGACTTATACCAATACATAATTGATTCATCAGAAATTTAATAGGCAGAAACATGTGCAGTAATAACATATTAAACCATGACACATAAGCAACACAAATGAGCACCGGGATTTAAGGTGGAAACCCAATGTGGTATAAAACCACTGTTGTTTTCGACTCAGTCTTCAATATTATTATTGTGAATAACTTCTTACATTCTTGCACTAGTGCAGAATCATACCAGCATATACGAAACCACCTGTTGAGGGCTACAGCCATAACTCATTCTCCAACTCCTACTGGAAGGGAGCTCCAACCCCCTAATCTCGTTTATCATCACCCACTAGAAGGGAGATTCAACCCCCTTATCTGATCACCAACTACTACTGGATGGAAGCTTTGACTTCCTCACTGAAGGATCCAACCCTCAACACCATACATGGACCACGTTTCATAAATTTTCACACTAGATCCACCTGCTTCAACACATCACAATTTGTAGGCCACTTTTCATCAAATTTTCATATTGGACCCATTAACATCATTTAAGCTCAATGTAAAACATTAAAATTGATCATTGTACCAAACCCATCACTGAAAATAACCACTGAACCAGTCAATCACTGAAGAAAACAATCACTTGACCAATCACCAAATCAAATCAAACAAAACAATGAGATCAATGTAACTATAACATAACCCAAAATACTGCATCAACATATTGAATCAACTACAGCCTTGATCATCCATAGAAAAAATATATATATGCTACTTCACTTAAGGAAACCCATGTGTATACGCACTTTTCTGAAGAAAAAAAACTTGCGTACAAATCTCAAGCTACCAAATTCGAAAAACTATTAATCTGAATTAAAACATAGAATTTCTCACAGACATACTAAAGTATTTTATCAGATTACGGATCTCTAAAACCCCATTTAGTTAGATGTAACAAGGATATTCTCCAACCAATCAAAATTCAATCAATTCGACTTCGTACATTGCTACTAAACCCATATCAACATAAAGACATCATTAATAGACAACAAAAGTACATTAGCACTGATCAGATTGATCAAACATATTTTTCAGCAAAAACCCTTCCTTCATGTATGCGCTTTTCGTGAAGAAAACCTGTGTGTATACACGCTTTCACAGAGACCAACCTGCGTATAGATCTGAAAATTTTGACCTATAATTGTGCAACCCTTCAGAACTTCAAACAAACCCATATCATAATATTTAAAGATAAAACATGCATCAAATCATAGATCTAGTGAATGCATGAGCATATAATACAATGGAAAGTTATTTTAGGTCTCATGATCTTGATCCATCATTGTATCTATAGGTGCATAATTATTTCATATCAACTTATCAATTATAGCCCATAATATGAAAATATAATTGAGATTGAAGTATTCATCAAAAAACCTTACACATGCACACTATAGCACTTTGATCTTCTCCTCCTTATATAGTTAGAGCCTTAGCCAATACTATGAGATAAAACCACACTAGTGTCAATGGTAATCTTTGATGGGATAAAATAGTTGTTATTACGCTCAATATTATGGTCTAATACCATGGTAAAGACCCTTGGTATTTAATAAAATAATGTGCCAATATGTACGCAACTTTACTTCGTCATCTTCGCATGTGTATGTGACTTGGCCTCATCTATCCCGCGTATATTTCTTCAAATATTCACTTCCATAAATCTTTTGTCTCTAGCCCGCAAACCTCTGTCTCATCATTATGTCATTATGTTCCATCACTTTATCACCTATGATCTGATCTTTGAACTCATCCAACTACCATATATTTGTTTTGTTACAAGTGGGTTTCCATCAAGGACAACACATACATCATAATGCCAACAAAAGTTGTAATAGTTGTAATTTGGGCTAGCAAAGAAATCCATGAAATTAAGGCCTTATATGGGTTTTAAGGAGATCCCAAATTTGTTTTCTCTTTTTTTCAGTAGAAAAAAATTATTTTGTGGATCTTCCTGGTACAAATATTCTGTGGGCATAGCAATCACCAATCTCTAGGGTCCATGAAGCATGTAGAACAAAAAAAAAGGAATATGATTGTACTCATAACTTCATTAACTACAAATTATACAAACTTCTTAATTACTTTATATAACTAGCATGAAAGCCTAAAGTAATTATTCCATATGGTGGTACCATAAATTGTTTAGTGAAGTTCCAATTAGGCGTTGTTGACGCGGTCTTAGGGGTCCAATAATTACAATTGTTGGTAATAATGGATTTTTTTTCATGATATTTTCCTTAAGAGGAAATAAAACTTATCTGAAAGGCATACAAGGGAAGTTTTCTAAAGTGTTCACCTCTAGCAGCAAGAAACAATTGTTGAAAAAGGGACACCATAGTTGTTTCGGGGAAAATAACCCTAGAGGTTTGTTGGGTCTAAACCTCCACAGAGCAGGGCATGCTATTCAGAAGGACTCACACACAACCATACTTGAATGCAAAAAACTAGTTAACAACGACAACAGAACTCACCCGTAGTCCTACGTTCGATGTAGATCCCACGGGGTCCAAACCCCCAGCAACCCTTCTTCCTCCCTCAACCTGGAAAACAAGAAAGAACGTGCACGGAAACCTAGTTGTACAACATATATTTCTCCTAAACGTTAGTGAAATCCATGTGAAACATTATATAAACCATAATAAATGCTCAAATGATAATCTTTACACACATATAAATAAACATTAACGCACGAGTTCAGGAACAAGATGGTTCTTCATTATTACGAACAGCATGTACAGAAATAAAGAGTGGAGAGATCACCTGAATCCTTCCACGATATTCGAGCAGACCGTCGTCCGGATTCGTCCCGCCCTTGCCTCGCTAAGATACTTTCAAGACTTGTGCACTCGAGATGGCATATAAATGGATGAACATCTCCAGGAAACAAGGGTTTCCTGTATAAATCTGGGAAAGTGCAGGAGGCACGGGGAATCAGACTTGAACTGTGATTCCAAAAGAGTATAATGTCTATAAAATTTCTCTCTCCCTTAGGCCATGCACATGAGGGGCTTTTATACTCCCTCCAAGTAGTTTCAATCAGTTGGAAACAGTTGGCCACGTGTTGGGGTGGTTGAACTACCAGAGTAACCATCAACCCAGCCCGAAAATAGGGAATTTTAATATATTTTTAATGATTTTAATGGCATACACGGAAAATTACATGTGGAATCACGTATACACAGGGAAAAGTCTGGGCATATCCGCGTATGGGAATTTTAACACTGTTTTTTAGTGAATTTTGTTCAAGTCTGTAGGAATGGGTGCCCAAAGCCATAAAGACAATCATGAATCACCAGAGGGTGAAAAATGATGCTATAACAGATGCCCTCTAATATATGAGGTCAGAAGGGGTACATGATGGCCGAAATTTATTATGCACATAGAAAGAACTTCGCAAGAACAAGAGAGGACTTCACCAGATTTCAGCCTGCCAAAAACCAATGAAAGAAAACAGAGAGTCAACTCATGCTGAGGCGGGCATACCCATGCTCAGTCAAAAATACATCATATGGAAAGTACATAATAGATCCAAAATGTATACAAGTATAGCTGAACTGAAAGTACACAATGAATCATCTGAGCATGGCCCGAAAGTTTAAGTCTGAATCAATGTCCAAATATCACATATAGAAAGTTGATCAATGATGTTGCAACTGGATGTCTGATCATATAAGTAACTGAATCTCTAAGTACCAAATCATAAGGGGTGGAACTCATGGTACAATCACGCAACTCAGGAGCCAACATATAGGATGCTGTTGTGCTGAACTGCAACATATAAGGGTGAACGGTATCACTGGCAGAAACTGAATGGACTGTCAAAAGTGAACCGAAAGATGCTGATGCAACCCAAGGTCTTCACCGATCTCAACGGCACAATTCTACACCATGGGAATAAATGAGCTGAAGTCAACCATGTGAGAAATCGTTGGATTACCGGTCAATGATGAATATCGTTAACCAACGCGAGACAACCCACCAATAATGAAAATGAGTGTCAAGGTGCCCTAGTACAACCTAACAAGTGCGAACGAATGAGTTGAAGTCGAACACTTGAAAGAATCTACCAATCAGGAGGCAATGATGAATCCCCACTGTCGATAGCGAAGAGTCTGCCACTAATGACTGCAAACCCTAAGGTACTGACAAAAAGACTCTAGACCTTATTCCCAGAGAAATGAGTCGGAGTCGATGGGAAAAGATCTGCTGGAAGGAAGGCATTAAGGCATCCCACATCAGTGCAGCACGAGTGTAACCCGCAGGCCAAGATTTGGAAGGAATCGGACGAAGTAGAGTGACGGAACCAAACCAAAGTACGTTTCCGACATGCACAAGATGAAGCTAGCGCACAGAAGAAACCCTCTGAACCAACCAATAATGAAAGCTGACACAGAGGCGAGAAATCCACCGATAGGGTCAAATGGAAATCAAGGTACCGCACGAATCCCAAGTGTGATAATGTATGCTGACGTCAAACACAGGGGAAAACCACTCAGTCAAAGACCCATAATAATGATCAAATGCTGAGCACAAGGTCACCTATCAATGATGGAAATAGGGCCAGGGTGCGGCTCTAGGTTTTCTCTCAGAGCAATGTGTCATACTCGATAAGAGACAAACCCGCCAGCAAGAAGTCAATGGAGACCTTCTCAAACCAGCACGAGCAGAGGACCAAAACATCTAATGTGATAGAACAAGATACTGACAAGACCGGGAAGGCCGACTGAATAATGAGTCAAGAGACACCGCAGAATGGACGACTCTGGTTAAACTTCCCTTAAACAAAAGCATGACTCGTGATGACCATGGCAGTAAAAAGTGACACTGTATAAGTCTGTTATGCAGGAGGCAGAACAAACTCTCCATATGATTGGAAGAGATAACCAACCGGGGGAGAACTGACAAGTGAAACAAGGTAAAGGCTGAACCTAGGTCAAAACTAAAACCATCCCAAATGGAGGAAAGATATATAAGTGTATATGCTTTGTTCAAGGGCAACAAACTGACACTGTACTGCCATCAAATAACGAAGTTACATCCCGTTCCCGCTCTTTTTGTTATATTTGATTTTTTGTCTTTTTCATATAAGAAGCCTGAAAAGGAATAAAAGAATGCTACGGTACAATGGATAGAATGAGTATCAAGAAACAGATGCACTAGTTCCTAGGATTGGAACGATCCTATGCTCAATGCAAGGTGGCGGAAACTAGTAAGCGATACTCAGAGGAATGTTCCATCCATGGGTAAAAGGGTGTCAAGTCGCGATAGCTAAGTGCATGCAATGGTTAACTTGTACAGATAGACAAGGTCAAAATTTGGCTTAAACATCGAGTCCAAATGAAGCCGGCTAAAGGCCAGGATAAACAAGTAGCCAATATGCAATGCAATAATACAACTTTAATGACACCAGGGAGCCTCTAGGGTAAAAGCCAGAAAAATGATAGTGAGGAAGAAGAAGAATGAAGCTTCAACACATAAGTCATGGCGGGACTAAAGAGGACTCCCGAGCCTACATAAAACGCAGCATGGGCAACAAGTGATAGCGAGGAACTAACTAGGAAGCCCATGTAAAGGAAGGCTCTACCACCAAGTCATGATTAAATAATCAGCGAGTGAAATGGGTGTAATACTCATGACCTGATGGGATTGACCCTATGGCAAGTGATCTGAATGGAGGCTAGTATGCAAAATGCAATGGAAAGTGAATTCCCTAACCTATATGACAGTGAAGATCATATACCTGCCATGACGGGTCAGAAGTCATGGATCAAAAACCGGGAAAAATCTCAAATTCGTCAAAATGTACCTGAAAAAATACCAAACTGGGCACTTCCAAGCATCCGGGTTATGCAGCTTAAGATAGATTGAAAAAAAAATAAGCATAACAAATTTTTGCGAAAATTTTCAACTTTTTGGGCATAAATAGACAAACTACCTCATATTTTGTTCATTATTACATTGCTGATTTGGAAAAAAGTGCTCTGGAGAAAAAAACTTCTTTCGTCAAAACAGGAGCAACCGACCGTCAAATTCCACCAAATTTCTCAGGTTAGCTCTTAATTCACCCTTGCTATTCATTTTGTTCGTTCATAAGTTAAAAATTAGGAATTTTCACCGTAGAATCTGTTGCTAAAAATCACGGGTTTGCGCATACACAGGTTTGTAATGACCAAGTCGCGTATACACGCGACTGTGCACAAATGAAGTCGCGTATGCGCAACCCAAAAATCAAGAATGCGTAGCTAATGAATGGATTATTGAAATTTGACAGGATGACCATATCATGGAGAGAGCGTGAACACAGTGCGATAGACAATGAAGTCATGCAGAACCAAGCATCACTAAATATTCTTCGGAATTGTGGATTACTCAAGTTTTTCAAAATGCCAAATATGAAGAGTAATGTCTGGTTGCTCGAAATGCTTGTGAACTATTGGGAACCGGAAGAGGACTGCTTTATGATAGATCAGATGCCCATACGCATTGAAGTGGAAGATATATATTTTATCACTGGAATCTCCCAGAGGGGGGAGCCAGTAGACTTGCATGGTAAGCCTTTGGGAGGGCTCACCGTGGAAGATTACGTCCACGTGTACTGCGTACAGGGTTCCAAGAAAGTCGGAACTCAAATTGCAATCAAAGATTTAAGGGATTTGCACATGAAAATCCTCCTTTTCACCATTGGCAGGGTGGCAGGATCTGCTTCCCTACACCAGGCATCCAGGACGCAAATGAGCATAGCAGTGGAATGCTTAACTCATGTATATGATTGGTGCACAGCCCTACTGATGAACATGAAGCAACAATTGACCTCTATCCGCCAAGAAAAGACAAAACATTTTGGATATGGTACAATTTTGATGACATTCTTCTTCGAGAAGATTCTAGTACTAAGACCCAGAGTGATCTCTACCATCAGCAGCCCGAGAGACCCAAGAATTGCCCGCTGGGCAGACATGATGAAGAGATTGGGGGGAAGTGAAGTTCCCCGGACCACTTGGGATGATGAGTTCTTCCAATGGTGGAGAGAACAAATCATCGCTGTGGACGACTATCCCTATGTCGGGATGGACTTTCGTGGCGATCCAAATATTGTCCTTCCACCAGGCGCAGCATGGGGTACAGTCGGTAAGTTTACCATTTTTTGACTTATATAATTTTTTTTGAATTTTTTCAATATGTATGAAAAAATGTGAAAAACAAACATGTTTTTGATTGGATTCAAATGACTTACAATTTAAAAATGATCATGAAACAGATATTGCACCAGTTCGACCTGAGGGATACCCATGACATAAGCGTCACAGAGGCGAAGCGGATATAGTAGATCCAGAAAGAACCCTCCAGGCTGTACAGAGGAAATTGGAGGGATTAACCCACCAAGTACCTATGGCTGTAGTGGAAGATCTGCCTGAAGCCATCCAGAGACAGGTGGTAGGAGTACCCCGTGACTGGGTACGGTTATTCCGCCGAGTTGCTACTGTGATCATGTTCTATAGGAACACAACTTCTGGGCAGGGACCTCAGTAGTAGATAGATATGATGTATCAGATGACTGTATATTTTTGAGACTGAACATGATTGGGGGCATAAGCCCAATTTTTGTATGACTTATGGATCCAAATTTTTTTATAGTTTTGAACACTCTGATGATATATATACAACTATGTTTGATGTGATGTAACAAATGTATGAAAATGTATGATGTTTTTGATGATTAAATTTTATTGTATGGAATGATTAATGTGCCAATCAATTGCTTGATTAGCTAATGAGTCTGCCAACCAATTGTCAGCTCGAGGAATATGAATGAAAGTTAAAAATTGAAATGATCTTTGTAACAAACGTACTCTCAAGAACAACCGGAGTAAAAATGGATCTCGAACCCGATAAGTATTGTTCAACTGCGACACCACCAGCTGAGAGTCCAAGAAAACTACCAACGAATCAACACCCAAAGATATTGCCTCCAAGAGTAGATAAACAACTGCAGTGTATTCTGCTATATTATTGGAAGCAGGACCAATGCAGACCCCTCTTGATACTAACAACTGACCGGAAGGATAATGAAGCACCCAAGCCGCGGAAGCTAAGTTCCGGGTGTGTCTACTAGCACCATCGGCGAAACCAAAATGACTCATGACATCCAACACAACCTGCCAAAGCAGATCAAAAACATCACCAACCCATCAAAGATCGAAAATCAACCAGATATGTACAAAGAAAAACTACTATATACAAAAGCAACATGCCAGGCCGAAGCCTAGGCATAATACTTCTTCAAATAGAGCCCATTTCGGGGCTCCGGCAACTCGTTCCCTTCGAAATCAACCAAGGTATACACTCCTTTCTTAAGGACTTTTTTAACGATAAAGGGGCCATACCACATGGACTTAAACTTTCCTGCCCCCAGGGCATCTTTTTCTTGGGCATAGACCAAAACAAGGTCACCTTCCGAAAAAACCCTGGGTTTGACCGCCTTATCGTACTGAACTTTAACTCGGTTTTTATGCGCTTCATTCATCGTGGCGGCATCCCGACGCTGCTCATCGAGATGTTCCAGATGAAGGAGCCATTCTTCAAGACTAGAAGTGTCAGGAAGAAGTTCAACAACTAACTTAAGAGAGGGAATCTCGCATTCAATGGGAAATACGGATTCCAACCCGTGCACTAGCTGAAACGGAGTAAAGCCAGTTGCAGTTTTCACTGACGTCCTGTATGCCCAAAGCGCAGGATATAGCATAATATGCCAGTTGGATCTAGCCTTATCAATTGTCCTTTGAAGAATTGTCTTCAAGGATTTATTCACGGCTTCCACTTGCCCATTGGCTTGAGGATAATACGGAGATGAATGCTCCTGCCGGAAACCCAATTTGAGAGCCAACTCAGCCATCATACTATTCTAAAAATGACTGCCATGATCAGTGACAATCTCTCTAGGAATACCAAAATGAGCAATAACCTGGTTAAAAAGAAAAAGAGCTGCAGTCTCACCATCATTCCCAAAAGTAGGCATAGCCTCGACCCACTTCGTAAAGTAGTCTACTGCTACAATAATGTACTTGTGACCTTTAGCCGAAGGCGGGTTACAAGTAGTATAATCAATACCCCACTTTGTAAAGGGACCGATAGTAATGACTGGAAAAAGCGGAGCTGGATGAGTGCGCATTTTTCGAGTATAAACTTGACGCGGATGACACTTTTTGATCGACTCCATACAATCTTTGAAAATCGAAGGCCAAAAGTACCCAACACGCAAGATCTTTTGGGCTGTAGCAAGCCCAAATAAATGACCACCACAAGCTCCACTGTGGCAATCATTGAGCATAGCCTCAGCTTTTTCGAGAGTTAAGCAACGTCTCAGGATTGAATCAACCCCTCGATGGTATAAAGCATCACCAATAATCAAGTAATTCTTAGCCAAGTGACAACTTACGACGCTCAAATTTCGAAAAAGTAGAGGGAAACTTCGCAGTCTAAAGATACACAATTATATCTCCATACCAAGGATCCTGTGAAGAGATAAGAAATAAATGTTCATCCGGGAAAGATTCATCATAGACAATCTCATCCCCACAGGGCAACTCGGAGATCAATTCTGCGAAAACCAATGATTTCTTGGACTTGGCAGACATAAACTCAAGATAAAATTCCTGCAAAATCACAATCCATCTATTTTATTTGCCCCCAATCACTCGCCTACTGAGGAAAAACTGAAATGGATTGGTTGCTGCCAAAACATAAGTTTTTCGTAGAATAATGTAATGCCAGAGTCGTTGCACAGCATGAACAGCTGCCAAAGCTAAATTTTCTATCGGAGTGTACCGAAGTTCAGGTCCTACCAAGCCTCGACTAATATAATAAATAACATGCTCTGCAAGAGCATCATCTTCCTGAACCAGAACCATACCAATAGTAGATTTTGCTGCTGCCAGATACAAAAGGAAATCCCTGCTATAATCAAGTGGACTCAATAAAGGAGCAGAGGTCAATGATTTTTTCAAAGCATCGAATGAGCATTGAGCGAATTCATCCCAAAGAAATGGAACTCCCTTCTTCAACAATCTCATAAATCCCTTGGTAACTTCAGCATAATTTACGATAAATCTCCGAAGAAAATTAGACTTTCCTTGTAGACTTTGAAGTTGACAAACAGAGGACGGGGGAGGCAACCAAAGTATTGCCTCAACCTTGAAGGGATCTATCCTAATCCCTTCTCTAGACACAATGAATCCCAATAACCGACCGGATGTAACCGCGAAAATGCACTTGTTCGGATTCAACCTAATCTTATAGAAACGACATCATTCAAATATTTGATGGAGGTGAGCAAGATGATCCATCCTCTTTCGAGAATGAGCAGCTAAATCATCCAAATACGCCTTGATAATCTTTTTGATGTCGTGAAAGGCATATGACATGGCCCGCTGAAACGTAGCCCCGGCATTTTTAAGACCAAAGGGCATCTTCTTGTATGCAAAAGTACCCCAGGGACAAATAAAGGCAGTCTTATGTTGATCTTCAGAACGGATAGTAATCTGATTATATCCAGAGAAACCGTCCATGAAGGAGAAAATCTCATCACCGGCACACTCGTCAATCATCTGATTGATAAATGGTGTGGGGTAATTATCTTTAGGACATGCTTTATTGAGGTCTCTGAAATCAATGCACACTCTAATTCTTCCTTTTTTTTTATCTACGGGAACAGGGTTTGAAACCCATTCAGTCAAAGGAACAGGGAAAATGAATCCTGCCTTAAGCAGCTTCTCCACCTCAGCTTTGATAGCTGCTGCCTTCCTAGGATTGACCGGACGAAGATTTTGCCTCACAGGCTTAGCGTTTTCGTAAGTCTTGATCTCATGTTGGACAATAGATGGATCTATACCAGGCATTTCCTCATAAGACCAAGCGAATACATCCCTATACTCTTTAAAGAGCTCGGTGTAAATTTGAATCTCTTCACGGGAACATTCCGCTCCGATGAAGACATTCTCAATAATATTGGGATCCCTGGAAATGTTCATCGGGATAGTAGGAGAAATCACAACGATGTTCCCTTCAGCATAAACCTGTGTTGGTGCTAAAGGGTTCAGGACTGGGCGAACAGGACCAGGAGACGGAGGACTTGGAAAACTCGTTTCAACTTCGCTCAAATCACGTAAAAATTAAGACCGATGATGCAAATCATCCCACGGTCTATCTATACCAGTCATAGCTTCCAGGATGGCCTCTTCAGATGGAAGAGTGGTATCAAGGCAATCCTGGGCAGAAGAAGAACTAAGTGCCCAAGTCGGAGCCACATCCCCATCCAACTCTTCCGGTGAGAGAGGAGCTGGGATGGATTCTGCAGAGTCAACAATAGACTGATAAACAATCTCAGCTGCAGACATTAGAAATGCCATTCCACCCACTTGACCTTTCGCTAATGTGGCAGTAGGGGAAGGTAAGTTCCAAGGGTCCGAAAAATAATGAGTTCTGAAGAACTCTCTTCAAAGAGGAGCCTTGGAGGATGAAATCACATTAATATGAACCGTAGGAGGAGGAATATCGAAAGTACCCATCAAGGAAGAATACATTCCAACCCCTAAATTCTCAACAGGCGCCTTAGTATTATCCAACTCCTGGCTGTAAAGGGGATGAGTCGTAGACGTTATTTCCGGTTCTGCAGGCAACGTTGATCTACTGACAACTTCACCTTTAGATCCCAAGACCAACGCCGCCGGCATGCCACCACACATCGGCATCATAACCAGTTGACAATACTGCAACTTTGGTATTCAAGATTTTTCCCAACACAGGAGTAGCGTGCTTGTAGAGTTTTGGACGCGTTCTGTGAGAATGACCATCAAACGCAGTCAGAAGAGTGGTAGATGGAACAGCTTTGGGAGATCCAATCGTCTTCCAACATGTGAGAGACATCATGCATGTGGAAGCACCCTCATCAACAACCGTCCAAAAGATATTGCACTTCTGGTATGATGATTTAATATGAAAAGCCATATGATGGGGGACTCTCTTCTTAAAATTAGTCATATCAAATGTAATCAGAAGAGAATTTTTCGGATCAATAGCCCCAATGGAAGTGAGCAAAGCACTGCGCTGAGCCGGACAAGACTGGAGCACCTCTAAAGCTGACATAGCACAAGGACTCTGTGCCAGATCTTCCACAATAGAGTAGTTCTGGGCAGCCCTAGCGTTTGGATTAATCGTCAAATGCTTAGTGGATGCTTTGGGCATCCGAGGCATAGACTTAACAGTATGCCTTGTAATGTGAAGCGGCTCAGTAGCATCAGGAGCATCCTTAGCTTTCGAAGACTCTTCTCCGCCATAATCACGGGATCTCGTAGCAACATCCACGTGAGCACTCATCATGAATATGTTCGATGGAATTTCCCCTTCCTGGGTGCCCCCAGAGGAAGCCCTGGGACTTTGATTCACGCCAACAACTAGTTTTTGTCCTTGGGGAAAAGGGTTTGTTAACACAGCCTGGGAACTAGAAGAACCCTGCTGAGCTAACAAGCGCTACGCATCCTGAATTTTAGGGAAAAGGTGCGTAAGATGGTCTCCAGCACACAGCTTGCATGGAAACTTCACTTTCTTTTTATCCTTTTGACCCTCACCAACATGCTCGTTGGTTTTATTCGCATTACCCTTCCCATTCTTTCCATTTTTCTTATTATTCTGTCCCTTCTTCTTCCCTTCGGATTGTTGTCTTTCGTTTGTGAAGCTGGACAAAATTTATGAATAAAGAGGGAAGGCGTATGACTCGGGTGCATGGCTCCCACTGTATGAGCAGACAAAGACAACCGCCGCAATTGAGTGTTAAAAGTTGGCTACAATTCACTATTGATTCATCCGACCACCCGCCACCACAGGACTGTGCTAGTTTTGGATAAATTCCACTTGGAGCAAGTACTGGCAAGAATTTATGGAGGACCCTGCATCCCCTGCATCTAGTCATATCAACCTGAATCCGTGGGGACCTAAAATACCATCGCTTCGAAAAAAAAAATACCCCCGGGAGAGATACATCTTTTCGAAACATCGATCACAGTAGGATTTCAAAAACCATTCCAAAAGGAATTCTCCTGGAATATGAGCTTTAATAAGCCTCTTCCTTCTCCACCATTCCTGAATATGGTCAGAAATGTGGGTTGCGTCATCCTATTTAAAATTAGCTAGGAGTTCACCAATCCCTCATAATCTGGACAGTAACCGGAAATGGTTTATAAATGTAATGTTTCGCCTCCAAATGTAGCAAAAATTTCCCCGGCTAGCTCATAATATACTATTTGGCAAATAAGCCGAACAGGGTGCGTTGAAACAACCTCAACCCAATCGAATCGATCGTGAGTTAGAAGAACACCATAAATGGAAGGTGGTGATGTGATTGCATCGTATATTGCGAGGCTCTTGCCTTCAAACTTTGGAATGTCTCAAGGAAGTTTGGTCGGGACCGAGGCCACCCCGGATCGTAACGAATCGGATCATCATTAGTTAATTTCTCGGCGTATCCGGAAAGTTTTAATACGTTTAAAAGGTAAACGAGGCGGAGCCTGAGGATTCCATCCTTGATAGGATGAATTCCCAACATTTTGAAAAGAATACCCTGGATTTGATGAGGCACCATGTTGCCAGAAAGAACTCGTAGAAAAAGGAGAAGAACCTCCTCCCAACGCAGAGTTACCAAAGACCGGACCAGTTCCTCCAACTGAAGTATGAAATGAAGAGGAAAGCCCCTGATAGGGGTTCCAGGCATTAGAAAGAGGGGAAAAGGTCTGATAAGCACTCAACGAAGGGAAAGAATCATTCCCTTGGTTACTAGCGTAAAACTGATTCCCTGCCCCCGCTGTAGTGAATACAGTGTTCCAACCTGTAAAAGTAGTCGAATTTTGACCTCCAGACCAAGTGTTGAAACTCTGGATCTGAGAAGTAAACGGAAAGGACCCTAAAGAAGGATTGGAACTAGGAATGTGCCCAGTTTTAAAGGGGAAACCCTGAAAAGAAGCTGATCCACTAGCCATGGAAGACATGGGTGTAGATCCAGCTGCAGCAGCGGAAAAGGAAAAAGAAGGAATCCCACTAGTGGGCATTCCAAAACTGAAGGGACCAGATTGAGAAGCATGTGCTTGGGTGAAATCAGAGCCAAACACAGTAGCACTAGAAGCAATAGAAGATATAGCAATAGTGACCCCTCCTTCAACAGAAGCAGGAGTCTGAATGCCTGCAGCACTCACAGCAGAAGCCGCGTTCCCAGTCGTGGCCATCGAAAGGTATGTATAATACGGAGGATCTTCCGGTCTCTATGACTTAGGTCCGATGTATTCAACAACGAATGGATAATCAAGAGGAAGAGGATATGGAAGTGACACAGAGGGTTCAGGTACTTCCTCTATTTGAACTTCTTCTTCCTGCGGAAATAAAACTTGCGAGGTGAGCGGAGCGCTCCTCTCGAAACCAACACCAGAATCAGCTACGAAACCTTCAAACCCTTGTGGATGATCTCTCTCCACTGCGTCAGACGTCACAGGGTGATACTCACCAGCTAAACTACTCCTACGCCTTCTTGAAGAAGGCTCTGGACTCGCGGGAGATAACCCCCGGATTCTCCTCGATCGACGAGGCGCTTGATCAGCCACTTTAACAAATTTTAATTAGACTCAAAAAATAGAAAGCTAAGCAAGCTAGGAGCAAAGAGCACTCACTACAAGAAAAATCCTTGAGATACAATCAAGAAAATAGCCTTCAAGTATTTCCGCTCCAGGTGATTAGGACCGGACACCAAAATACAGGAAAGCGAAATATAGGACCTCCCAAAAGTAGTCTGGGATAATTACGGCCCAGGACTACTAGCGAAGGTAACAGAAACAGTTACGCCAACCTCCTAACAACAGCCTTTGCCGGCACAATTACCCAAGCTTCGCAAGGGCACCCCCCTGATACAACATCTGCCTCAGGTACCACGGGTATTCCCCCCCGCAGTCACCTATGTGGAACCTAGGAGTGGCAACTATGGGCACCAATCCATGTCAGAAGCTGGGCGGAACGGTCTTGAGGTCAGATTCAGCAAATCAGAGAGGGGGTATCTCTCTTCTCAGCCTTCACTTCCCCTCACGCTTGACTCTCTAGAGGAGAGCTTTCTCGGTCCACCTAACAGAGTTGGATTTCGCTCAATTAATCAACTTCTATGTTTTGTTCGAGCGGCCTTGGAGAGTTAACTCTCCACTCACCTAATCCAAGGCCCTACAACCTAGCTAGTTGGTGTATGACACTTAAAAAACTTGCTAGTCGCTTTTAAAATATATTGCTTATTTTAATTGGCTGTTATGTTAAGTCAAAGGGATACGGAAATGAAACTTGTGGTGTTTTGACGCAGAAAATAAATTAATAAAAACCAAACTACATGCAAATGCAGTTATTGTCTTTCGATGAAAAGAAACTTCTACACAGGTTCTACGAGACTAAAAAATTTTATTTTTCTTTTCAGATAACAAACTTCACACTCACAAAAACTATGAAAATGACTAAATGCTTAAGTGCACCTGATGCAAATCACTAAGAGCATGAAAATTCTAAGATGAAAAATCTACTAAAGCAGAGAGAAATTTCCCAAAGATCCTTCAGTTTTATCTCTTTTTGGTTGTCCAGAAAGCTAGTTCCCAAAATCAGAAACTCTTAATATAAAGACACCAAAAACGCTTGAAACAAGAGGAAGAAACCAATGACAATTCCTTTCCAAAATCAAGTCAAAAACCAAAAGGAAGAAACCTCAACAAAGCTTCAAAAAATATAACAAAAAAAAAACAAAAATGAAAAACAAAAGCAAATGACAAAACAAAATGTTTTTTTGAGCTTTTGAGTTTTATAAAAAGGAAGAGCTTGAAAAGACCAAGAAAAACTATCAAATCCCAAGCCAAACAACTCTGAATTTCAAGAAAAAACTTCAAAAATGCTCTAAACCTTATAGGGCTAGCTAGTAGCAAAATTTATATGAGTAAAAGAAGACAAGAAACTCAAATACTCAGCCTAGAAGAATAGTACAACCTTGCAGCAAACAAAAACTTCAAAGAACCTAGAAAGACTCTTCAAAAATTGCAACAAGAGCTAGTCAACTGAACTCAAGAAAACCAACCAAGCAATGGGCAAAAATCAAAGCACAAAGCAAGACACAAAGGTAGGAAAGAGTAAATGAGTAGAAGCTCTCCTTTCTGATGAAGCAGAACAGCCAAGAATCCCCAGGAAGAGATCTTGGTACTCGAACCAGAAATGCAAGCACAAGAAACAAGATTTGCCAGATAAGCCAGTTTTCAACCAAACAAGAGAGAGAAAAGATCAAAGACCACTTTCAACACAATCCAGAGGACACAAAGACACTGCAGGAACAAGTCTCCACAGTTAGACAAGACTAAAAAGCCAAGAAACCTAAAATTTCAAAACTGACCCAGATATACGCGACTTTACAGTTTTGAAACAAGCGTGCATACGCGACTGTGCTAAAGGAAACCCGCGTATACGCGACTCCCTTTAACAAAAACTGCATGTATACACGTCTGTGTGCAGACAAACCTGCGTATACAAAGGTAAATATGAAAAATAAAAAAGATCAAGCCTGGATAAGAAACCAGGACTTCAGTCTGACTGAGAAAGAGTTAATTGGACTGGAAATAAAAGTTAAAACTGTTGGAAACCTATCAAACAGCCGAAACCACCCAACAGGGGAATCACAAGAATGTGGTCCCCAGCGGAGTCGCCAGTTCTATTTCGGGGAAAATCACCCTAGAGGTTTGTTGGGTCTAAACCTCCACAGAGCAGGGCATGCTATTCAGAAGGACTCACACACAGCCATACTTGAATGCAAAAAAATAGTTAACAACGACAACAGAACTCACCCGTAGTCCTACGTTCGATGTAGATCCCGCGGGGTCCAAACCCCTAGCAACCCTTCTTCCTCCCTCAACTTGGAAAACAAGAAAGAACATGCATGGAAACCTAGTTGTACAGCATATATTTCTCCTAAACGTTAGTGAAATCCATGTGAAACATTATATAAACCATAATAAATGCTCAAATGATAATCTTTACACACATATAAATAAACATTAACGCACGAGTTCAGGAACAAGATGGTTCTTCATTATTACGAACAACATGTACAGAAATAAATAGTGGAGAGATCACCTGAATCCTTCCACGATCTTCGAGCAGACCGTCATCCGGATTCGTCCCGCCCTTGCCTCGCTAAGATACTTTCGAGACTTGTGCACTCGAGATGGCATATAAATGGATGAAAATCTCCAGGAAACAAGGGTTTCCTGTATAAATCTGGGAAAGTGCAGGAGGCATGGGGAATCGGACTTGAACTGGGATTCCAACAAAGTATAATGTCTATAAAATTTCTCTCTCCCTTAGGCCATGCACACGAGGGGATTTTATACTCCCTCCAAGTAGTTTCAATCAGTTGGAAACAGTTGGCCACGTGCTGGGGTGGTTGAACTACCAGAGTAACCATCAACCCAGCCCAAAAATAGGGAATTTTAATATATTTTTTAATGATTTTAATGGCATACGCGGAACGCGGAAAAGTCTGGGCATATCCGCGTATGGGAATTTTAACACTGTTTTTTAGTGAATTTTGTTCAAGTCTGTAGGAATGGGTGCCCAAAGCCATAAATAAAATCATGAATCACCAGAGGGTGAAAAATGATGCTATAACAATAGTGTAATTACATAATTATGCTTCATTAGATATTCAAACACATTAACCTTTTATGTTAGTGTGAATTCTAATTGCAAGCGTACGAAAAAATCTCACTTTAGATGTGCATAACAAACAACACTAACATCAAATATGGTTTCCAATTTCCTTAGATATGCAATTAGTTGACCAAGATAAATGCTACAAAATTCAGATCTATGCAGTTAAAGACATTAAGCAGTAAATAAAAGCAAGATTTTCTCCATGCATCCAATAGAAAAGACAAGAATGTTTTTAAACAATTTTTGTATTATGACACCTGGGAAGGGAAGATAGAAAGATGTTACCAATCCCCCTCAATGGGATGGGTTCTTATATGTCCTCAGCGCTTCAGATCTAAGATCTCTCTCTCTTGATGGTGTAGAAAACCCAGACAAAAGTGGAACTCAAAGGGAGTTCACAAGCAAAAAGGTAGAAAAATATGACAATGATGGAGGATCAAAGTCAGACCAAAAGTATAGATCTAGAGCGATCTTTAGGCAACAAAAGGTAGTGAATGAATGGAAAACCCCTTCTATTTATAACAAAATATTGAGTTAGTCTAGATATTGGTGCATAATTAAAATATTATTAACCAAATCTAGATCTGACTTTTATGGAATATTTTATTATATTTGTTGGAGGGAAAAAGATTTTGAATTTGGTCAAATCCATTTATTTGTAAATAATAAATAAATAAATTATTTATTTATTATTTTAAGAGTGTGGTTGAGTAATAATTAAATAAATAGTGATTTATTCAATTATTTATAAACGATTTAGTCAAATTTAACAAGGGATATTATTTAAATAATGTTTAAATAATTATTCCTAGAAAATAATAGGATAATTAAACTGTTGTTTAATTAATTATCCCTTGAAGAAAATCAAACAAATATGGATTTATTCAATATTTCCTCATGGGGTTTCCTGTTTAGACCATAAACAACTTAATCAATTATGGATTACTAATTTATTTTTCATAGTGAAAGAAATTTTACTTAGGGTAAAATTGGTCTTACATGGTGTACTTTGGTCCATATAATAGTAACAGGTTAGATGACCAAAAATTGGTGTAACAGATTGCCCCCCAGTGTGCGAGTGTTAGGAGCTAATTGTATGACCGAAGTACGTTGTAAGAACTCAATCAATAGACACCGAAGGGGGAGTCAGAGAGAGAGAAGTATAATGTAGACTAAAGCGCTAGAGGACAAGACCCTGAGGTGGAGAGACTTACAGGTGCGACGAGTCTCTTTAATGAGTGAGTACCTGTTCTACAAGAGGCGAATGAGCCATATATATGCCCGCCGAGATAACAAAGTACAAATAATAATGCGTCCAGTAAACAAGGGAATGAACTATATAGTACATGCTTGCATAAACATGGGCCAGATAAAAACATGATAATGGATCCCACATACATATTGTGCCTAAGATAACAACTAGGAATTCTACAATAATATCTAAGTACATGAGATATAAGTACAACCAAAGAGGCCCTGTAAAACAGGAGAGGGCTCTGAAAATCTGAATGATACATGCAAACCTAAAGGCGTTGCAAGCAGCTGAGGCCAAAACCATCAAATATATGGAGCTGCATCGAAGGCTGTAATGAAGAGGTCATTCAGGAATGTGGGGGGCTACCTGAAGGGCCACCCCCTCATGAGGTTTGAAACATCTCACACACACCTGGGAATCATTGGTATAATATGTTGCATCACTGAACCATCAAGTATATAGATCTCGATCATGCCATAAGGAGATGGAGCAGAGAAAAAATCAAGTCAAAGTGTAATAAAGAGTCCCTTTGCCTGATCTGAGGCACCGAACAAGAGTGGAAGCTGGAACCAAGGTACACTGCCCGCTAGACATGTCTTCTAGAATGAATGAGCTGATGTCGACAGAAGGAGGTCCGCCATAGGTGAGGTAATAAGGGGTCCTCAACTAAGGCACGAGAGATAATAGTATAGCGACTTACAGAATGATACTGGGGATGATGATGGAATGGGGGGTAATGAGTAGTGGACTAACGTCTTCCCTAGTTAGATCTTGAAGGGCATGGATGACTTGGCAGAAACTGACACAATATCAAAGGGGATATGGGAAAGTATGACTGAAGGCCAAAATGTGCGACACAAGAGAGGAACCAAGAAATGAAGGATGGAGGACTATAGCAGGATACAAAGGGACTCGGGATAGTCTCCATGGATGTGATGATGACTCAACTCGGATGCTCTAAACAAGGGTGACTCGATGATGTTGCCACACATAAAAGGTCCAGTGGGGACCATAAAGACATGAGTACAAGATATTTACTCATGAAAAAAATTGACATGAGCATGGACAAGTATGGAGGCAAAGTGGTGCCCCAAGTACAAGTGTTGCAAGTGAAGAAATTCAGTTTTGAGGAGTGGTGAAGTGACCCTTCTTGGAAAAAATGTGTCCGTGTGAAGTATCAAATCACAAAAAAATAAAGGAGACCCATTTGAGAGCTCGATGAGAGCTTTCCAATGGTGTTGACAATTTTTCAAACGAAGCTACAGTTCGATCGCACTTGGCGAAAGAAAAATCCGGGGTTTCTCTTTTAATCAGGCATTTTCCCTCCAATTTAATTCATTTGCAAGTGTAGTTGTTGTGAATGTAGAGAGGAGAAAAGGCCCTAAATCTTGCGGTGATTGTAGCGGATGAACTGGCCGTTGGAATCAAGATTCGTCAGTTGCAGGTAAGAGGCATAACCTTACTCTTTCATTTCAATGGATTGAAAGTTCAGTTTAGGCACCCAGAGCTCAGAGATAGACCCCTTCCCTTCTTCACAGCTGGGTCACACTTTTTGGAGCAATATCTGCGACCTGGGTAGCAGGTTTTGGGCAAAAAACTATGACCTGTCCCAGGATTTTCCTGAAAAGTGTGACCTATCAGAGAAGGGGATTTCAGTGTTGTTTTGTGGCTGAGAGCTGGGTTTTTATGGTTGAATGCAGTATTTCCTTTCTGTACACTGACAAATGTGATGTTTTTGTGCAGTTATGGCAGAATTTAGGATCAACTGGAGAGAGAGAGACCTGGACACATTACGGTCGGAGTTCTAAGAGGATCATGGTGTCCGCAGTGCATTGGCCAGGTTTGGGGTCTTGAAGTTTGTGGAGAACCCTTTGATGAGAATTGGAGAGCCCTTGTTGGCCCGGATTGTTAGCTATTAGGATCTGGATCACAAGATCTTTCTAGTGTAGGGGCACTAGATCAAGTTGACTGTCCAAGATATATATTTCATGACTGGTCTCCCATCACTTGGGATGGTGGGGAATACATAGCCAATGTTACCACAAGGGCAGAACATCATGGAATTTGTAGAGCCCCATTGCTGACCCTGACTGCATGTGAAGTGGAAATGCATACCGATCGGGGATATAGAGAGGCTAGAGACCCGTGAAGTGGTCGTAGCGGTGCTGCGGATCCTGGGAAACTAGGCACTCCACCACATCACTGGGGGTCAGATGATGCTTTTTAAGAGTGTGTTGAGTGGGACCTACTATGGGTGGGCCCAAATGGTGTTGTCATCGCTGAAACAACTGTTTGCGCTATGCAAGTAGCAAGTGAACCATGACTGTGCATATGGTACAGTGTTGTGCTCGCTCTTCTTTGAGAATATCCTGACACTCCAACCTCGCATACAGATCCAGGATGGGGGCCATAGAGAGCCCAGGATGCGCCGCTGGGGGAAGCTACTGTGTAGAGGGGGAGGTGGGGCAGTTGGACGAGTGTTCCGACTTGATTTTTTTGCTCATTAGGATCATATGCTACTGTATATAGACAATTATCGCTATAGTGGGATGAGTTATCGTGGGGATCCAGGCTTGCCACTACTGCTTGGTCGAGTATGGGGGCCCGATGGTAAGTGAAAAGTTTCTAATCTTTTATGTTCATGTTAAAGTTTCAGAAGATTGTATGTGGTACTGATTCATTCACTTTTGGTATGCAAATATAGCACTGGTGAAACCAAGCAGGTACATGGGATGACCCACAGTAGCAAGAGCTGCAAGACCTAGTGGGATGAGAGCACCGCAAAATGGGGATGCAGTGGCCCTCCTGGAGGACATTCGTTGTAGATGTGAGAAGCTTCTGACCAGTGTTTCAAAATACAGCTGGCAAGACTTGGATGACCAGTACATAGAGCCATGTATTGGTCTACCCTCGGAGTGGCGAGGGGTCATGTGGCGCATGGCGATGGCCAGATAGGGGATGTGTGGTCTACGAGCTGTAGGAGTAGAGCCATTGGCCTAAGATCCTCTAGATAGTGATTAGGTGTAGGGGCATGTAGTGCCCCCAGTTTTGAGTTTTTGTAACATGCTATGGGCATGTCAAATGTATCAGAGTTGAAGGACCCTAAAATATTTTGAACGAAACATATAATGGATATGCATCATTTTTATGGTTGTATGTTATTGTCTTGTGTTAAATGCATGTGATAAGCGCCAATCTAGAAAATTATTTTCAATGCTATCTACATAGTGATTTTGTGCTCTAGGTACATGACTGAATGTAATGATTGCAAATTCACGCATCAAAAGCTTCACTCGTCGATATCTTCTAAAAAATATAGGATTATGCACATGATAGACACCATTCAATTGCATGACAAGAAGCAGGGAATCTAAACGAACATGAAGGTGAAGGATGCGATGGGAAAGGGCATCAGCTAATAAACCTTCCATTGCATCATATTTGACCTGGTTATTGGTGGCAGTACCAATGCATATGTCGTTCGAGAGAACAAGCGAATGTAGGGGGGTAAAAATGGCCCAACCTACCGAGGCTAGATTCTAGGAGTAGCGACTTGCTCCATCGGTATAACCAATATAAGTTGTGGACGGGGGGTCCATCTGAAAGGTGCCACAAGACAACAAATGAGAGGATGATGAACAATGCTGGCAACCCGAACGCGGGGTATAAATCAAACAAACACTGCTAGAGGGAGTGCTCTGGTTAGGAAAAATCTTCAATGATGTCGTCATCACAGTAAAATATTGGGTGACTAGTGGAAAGGTAACCACATGACACGGAAAAGCTACCTGACTCAACATCATGAGAAGAAAGGTTCACATGTGCATCGTCATGGGGGGTGATGGAAGAACAAGAAGATAAGGGATCCATTGATGTTGAGTCCAGGGTGAACACTGAAGGGAGGTCAAGCAAAATAGAAGGAAAATTATCAAAGGGAGCTTCCACCATGGATCTCATGGATGATGACAGGTAGAGGATGGTGGCTGTCGACTTCGTCATCTCAACATCAGGAGGGGGAATGTCAATGGGATCAGAGGTATCCTTAGGTTGGCCTAAAGCATACTGCGCGAGGACAGGAGAGGCAGACTGGTTCTGTTCAATATTGTACTCCCAAACTACCTCCAAAGAGGCGTGGTAATGCGTGAGGTGGGGACAACGGTGGGTATAATGGCAATGGAGATCACACAAAGAACAGGGGTGGTTGGTGTGAATAGTCTTAGGGTTTTTGGCTGCAGTCGAGGAACAAACAAAGGTTTCTGGGACCGTAGAATCAGGGAACGCGACATTGAACATGGGCTTGATACGAGGAAATTCAGGACAATGATGGGTGGCAAGACCGACAACATCACACAAAGCACATAGGGGGGTACACTTTGGAGGCTCGGGAGGATTAGGGTTCGTTGGGGCTGCCTTGTCTTTTTGTGCCTTCTTACGAGCTTTTCCCCCCTCACCCAAAGCTGTCACAACAGGAGTAGGTTCTTGTTGAGGCGGCTGAGGCATAGAACTAGAGGGAGGTGTTATGGAGGCTAGTTGAAACAGATTCAAAGCAAGATAAGGTTTGGGCTAACCAGGCAGGATAGTGGCTGGGGGATCAATGTACCAGACTAGGATTCACAGGGTCAGGTTAGGAAGGGATAAGGTAGCCATAATACGTACCAAAAATACTCTAGGAGGGGGATCTAGAAACAGTATCTGACCGGAGGGGTAATGGCCAGGAAAGACAGCTCCAAGATGGTTGAGGCTAGGAGGAACCGTTCTGGTAGGGTATATAGGATCATGGGTACCAGCTGCAGATGAGGGGCCTTGAGGAGGGAGTCTTGAAGGCTGAGTCGAGGTGCTAGGAGCAAGTTAGAGAGGGTGGGGTTGTTGACTAGTCGAACCAATCTATTTGAGGTCAGACCGAGATGACTGCATCATGCAAACGTTCGAAAAGCTAGGATCAGAGACAGGAGAAGAAATACCAAGGAAAGAACCAAGAAAAGAGGAGTCTATGTAGACTCTAGGTGAAAAATGGTCAAAGGTTCGACTATCTATTTATTGGCTACCGAAGAGATGATGGACTCGGGGGAGGTCTGAGACTTCGGTTCGTAATATTTCAACTGGTCGATGGTGACAATCTTTCCGTTGTGAGGAAATCACATCTTATGGTGGAATGAATATGGGACAGAAGACATCACATAAGTGTAGCTACGACCCAATAGAATGTTATAATATAAGGGGGCATCAATGACCTCTATGTCAACACAAACAATCTTTCCCGCAAGAGTAACAGGACAATTGCAGAACAGGCCTATGGGCTAGGAAGAGTGGCCATCCCACGCTTGAAGGATGATAGTGGAAGGGGCCAACTTAGGAGATCCAATTTTCTTCCAAACTGAAGCAGACATCACACAGGTGGATGCCCCCTCATCAATGATGCAACGGGAAACGTTGGCATTCCAGATCTTGACAGTGATTTGGAAGGTGACGGATGCAGGAAGGGGAGGATGTTCTGACTGGTCAACATCAAAGATGATCAAATGATCATTTAAAGGATCCACAATGCCCATGGAAGTTAGTAGAGCTTTTCATTGCGAAGGGCACGACTGGAGGAGTTCCAACATTGAGCTGGAAGCAGGAGATTGCACCAAATCATATACTATACTATACAAATGGGCAGCTTTACCAGAAGCAGTGTGTCAGGGTAATGGTCCCTTGGGGATCTTGGTATGATACTCTGCCTTAGGCTGAGGGATTAGTAAAGGACCATTGGTTGTCGAAAGAGGCTCTGTGGAACCTGAAGAAGGGGGCTCAGGGGCAGACGTAGCGGGAGGCTTTTTGTACTGATGGGAACGAGTCTGAAGGTTGAGGTTAATGGTGATGGCTTGGTCAGAGCTCATCATGAGAATCTGGTAGTTAGAGGTACCAAATGGAGGAGGTTGAGTGGCCCCCTAACCTTCAGGGGAAGATTGATTTTGGTTTCCTTTCCTGTTCCTTTTGGAAGTATCAAGATTAGTCACACCCTGTTGTGCAAACACCTACTCCTCAGGGGGTGAAGCTGTTGTTGCAGGGGTTGAGAAGGCAAGGGAGGCTGAGGTGCTAATGTTGGAGGAGCTGGAGCACCAGGCTGCAGATACAGATAATAGGGAGGTTGTGCCACATTGTGGTAAATAGGTTTGGCAAAAGGAGGAGGCATGCCATATCCTGGATACATGCTACCGGGAGGGGGAAAAGTGTTGGAGGAGTTGGCCCCTCCCTGAGGGAAACCATAACCCATGGGAGGATGAGTGTAAGGATGAGAAAGGGCTCCAATGATACCATCAGCGGCATGGGATGCCCTCGGTGCATTGGCACCACTGGGTCTAGGGAGATAAGGTAAGACGATATAAACATAACTAAACTGTGAGTAGATCAGGTCATATTTCAACGCAATTTGGAGGGAATCTTCTTCAGTCTGAGGGAAATGAGATGTGACATCTTTTCCAATAGGAGGAAAAAGGGATCTGAGAAACCAGTCCATGTAGAAATGGTCTTCAAAGGTAGGGGCTCGACATAGGCTCTTTATTCTCTTCCATTTCTAGACATGATCGGATAGGCGGGTCGTAGACGATTGACGGAAAGAGGTCAAAAGTTCAGTACCAGTGTCATAAAAAAGGGGAAGCTGGAAGTAAGACAGAAAAGCCCTAGCAAGAGACTTCTCAAAGGTAGTATGAGAGGAGGACACCTGGTCAACATACCACTTAGATTCTCCAATAAGCGTACGCTGGAACAACTGAAGACGGACAGAGTCATCGGTGATGGAGTTAGACGAACACCACATGTGGAAAGATCGAACATGGTTTGTAGGATCCTCTCCAGCAAGACCTTCAAACTTGGGGATGATAGAAGGGAGCTCAGTTGGCATATCAATCCAACCAGGATCATGGTGTATGGGGTCATTGACCAACTAGTTAAACTCAGGAAGACTGAGACCTGCATATAAGGTAGCAAGGGAGTAGTCAGGTAGTTCCTATTGTGGTCCTGCTAGTATTATTCCCATCATTAGGGCCAGGGCTACCACCAGCGTTAGGTCCTAAACCAGACATGGTGAAGGTGATAGGAGGAGAACCAGGGAGAAAAATAGAAAGGGAACTCGATGAACCAGAAGTGGAGTCAGAATGGGGACTCGGTGGAGGACTAACTCGAATCCTACACGAAGGAGTAAGTCTTCCTAATGGAAACTAAGGATGAAGGCCAAGAAGTCTCTAGGATAAGCACCTTGGGGGAAAAATGATGGAAGAAGAGACACGGATCACAAAAGGAAGAGAGACCAACAAGGGCAAGGAGGTGTAGGATCAAATGATTACAATGTCAAAACAAGGGCAGAGAGGTGCGAGGTCAAATGATTACAATGTTATAATCTTGGCCTGGTGGTGTAAACCAAGCTCTCTTCACTTAGGGTGTGCGTATTAAGTGTGTTAATTTTAATTTTTAAACCTAGATGTGTGTAGATAAAAAATAAAATATGTGTTGTATAACTGTAAATAAATTTGCAAATAACAGTAAAGGAAACTGAATATGATAGAAAATAAACAGCTAAAGATGCATCAATCTAAACCCAAGGAGGTGGGCTTCCCAACAACTAGTCTATGGGTGGGATAAATCTATTCAAAACACATAAAAAATGGCCAATGGATCAAAAGTTAGGAGGGACAGGGATCAAGAGGTCAGATCTGCTAGAAATAGGTGCAGAAAATAGAAAAACCCAGAGGTAAAAATGCAGCAAATGAGGTGGTGAAAGGCTACAACCTGGAGGGAAACAGAGGGGACCCTAGAGGAGGACCAAAAAAAACTAAAAATAGGTGTTTTGGATAGATGAATAACCAATCAAAAATGGATCTTAAGGTATAAGATCAGATCTGAAAATGGTTGAACACACTGAAATCTCAGACAGCCTGCTTCAGCTAAACTCCTCCTAGAAAGGTGGAAGCATATTGAAAACCTAGGGGGCTTGGTTCCTATTTCGA
This sequence comes from Pinus albicaulis, assembly GCA_034641835.2. NCBI lineage: Eukaryota > Viridiplantae > Streptophyta > Pinopsida > Pinales > Pinaceae > Pinus > Pinus albicaulis. The sequence continues at coordinate 1,488,398,594 of CM076584.1, forward strand.
AGAGTAAAACAGAGTAAGTACAAGTCCAAAATGGGTTGAGACAGAGGTCAAAAAACCCTGAACAGTAGCCCAAAAAAACCCAAAAAAATCACAGAAAAATTCCTGCAAAAAGTACAGGTCACAGTTTCTGACTTGTTTTCAGCAGAGGTCGCAGGTTTTAGGTAGTTTTCTGCACCCTGAAGGTTGAGGTCACAGGTTTTAGCCCAAGAAGTGTGACCTACACTTCCGGCACTATCGGGTGCATGTTTAAAAAAAAAAATTCATCTCAGCTACAATTGATACCTGTCACCTGTGCAATAGGCCCGGAAACACACGGAAGTTAGAATTTTGGTTGTTTTAGGGTTTTAGAGGTTAAAAAAACATCAAGAAAATCAAAACAAGAAGCTAAAGAAAAACCCTAGGGTTTGAAGCAGTTGGTCATGCAGGAATCTGAAAAACAACAGAGGTCGTAATTATAAACCCTTGTGGAGTCACCAGTTGTTATTGTGAATTCTAATCACAAGTGTATGAAAAAAGCTCACTTTAGTTGTGCATAAAAAACAACCCTAACATCAAAGATGGATGTCAATTTCCTTAGATCTGCAGTTAGTTGACCAAGATAAATGCTACAAAATCCAGATCTATGTAGTTAAAGACATTAAGTAGTAAATAAAAGCAAGAGTTGCTCCATGCATCCAATAAACAAGACAAGAATGTTTTTAAAGAATTTTTGTATTATGACACCTGGGAAGGGAACATAGAAAGATGTTACCAGTCCCCTTCAATGGGATGGGTTCTTGTATGTCCTCAGCACTTCAAATCTAATATCTCTCTCTTTTTATGGTGTAGAAAACCCAGATAAAAGTGGAACTCAAAGGGAGTTCACAAGCAAAAAGGTAGAAAAATATGACAATGATGGAGGATCAAAGTCATACCAAAAGTATAGATCCAGAGCAATATTTAGGCAACAAAATGTAGTGAATGAATGGAAAACCCCTTCTATTTATAACAAAATATTGAGTTAGTCTAGATATTGGTGCATAATTAAAATATTATTAACCAAATCTCTATCTGACTTTTATGGAATATTTATTATATTTGTTGGAGGGAAAAAGAATTTGAATTTGGTCAAATCCCTTTATTTGTAAATAATAAATAAATAAATGATTTATTTATTATTTTAAGAGTGCGGTTGAGTAATAATTAAATAAATAGTGATTTATTCAATTATTTATAAATTATTTAGTCAAATTTATCAAGGAATATTATTTAAATAATGTTTAAATAATTATTCCTAGAAAATAATAAGATAAATAGTGATTTATCTAATTAATTTTCCTATTTTGGGTTAAATATGACCAGGAATATTAATTAAACTTATGTTTAATTAATTATCCCTTAAGGAAAATAAAAAAAATATGGATTTATTCAATATTTCATCATGGGGTTTCCTATTTAGACCATAAACAACTTAATAAATTATGGGTTACTAAGTTATTTTTCATAGTGAAAGCAATTTTACTTAGGGTAAAATTGATCTTACATGGTATAATTTGGTCCATCTAATAGTAATGAGTTAGATGACCAAAAATTGGTGTAACACTTTGTTTCCTTGAAAACCCAAAGATTTATCAACCGAAATTTCGAGGTATATATAGATATTCCCAAAGTTCTTACGCCTTCTCAAATGTAAGATAATTGTATTCACTTTTTCCTAGGTAATATTCCTCCTAACATTAAACATTATAGATAACCCTTTTTGGATACATGTCATACTCTTTGTAGGTATACTTAGTCTCATCCTAATGCAAAGGGGGTATATGGTGGTGATCACCCCCATGGTTGGGGGAAACTAGGAACTAAGTACTTCTAATTGTGAGTTTTGGGATGGATCCCCTGATATAAAATATTGGATATTTTTTTGTTTTATTTTTACATTCTTGGCCAGTGGTTTTTTATCACATTATGACTTAATTATAGTTATGTAATTATGGTTTTAATCTAATCTAGGTTAACTATAACACCTCTTCCCATATCTACCCAAGTTGTCCTCCAAACAGGGTAAACATGCGACGAGAGGCTACTAATATGATATTCAACCTCCTAGATGACCTTAAGGAAGTGGAACCGATGGAAACAAGACAAACACACCTTACACAGCACCAAAAACATCCTCAGGAGGTAATCTAACCTTCCAGGCCACTAAACCCTGAGGGAGACTAACTTTTTGACCAATTTGAGCCTTACCCGCGGGCATGCCAAGGCAATGTAGCATCTAGGGCCCTGTTGTACTATACAACACCCCCCATTTATTTTAATAAATGGGGACCCTTTAAAAAATAAATAGAAATTTATGAGCATGATTTCGTTTTTAGCTTAAGTCTAAAAAACTTTAGGAAATAAAATTTTTTCCCTTTTCACTTTGATTTTAAAAGCACTCATTGCAAACCGCATAACTTACCAGCTGATTATGTTAAAACGTATATAAGTATTGTGAATTGCAATATTTGCTTCAACCTTTTTAGAGTTATATAACATCCCTATCCAAATTCTTTAAAAATCCCTTTAAAGAGAAACCGCATCGCACCTTTTAAAAATTCAAGCTTATAACACTTTGGTAAAAGTTGTGATGAGTTGGAACTAACGAAACAATAAAAGAAAAATTATAAATAGCTAAATGTCTGATAAAGCGTAACAACATGAGCCTTTAGTGCATTTCGCGTTTCGCCACGAATAACCAAATGGAAAGTTTTATTACCGCAAAAAATTGTGATATTTGATTTGCACAGATCACATTTCGCGAGATTCATCGAAGTCAAAAAACATAACTATTGGTAACTATTAAAAGATACGATGTGAGATATTAACACTTATTACTCAAGTGCGCGAAATTATTCTTATCTACTCAACCTATTATAAGATCTAACATCTTAGATTGATAGATTAGACATATTACGTAAAGGTGTGTAAAAGATTTGATAGAAATGTTATGGGTTATTAACGACATTTAATGGGTGAAAGGTTCGAAAGATTGATATCTACTTCAACCATTTTTTGAATAATAGAGAGCCAAATTTTTATTATGATGTTTTAACTCTATCCTTCTCTCTACTAATCTCAGATCTGAGTTTACTCTTTTCACTTGAATTCAGGAAACCGCCTAACGGAGTGAGAATAACTGGAATGACAAAGAAAGGCAAGGAAATTTCCTAGACATCCACTGCAGAAGACTCAGACATGCATCCATTGTTCTAAGACACAACCTACATCAAGGATTGCGGAAGTTCTTCATGGTAAGCAATGTACCAATTTTTTGAGGAAGAACAACCAACGGTAATAGTCAAAATAGCGATAGCAGATGTGACAGTTTCCTTAGACCCATCCTACTTTGACGTTGCATGTTCATTTCTTCACAGAATAGCAATGAGGCCAAATGTTTTACCCTACACAGATATGGTAAAGTGGGTAATTGACCACCTTAACATAGCAAATATATCATTCAAGAATTCAAAGATGGATAATATTGGTTCATTCACTACAGAAGATTTACTAACAATGTACCACTTACCCATGCTGCAAAATAATTATGATAAAGCTTTCATCCAAAGCTTTACAAAGAATAATACAGACCTCATGAAAGTAATAAAGGGATGGAAAGATGATCAAGGAAAGCTAAATCTAGACAAACTTTGTATGTACCCGATAGCACAGTTACCCTCCCCTTATTGTTATGCAGCTGGAATGCTATGTAGGTTGTTTGTTAAACAAGATACCAGACTAGGTCCCTTTAATTGATGCAATTATCAATTCCTCTATTGTGAATTTGGCAAGCATTTTTTCTGATAATTTGGCCAGAACTATCATGGATTATAGAAGTAAAGTAAGTGTTTCCTCTAGAACAATACCTCCCTTCTACATGAGTGCTTACAATATGGATGCAATTTTATTTTTTTCAAGATTTCCTATCATGTGATGGAAATAGACAACCCAGGACCCCACTCTAATCCATATTTACCACAGACCCCTTTGGGAATAAGATTTTCATTTACATTTCTATAAAATTTGCAATGGATTTATGTTCCCCATCCATAAAATTATGTTTAATGAAAAATCCCCTAGGATTTCTAAGGAAGCTTGCACATACATTTTACCTGTTGCTAGATGGTTAGAAAAACAAAACTCCACTTATATCAGAGTTTTTGGAAGTTATTCTTCGCCCCATGTCTTGCCTTATTATGTTCCTGATAAGCTCCTAGCTAGGGAAATTTCCTACCAACTTCTAGTAAGTGGCGTGTCCAAAAAACTCAAACATGCCAAGAAGGCCATTTTGCTTACTTTCCCTTTATAGTGTGGTATTTTTGCCCTTTTCAACATTGTTCATGTATTCAAAGAGATTTCAAATGTCACTTAATTAAATTTGGCTCTAATACTAACGAGGCCATTTGATCCTAATAATGTAGAAATTATACAACAAGCATGCATATCTTGGATTCACCTAATCTAACAATGTGCTAAATTAAAATACTGAATCGCTTCTACAAATATTTTATGAAATTAAAAAACATAATCGCTAACCATATGAACATGAAGAAAGATCAATCACACACAACATAGATAATTTCTCGGAGAAATCTTACAGCTAAAAACCCCACTATCTTCTATTGTATATTATATCATGGATCATGAAACAATTACATACAAAACTATTCTCATAGGAGCCCTCAAGTACATCAGCTAATTGTCTCACACTGTCATAAAAAAATTGGCAAATACCTTAGCCAATTTACTGCCTCCATACATCCTGCCTTCACTGTGCAATCCCTGCTAAATGCAATCCTGCATGCCTTGACTGCGCAAGTATTATGGGCATCCTGTGGGTGTTTAACTACACTTGGGTAGCTTGCTAATATCACAACTGATAGTTGCACTTCCCTTTCACCTAGGTATCAACTGGGTCTCCACTGGAACTGACATGCATGCAACTAATAATAGTAAATCCTCAGTTGCATGTGAGATCATTGATTGTGAATTAATTAATATTTAATTCACTTGATCTATCACTAGTGTATCTTCATTTAAAACTATAAAAACTGAGTTTAACTCACTTAACTGAGTTAAACGGATTACAACCTGCATTAACTAATTCACCACTACACTTCGAACTCTGTTACAACTAGAATTACTCTGCATGCCTCACCAACTACCTCTAACTCAAAATTCATGAGCTAATTGATTTTATCACACCCAGTTAACTATTACAAGTTATTTTGATATTAGATTACATTTTATTGTCCATCTTAATTAAGGGATAACCAAAATAGACATGCACCAAAATAACCCTTTGGGCCCCACCTTAGTGTAGGTGATTAATGCACTAAGCATGGGTGTTGAATGTTGTTTTTGGATGCCAATTTCACTGTTTCTTGTTGCAAACTTCAACACTCCCTCTCAACAAGAAAGAAATATCCTTGCATGCGACATGCAACTCATGCATGTGACATGAAACCTCATGCATGCGACATGCAACACTTCTCTAGTGTTTCTCGCACATACAACCTTTGTATGCAACACTTTTGAAACTGAATAACCTCTAAACAATTGAATTAGTATAATGAATTTTTCATCAAAGTCTTCTGACTACTGCTAGCTATTGCACAAGTCTAATGGATCCTCTACGCTGCTAACATCTGCATCCATGCACTCTTCACTTGCTACCAACCCTAATATGTGCATCAGTATATGACACTGTCACTTTGATTTCATGTCCTCCTGACATCTGACTACATCAATCTAAATGAGCTTGCTACATCTTCTCTGTGGGCTCCTTATAGCCAGGTTCGATCCATGAGACCCACAATCTCTAGGATCCTCCCGAAATTTCTTCTTGGGATTAATCATGCATGTTGCCCCACCTCACACTTGGTGTTATAGCTGCATGCACTCTCTCTTCCCATCTGGCTCAAAATTTCTCTACAGGAGTGGTTTCTCCCACTCCATTATCCTCTGTATGTGGTTGCTCCACATCTTGAGGTTCATTCTTACCTGCATGCAAATCCAGCTCCCACTCAAGGGTCAATTGCATGGATTTCTCACACTTCCCAATGGTTGGAAGCTCTGTATAAATTGCATATACACCAATACTATAGATATTATTCACACGAATCCAAATCTTCTTGGATTTTCTGACTCGCACACATTGTGATTGCCCTGCCATTGCAAAATTTTCTAGCAAAATAACTGATTTTAAATCGACGATATCTCCCTCATTCGAGCTCCAATTCAACCGATTTTGTTTTTCAATTTGGGTATTTTTTCTCAAGGAATCCAAATATTCTATTTGTTTTCAAAAAAAAATTCATGAAAATTTTAAGATATTCTCTGCAAAATCGTGCACCCAAATAATTCATGCTCTCATACCATGTAGAAAATTTATAACACAACTCTGATACCGTGTATAAATTATACAAAAAGAATGTATATCTTGGATTCACCCGATATAAAAATCTGTTAAAGTTAAATACTAAATCGCTTCTACAAATATTTTGCAGAATTAAAAAACAGAAACGTTAATCACATGAATATGAAGAAAGATCAATCACACACAACACAGATAATTTCCTGGGGAAATATTATAGCTAAAAACCCCACTATACTCTATTGTATATTGTATCATGGATCATGAAACAATTACATACACATTCTTCTCACAAGAGCCCTCAGTACATTAGCTAATTGTCTCACACTGTCATACAAAAATTGGAAAATCCCTTAGCCAATTTACTGCCTCCATACAACCTTCCTTCACTGTGCAATCCCTATTGAATGCAATCCTGCCTACCTTGACTATGCAAGTATCATGGGCAGCCTGTGGTGTTTTAACTACACCTGGGTAGCATGCTAATATCACAACTAATAGTTACACTTCCGTTTCACCTAGATCTCAACTGGGTCTCCACTGGAACTGATATGCATGTGGCTAATAATAGTAAATCCTCAGTTGCATGTGAGATCACAGATTATGAATTAATTAATATTTAATTCACTTGATCTCTCACTAGTGTATCTTCAGTTACAACTAACACAAATGAGTTTAACTCACTTAACTGAGTTAAACTGATTACAACCTACATTAACTAATGCACCACTGCACTTCAAACTATGTAACAACTAGAATTACTTTGCATGCCTCACCAACTACCTCTAACTCGAAATTCATGAGCTAACTGATTTTATCACACTCAGTTAACTATTACAATTTATTTTGATATTAGATTACATTTTATTGTCCATATTAATTAAGGGATAACCAAAATAGACATGCACCAAAATAACCCTGTGGGCCCCACCCTAGTGTAGGTGCTTAATGCACTAGGTGTGGGTGATTAATGTTGTTTTTGGATGCCAATTTCATTGTTTCTTGTTGCAAACTTCAACAAATAATGTGGTTAAGAATTTCACCATTAAGCTTAAACTGAAACCTTTCTTGAATAAGAAAGATATGTTTGATGATTTCTTTCAAGGCGTGGAGAAGTTCACAGATGTATTGAAAAATGCATCCAAATAGCTCAGTAAAATAGACTTTGAATATTTTCAAGCATATAGAAATAAGAGGTTAGAAATAGTCCCTTTGGACTTGTTATTTATTGAAGATGTCAACAGGCCAACTCCCACTACTAGTCTAGATAATGAGGCTAAGGATATGTTTGAAGATGAATCTCAAGAGAAATCAAATCACGAATCAAGGAAATCACAACATAATTCTCAGAATTCAGATCACTCTGATAATGAATCCGAGAGCAGGAATGAGAGTCCAGAGAAAATAATTGATAAAGTGATTAAAGGAATTGAGATGCAAACTGAAGGAGAAATTAATGTAGCTGAATCATCTTCTCAAGAAATTCAGCGTATCCAGAAAACACGCGAGTAGACAAAGAAGCCTCAATCAAAATATTTGAAGAAATAATGGGAGAAAATTTCCAAGGCACTAGAAACACCACCACCAAAGCCTAATGTTGATGAATCAACAAATTTCCAAACTCCAGAGCATTCTCAGAATTTAGTGGAAACTGCAATTCCACTACAACAGGTACTATAAGTTCATGATCAAGAGATCATCCCAACATACCTTACAGAATAGATTGTTTTAAAGATTTAAGAGATACCCTTACATGATTTATTCTACAGTCTAAATCATAAGGTTGTAGTTAAGAGAAGAAAGAGAAGAAGAATAGAAGAATCAATTTCAAATATTATGGATGAATCCATAGATGTTCTATGGAAAGACCTTTTGGCTGATCCTATAGAAAATTTGACTAAGTTATCACAATTTGTAGGAGCATGTGCTACTGCTACCATTGAAAAAGCCACAGAGGTACAAGTTCTACTGAAGCAAAAACAGGACAAATTACAATAGTTGGAGAGACTGCTAGAATAGGAAAAGTTTAATTCCATTAAGCAAATTGAAATGAAGATGTCTCAATTTCAAAAGGATTTTGAAAGAATGAATTTACAACACCAGGTGAAAATTAAAAAGAAAGAAACACAGCTTGAAGCAGCAATGGAAAAATTAAAAAGCCAGCCTCAAGTAGATTTTTTCATAAAATAAGCACTAGAAATGAATGCAAAGCTAAAGCAACAACAAGAAAACTTTTGTCAACAAATTTCAATCACCAGCGCTTACTGTGATACAAGAAAAATTATGATCCAACAAGTGCCTAACAGGAGACTTGAATGCGGAAAAGTTGAAAAGAAGATTAATGATTTCAAGTGTCCGATGTAGGAAAGAAATTTGAACTACCTCAAATAGATAAATTTCACAAAGAGATTTTATTTAAGGATTGGGAAATACAACTGAGACAAGCAGAAAAGGCAATGGCAAAGACATAAAAGCTAACAAATGAAATTATTGAATCTGTTAATGAACATCTTTTGAAAACTGAAATTATTAAAGAATCCACAGCTAAAGTGCTCCCAAAGCTCAAACCCTTAGAAGCATAGTGGAAGGAAATTACAGAGAGGCAGGTGGAAATTATTAACAAGAGAAATAATTTTTTATCAAGAAAATTACTGGAATTTTCTGATCAAACCTTATCATCAGTGCCTAACTCTACAATCATTAACTGATTCTACAAATAAATCGCAGCCATCACTTTTGAATGGAGTGTTTAAAGGCTAGGTTAGATCCAAGAATACACAACCAACTCAGCTAAAGCCAATGGTGGATATTTTTCACCTCCGAGATCATATGCGCAAAGAGGATCAGCCCACATAATCATGTTGCTATTTTATTTCCTGGATTGTCGTTTAAGTTTACTCCTTAGGAGGATGGTTGTTTGAAACCTCCTCCCTTTTTTATGTAATAATATATTTTAAACATAATTTATTTTAGTATTTAAACCCTTCTCATGCATTTAGAGAAGGGTCCAGAATTTGTCAAAAACATTTGCAAAGAATTCACTTATGTAAGTTTGTGAATGCCTTGATGAATTAAAGGAACAAAATCTGTTATCTTTTGACATTTGAAGTTGTTTCACTGAATTTGCACTATTTTACTCTTTAAATTTCTTGAAAGTGAAGAGGAGAAAAAAACTATTTTCAGTTTTAATGAGTAGAACCTTGTATATATGGTACTTCTACATGTTATATTAAGTTTTGCTTCTTAAATTGACAGTTATCTTTTTATCTGCGTTACATATTAGAGTTGATATCATAAGTGAATGTTAAATGCACTTTTGTATTGTTATTTTTTTATGATTTCTTATCTCATATATAATCAAACATATAAATACGATATATATTGCACAATCCTTTTGATTAAACTATTTTTTTCAAAAGAATTATCTTTATATAATTTTCATCTCTTTCAACTTTTAAATAATCTTCATTACTAATAGTTGGAAGATATATTTTTAGATAGCATAAAGATATGAACACTCACGGGTATATGGTAGAATAGATAGTTTATTTAAATTCATATGATAGATTAAATCATTTCCCGTTTGCATGTTGTATAAACAAAACATGCCCCCATCATCCTTATTGGGAAAATGGTCCCTTTATCCCCAGTCAGATCCACTACACCAAACAGAAAAGGACTTGCTCTAAGGTCTGGACCTGTTGGTTTTCCCCCATGTTGTTGCAATGGAATTCTGAGGCTTCAACATTTTGGCTCTAGAAGGAGAGCCAATTGTGAATGGCAAGAAGATCTAATCAATATAAGAGTCTCTCTCCCTCTATATCCTCTTCAATTTCTATAACATTAGCTAGATCTAATTTTTTAAGATCTGAAGTTGAACATCCCTCTCCTAAGTCAACTAGTGAAACTCAACCAATACTATCTCCATATTTTCACCAAAACCCCCCAGAATTTTAGTCTTTGATAGGAAAGTTAGAGAGAGTATATATTTATGCTGAAAATCCTGAAATTTCGCAAACATCTAAAATTAGTGTTTCATCTTATTTACAACCTAGGCGAATATTAACTCGATTAGAAACTTAGAAGACAGGAATTCCTCCTTTTGAATTTCCTATTGATACTTATCAAAGGAAAAAGAAGAAGACTGAATCAGAGTCAACCACTAGTGAGGTCTTATCCAATAATCCACCCCATTCACCTCCATTACCTCCACTCACTTCCACAACTTCCATTCCAACAATCAGTGTTACTTTAACTAGTTCCAGTACACAATCTACTACTCCTTCAACTAGTTCTAGCACACATCCTGCCTCTTCTTGAACTCAAACTCAATCCATCACCTCCACCCAAGGTCCAATGGCAAGCCATGTACCTCCACCAAATGTACAACCATGGAACAATGCAGTTGTTGTACAAATGCCTTCTCCTTTTCATCCTCTTCCAAAATACCCTGAAATATGGTTACCTAAATTTAATCCTGATGATGGTCTTCCAGCTCAAGAACACATCCATAATTATATGTTAGCCATTAATTTAAAAGAGGTAACTGAATAAGACTTTGTAGTAAGACTATTTCCATATACTCTCACAGGATCTGCAGGATCTTGGTATTTTTCATTACTTGCTCACTCTATAACTAGCTGGAATATGTTCGAAGAACAATTTTTAGCTAAGTTTGGAGATGACAGAACCACTGCATCACTCATCAACGATCTATCAAATCTAAAGGCTAAAAAAAGAGAGAAAATAAAAGACTTCAATTCCATATTTAATAAGTTACTCCATAAATTCCTGCTACATCAGTCCCTTGTATAGCAGTTCAAATTGAGTGGTATATTTCTTCCCTCCCATCTAATATAGCCATTTTTGTTGATAGAGTAAAGTTTCCTACATTGGCAGAAAATATGAAGGAATCTTTATCTGTAGAGAAACACATAATCACTCTTGAAAAGAAGAATCCCCAAGAAGACAAAAAATCTAAGAAATTATCCTTCAAAGACGATTCAAAGAAGAAGCCGCCGAAAGACCCTTTTGATGTAGAAGGTCTTCAGAAAGTTTTAAAGACTATGAAAAATGAAATGGAAAATATAAAAAAGCAAGTTGTCAAAAGTTCCAGTTCAAATAAGACTTTCAGGTCCTTCAAGAAAAATCAATCTTCTAATTCTCAGCTACCCAACATCATATCTAATGCTAAGTCTGATCAAGATACAGATGAAGAGAAAACAAAAGAAGAAGAAACTGAAGTCAAAGAAGAAGCTGAACTAAATGGAATGTGGGATTTTATCCTACCAAATGATGAACAACAAGAATATTTACCTGTAAGTACAAGGAGCAAGAATACCACTAAAGCAACGTAGCCAAATCAGAAATAGAAGAACTTGATGCCTGCTAAAGACAAAATAGTAAGTAAAAAGTCTACATCTAAGGCTACACAAAGTAACCCTGCTACTTTAGATATTCCACCTACATCAAAGACAATGGTAGTATCTAACACCATTGAATACAATGTAGTTGAGGATATGAAAAATACCAGGGCCAACATTTCAATTAATGAACTTACTAAGCTAAAACAGCAGCAGAAGATTTTACTTAGATATTTGAATGCAGTTCTTGCTTCAGCATTACCTGCTCCAGTAGTAGTTCAAGCTGCTAATAATATGGGTAAACATCCTTCTCCTTCAACTAAAATAGATGCTACATATCTGATTATGATAGGTGATCGATGCATATCTCATACTCCATTTCTTTTAACCTATGATATCTATAATAAGAAATTCCACAATTGTTTAATAGACTCAGGGGCTTACTCTAATATTATGCCAAAATCAGTATGTTCTAATTTGAACATAAATCCTCAAATTTATCATGTTCATATAGTACAACTTGATAGAAAAAAATTAGAGGTTGTAGGAGAAATAAATTATTTCTCTATCAGATTGTCATCAAACCCTAATTTTGCCCAGATAATTGATATATTGGTGGTTGATATTCTTGAATTTTACAGTTTAGTATTGAGCAGAGACTGGTCTAAGAAACTTCATGGATATTTAGCAAAAAACTGGTCACATATGTGGCTACCCCACAATGGAAAACCAAACCAAATTCAGGTAGACCGTGAGAAATTCATGAAACATACAGTTACTGATATTGAAGAAATCAATGAGCCAGCAGCATTCAATAATAATATTATTGGAAATTACTCAGCATAATCATTTCTTGGAAATTATAATACTCAACCATCACCCTTTTTCGATAATGTGGTTATCTCTCAAATTGAAATTTTTTGTCGGATAGACACTTATAAGTGTAAAAATTTTGTAAATAAATGAGTAGTTAATTATTTATTTTGATGGCTCTAAATCAGAATATGGTGTAGGAGATGGTTTTATTTTAATAAGCACAGAAGGATAAAAAACCATGCTAACCTACAAACTTGAATTCGATTGCAAAAAAAATATAACATAATATGAATCATTAATTCAAGGTTTGTACAAAGCAATTGACCTTGACATTAAATATCTGAAAGTACTAGGAGATTCAGAAATCATTGTCAAAATAGTAAGAAATACTATCCATTGTAATTCTGGACATTCTAAACATTATCAAATATTAGTCTAGGAATTGACTTCTCATTTCTTAGCTTTCAATATTTCCTTTGTACCCAAAATACAAAATGCTAGCGTAAATTTATTGGCTAATGTAGCATCAAAATTAATTCCATCTCAAGAATTTAGTCCCAGTAGGTTTTCTATTGAATTGATTTCTAGACGATCTATTCCTGATAATATTACTAATTGGAGAGTTTTTAATCATGATTTTGATATCATATACTTCATTACATCTGAGGGATCTTATGATGATCAGATTTTAGATGAAAATGAACATGATACTCAGATAAAGGAAGAATAGGATGAAAATGCAATTCCTAAGTCAGTTGTCAAATTAGAAGACCTTTATGATTTAAAAGATAGGTTTAAGAGAGTTACTAATTCTAAAACTCAAAGTTAAACTTTAAGATTTGAGTTAGTAAATCTTGGAACCGATGATAAACCACAAAATGTCAATTTAGGTCTTGGTCTGTCTTCTGATGAAATATTATCATTTGTCAAGTTATGAAGGACTTACAAGAGTGTTTTTGCTTGGGATTACACTGATCTTAAAACATATGAGACTTCTTTCATTCAGCACACTATTCCTATTATTTCATATGAGAAACCAATACATCAAAAGTTGAGAAAATTTCACCCTAATCTTGAAAACCAAATAAAAAAAAGGCTGAATAAATTCCTCAAAGCTAAGATCATCTTTCCAGTTAGACATTCTAAATGGGTTTCAAATTTGGTTCCTGTCAGGAAGAAAAATGGTGACATTAGGATTTGTACCAATTTTAGAAATTTGAATAAAGCATGTGAGAAAGACAATTTTCCATTACCAACCATGGAACAAGTACTACAAACTGTAGCTAGTTCTGAACCTATGTCTTTTCTAGATGGATTTTTAGGATATAACCAAATCCTAGTACATCCAAATGACATATTAAAGACTACATTCAAGACTAAGTGGGGAACTTATGTCTATTAAAAGATGACATTTGGGTTCACTACAAGGAAAATACCCTCTAGCGGATGTTTTTGAGGAACCCCTTATAAAAATACCCCAAACATCTATTTCTAGCGAAGGTTACTAGAGGAGGTTGGAGGGCGGAGGTTTTTGCGGATGTATTTTGTTCGGTGTGCTTATCATCGTAAAACGCACTCGTGCATTCAAAAAGAGAAAGCACCGGTGTGCACAAAACATTGGCACACTAGACACCGTGCTCTTCGTACACACCCGCATGGTGCGTCGTATCACTGTAGCACACCGGTGCTTTACAACACTTCCACACCGGTGCCTCATAAAAAGCGCGCGAAAACAAAAATCGCCCGGTGTAGAATGAAGCAAACGTACCGGTGCGCCCATAAAAACCCCACGCACCGGAACAAGGTTAAATAAATAAAAAAAATTATGGCCAAAAAACCGCATTTTTCACTTTTGTCAATGCTCCAAAGCTCTCAATCACTGGTGCAATTTATCCTTGTCTGAGCCGCCCTTGTTGGAAATATTGCCATTGATGGCAAAGTAATTGGCAAAGCAAAGACAGGAAGGCAAAAGAAACAGAGAGGTAGCAAAGGCAGCAGATGAAACAGAGGAATTAGAGACAGAGCAGTAGAGTTGAATTAGGGGTTTAATATAGTTTGCAAAGGAGATGGCAAAAGGGAGAGCTGCTAGAAAGAGTCAAGCTAATAGATTGAAGGACAAATTGAATATCTGGCCAAGATTTGTGTATGTTGATGAAGAACCGTGGAATTGTGTTAAGTATGGTTGAGTAAATCTGGAATACATATGACCTATGTGATCAATTTCGTAATGAGCAGAGGATACCTACGGCACACAGAGAAGAATGAAATCATCATTGCAAAGTTAGGATATGTGTATTATATGTGTATTGACTGATGTAATTATTGTATGGAATCCCCTGAACCTCTGTGTGAATAATATCAGTAATGGAGTTGAATGATGACCTGTGTAATTGGAAGCATTGAATGATACTCTATATTTGATGAGGGAGTTGATGGGAGATGATGTAGATTAATGGAGTGGCAGAACACTTGGTGACGATGGAACGCAAAACATTAAAGATCAATTTAATTATAATAATACTTTTAAAATGCGACGGAACCCTACGTGGATGAGTGGAACCATGACCATATGAACAGTAAAGGTGGTTTACGGTTTTCATCACACCACCTATGCGGAGTAAGCGGTATTTCCAGATGAGGAGCGATTCCATAGAATACTTGACACGCATCCCTGTACGTTTTTACAAAACCGCTTTCACTATGCGCCATCGCGCGTTATAGTTCGACCTAGGATGCCCAGCGATATGCATATACGTCGTTGATCTAGAATCTTACTAATTTAACGGTGATCGGACGCTGGACTTGCGCGAGGTTTACTGTGGTACGATGGACGTATTGGATTGGCTATTAACTATGTATGTGGGCCCGGGGTAAAAGGTTTATCGCAAGATT
This sequence comes from Pinus albicaulis, assembly GCA_034641835.2. Lineage (NCBI taxonomy): Eukaryota > Viridiplantae > Streptophyta > Pinopsida > Pinales > Pinaceae > Pinus > Pinus albicaulis. Next base: position 1,488,414,059 of record CM076584.1, read on the forward strand.
AATTTATTCGGAAGCGTTGGATGTTTCTATAAAGTCCGAAGGGTTAATATTTAGATATAAGGCTTGGGAATTCAAAAAGTTGTAAATATGATTATTTGTCAATTTCTTTAAAATTGATAAATAAATTAAAAAAAAAGAGAGATCAAAAGCCCCGTGGGACAAACTAAAAGAAATACCACTAGCGGTTCGTGGTTTTGACTCATGGTTTTAATAAAGGGAAAACTATATAAGGAGAAGAAAATAAAGAACGGTGGGTGCATTGTAAGGTGTGTGAATAAATTTTCTAAAAAGAATATCTGTATGGGCGAGCTCTGTTCTTAACCGATAAATCTGAGACTATGATGCACCCATGAATATAATCTGATGATGATAAATCTCTGGTTTGGATTACGAACGATATCATGAAGAACTGGTGTGAGTATACAGAAAATAAATAAAATCTGGTGACCGGCAAGGTATGTCGTATGGAAACTGGTGGATCCAATATGAAAATTGATGAAACGAGGTTTGGAGTGGTGCTGAGGGTCGAAGCCTTCAAAGAGGGGGTTGTAGCTCCCTTCCAGTTGTAGCTGGGAAACGAGAGCAGGGGGTAGTAGCTCCCTTCCAGGAGGTAAACGAGAGAAGGTTGAAGCCTTCTGCAGGTGGGTGCCTGCGTGCTGGTATAAGTCTGCACCAACATATATTGTAAGAAGTTTTCTCTATAATAAATATTGAAGACTGAGATTACAGCAATGGTGGTTTTCTCCCAAATTGGGTTTCCACCTTAAATCCTGGTGTTCATATGTGTTGTGTATGTTTGATGGTTTTTTCATGCTTAATGCTTATCTGATGCAATGCTCTAAGTAAAGACATAATAATATATCTAGACATACATGTTTAATGCAGTACTGTAACATAAGGTTTTAAGAGAAAGAAAAGAAAAATTGTTCAGGTGTTCAAGCGAAGTTCACCCCCCTTTCAGTATTTTTCCCAACAATTGGTTTCAGAGCAAGTCCTTCTGAAAAATCTTAGCCGCTAGAAGGAAGATCAATCAAGATGAGAAATCAAGATGGAATAGCATCTATCAGGCCTCCGCTTTTTAATGGAAACAATTTAATCTTCTTGAAAAAAAGGATGAGATCCTATCTTCAGTCTTGGGGAGCATAGGTATGGGCAATTGTTGAACAAGGATATCAATACCCAGCTGCAGTACCAACAGATCTGATGGAAATAAAGAACTATGAAACGAATGCAAAGGTGGTCAATGCTCTATTGGGAAGTCTAACTGAATCTGAATTTGTCAAATTCATGCAGCTGAATACAGCCAAGACAATATGGGACAAAATCATTCTAAGTTATGAAGGTGATGAAAAGGTAAAAAGTGCTAAACTCCAAACTCTCATAATTCAATATGAGTATCTAAAAATGGATAATGAAGAAAGCATTGCCAGTTTCTTTTTATGACTTAATGAGATTGTAAATCGTATGAGAAATATGGGAGAAACAATAACCGAATCTACTCTGGTTGAGAAAATTTTAAGATCACTAACCACAAAATTTGAGTCAAAAGTTTCTGCTCTTGAATAAAAGCAGGATCTTCAAAATCTTACTGTGGTGCAACTTCATGGCATACTAACTGCATATGAAATGAGAAGAGGAGGACCATATAAAGTCAAAGAAGCAGCCTTTAGAACTTCTACAAAAGGGAAGGAAGTACAAAAAACAGAAGGATCGGGATATATCTCAGAAGAAGATGAGATAAAATTTGTAAAGAAACTTCAACTTGGCACAGGACGGTTCAGAGGTAAGCTTCCTTTCAAATGTTTTGATTGTGGAAGAGTTGTTCATTGTGTTGCTAAGTGTCCTTATAAAGAAACACATAAAAAGGGGAAGGAAGTAGCAAGAAGAAATAAGAATCTTTTTAGCACTAGGAAGAGTTACTATACTCATGAAGATAGTGATGGGCTATCTGATAGTGAGGAAGAATATGAACAAGATCTTAGACTTCTTATGGCATTTGAAAAAGAATATAGAGAAGAAAAGGATATTTTTGTGGATTCTCTAGAAGACAGTTATTTTCTTGATGAAAACAATAAACTCAAAATTTTCTTAGAAGAGAGTAAAATAACCATAGAGAACTGCGAAAAATCGGCTTGAAGGGAGAAACACAATGAGAAATTAGAGTGTGAAGTAGTAAGTCTAAGAAAATAACTTGAGAAAGTAAAGACTACGGAATCTTAGATTTGCTAAAGGATGCGAAACCTTAGATGAAATTATCAAGGTACAACATTCTCCTTTTATAAAGACAGGTCTTGGATATATCGGAGAATCTTCTCAGGCTTCAGCATCAAATTATCTAAAAGCAGTTACAACTGGTTTACAACATGCTGCCACTCAGCAAGGGAATAAATAATCTTCACAAGTAAAGCATGATCATCTCAATTCAAAGAACACTAACAGGAATGTCTTTCAAATAAATACCAATCAACAAGTAAATTCATATAGAAGATTTTATGATCGCAGAAATTTCTTCTTCAATGGACAATGTTTCTCATGTCACAATTTTGGTCATAAAGCTGTTCAATGTGTTGCATATAAAACCAAGAGAAGCAAGAAAGAAAAGGATTGATATTGAAACAGAGAAGAATACTTATAACAACTTTTCTCCTCTTCAAAATGAAGTTGAATGTGCTTATTTCAATAACTTTGGCCATGAATAATATGAATGCAGGAGCAAAGTTCAGCCAAAAGAACATGTTCCTTCAAGCTCCAAAGTATGGAAAAATAAGGAATTACAAGTTGAAAATTGTGGCATGGCGTTATTTGTAGAAGATGAAGAAAACCAATGGTACATTGATAGTGGATGCTCAAGACACATGACAGGTGATAAAGACAAACTTCTTGCATATAGTGCTCTAGAAAAAAAAAAAATTGTTACATTTGGAAATGACACTCCTGCGGTCATTAAGGGAAAAGGGTCTGTTTTTCTAAAAGAAAAGGTGAAAGCTAATGAAGTCATGTATGTGGATGGATTAAAGCATAACTTTTTAAGTGTAAGTCAAATTTGTGATCAAGGAGCTGAAGTTGTCTTTAGTTCAAAAGAATGTGTAGTACGTGATCTTGATACAGGTAAAACAATTATAAAAGGAAAAAGAACTCCAAGCAACCTGTATGTATTAAAGAACTGCAAAGAACAATGTTACTTGAGTAAATCTTTAGAAAATTGGCTATGGAATAGAAGGTTTGGGCATCTGAGCTTCTCTCAAATCAACAAATCAAGCAGAATTAAAGTTGTTTGTGATCTTCCCAAAATTACCCTACCTGAAAATATCATATGAAAATCTTGCCAATTCGGTAAGCAAACCAGAGTACAATTTAATGCCAAGGAAGGATCATCAAGTAAGCCTCTTGAACTCATTCATACTGACATATGTGGACCTATGAGGAAAAAGTCACCACGTGGTGAAGAATACTATATCTTATTCATTGATGATTTCTCTAGAATGTGTTGGATTGGGCTTGTTAAACACAAAGATGAAGCATTTGAGAAATTTCAGATCTTCAAAGCACTAGTTGAGAATGAATTAGACCTAAAAATCAGTGTCTCGGATCTGATCGAGGAGAGGAGAATATACATCCAATGAATTCCTTAAAGATTTTGAACAACATGGCATAAAAAGCAGGTTCTGCGCGTAGGCGCTCCACAACGAGAATAGCTAGAGCTATGCTTGATGATTCCAGAACACCTAACACATTTTGGGGAGAAGCAACACATACAGCAGTAAACATTCTCAACAAAGCACATGTTCGTGTAAATAGTGATAAAACTCCATATGAACTCTGGTATGGTAATCCTCCCACTATAAATAATTTTAGAATTTTTGGGAGCAAATGCTTTATCAAGAATAATGATGAAAAACTTGGCAAGTTTGAACCCAGAGCAGATGAAGGAATATTTCTTGGTTACTCCTCTAGGAGTAGGGAATATAAATGTTACAATAAAATACTTCAGAAGATTGTTGAATGTATTGATGTTGTTATTGATGAGTCTCCTGTAGCTCCAAAAGAAGAAACACAAACAACATATGAAGATGATGATGACACATATCCTTCTACATCAAATAGTAATGATACAAAAAGTGAACCCAGTGAAGAACCTGAAGATGATTTGTCTGAAAAGGCTCCATCTAGATATGTTCAAAATAATCATCTAGAATCTCAAATTTTGGGAGAAAAGGGATCAGGTGTACAAACAAGAAGGACTCTTGTAGGATCTTCTAGCAATATGGCATTTCTATCCACTATTGAACCTCACAGTGTCAGTCAAGCTAGCAAAGATGAATTTTGGATTCAAGCCATGAATGGAGAGCTTGATCAAATTGAAAAGAATCACACTTGGGAATTAGTACAAAGACCTCATGACAAAAATGTCATTGGAACTAAATGGATATTCAAAAACAAGTTAAATGAGGATGGGGATGTTATAAGAAATAAAGCTAGAATTATTTGCAAGGGGTATGCTCAACAAGAAGGTATAGACTTTGAAGAAACATTTGCTCCTGTAGCCAGACTTGACGCCATAAGAATGTTTCTTGCTTTTTCAAGCTTCCAACAAATCAAAGTTTATCAAATGGATGTGAAATCTGCTTTTCTCAATGGTGATCTAGAAGAAGAAGTTTATATAGAACAACCAAAAGGATTCGTTTTGAGAAATGATGAAAAACTTGTTTGTAGACTTAAAAAGGCTCTATATGGTCTCAAACAAGCTCCATGGGCATGGTACTATCGTCTTGACAAATATCTTCATCAACAAGGATTTTCAAATGGGTCTGCTGAGAGAAACTTATACACAAAAACTGAAAATGGCAAACTATTGATTGTGGTTGTATATGTCGTTGATATCATTTTCGGAAGTAATAAAGAGTCTATGAGTCAGAAACTTGCTTCTGATATGCAGCAAGAATTTGAAATGTCTTTTCTTGGGGAACTAACATTCTTTCTTGGCTTGCAAGTGCAACAAGCAACAGATGGCATATTCTTATCACAAGAAAAATATATCAAGCAAAACTTGAAGAAGTATGGCATGGAAGACTGCAAACTTGTAAGTACACCAATGATAACTGGATGTAATCTCAGTTCTAATGATGATTCTCCCACGGTGAATCAACTTGAATACAGATCTATGATAGGAAGTCTACTTTATCTCACTGGGACAAGACTAGATATCATGCATGCAGTTGGGATTGTTGGACGATTCCAAGCTAGTCCAAAAGAGTCTCATCTTCAGGCTGTGAAAATAATATTCAAATATCTACAAGGAACTCAAGACTTTGTACTATGGTATCCAAAGAATGCTAATCTTACTCTTCATGCATACACTGATGCAGATTGGGCTGGAAGTGTTGATGATCGAAAAAACACTAGTGGTGGTTCATTCTATATGGGGCCCCGGTTAGTATCTTGGTTCAACAAGAAGAAAATCTCCATTTCCTTATCTACAGCAGAAGTAGAATATGTGGCTGTTGCATCATGTTGCACTCAACTTCTCTGGATGATGCAAACTCTACAAGACTTTCAAATCAAATGTTCACCTCCTATCTCCATTATGTGTGATAATACAAGTGCTATCAGTATCTCAAAGAATATTGTTATGCATTCCAAGACGAAGCACATTCCCATCAGATATCACTTCTTACCTGAACAAGTGCTTGAACAAAAGGTGAAATTGGAGTATGTTTCCTCAAAAGAACAAGTTGCTGATATATTTACCAAACCTATACCCAGGGAAGCATTCGAATATCTCAGACAAAAACTAGGATTAGTCTCTACCAAGCAGAGGATCAGGTCTACTTAAATACAGAAGATTAAATTGGTTTTAAGGTGCTATTAGGCATATCTGAATGCACAGGCTCAGGGGGAGCATTGGTCAGATGAAAAGGATGAATTGTTGGTCATATTGTGTTTGAAGATGCAGCATGATCTCAGGGGGATCATGGCATTATCGGTTCAAAAGATCTTGATCAAAATCTTTGCCATTGATGTCAAAGGGGGAGGAAAAGCAACAAAGGGCTTCTATAAGGCCATCAGAGGAAGAGTATTTCCATCAATGCCAAAAGGGGAGATTGTTGGAAATATTGTCATTGATGGAAAAGGAATTGGCAAAGAAAAGACAAGAAGGCAAAAGAAACAGAGGAATTAGAGACAGAGCAGTAGAGTTGAATTAGGGGTTTAATACAGTTTGCTAGAAAGATTGAAGGTAATAGATTGAAGGAAAAATTGAATATCTGGCCAAGATTTGTGTATGTTGATGAAGAACCGTGGAATTGTGTTAAGTGTGGTTGAGTAAATCTGGAATACATATGACCTGTGTGATCAATTTCATAATGAGGAGAGGATACCTACGACGCACAGAGAAGAATGAAATCATCGTTGCAGAGTTAGGATATGTGTATTATATGTGTATTGACTGATGTAATTCTTGTATGGAATCCCTTGAACCTCTGTGTGAATAATCTCAGTAATGGAGTCGAATGATGACCTGTGTAATTGGAAGGGTTGAATGATACTCTGTATCTGATGAGGGAGTTGATGGGAGATGGTGCAGATTAATGGAGTAGCGGAACACTTGGTGACGACGGAATGCAAAACATTAAAGAGCAATTTAATTATAATAATACTTTTAAAAGGCGATGGAACCCTACGTGGATGAGCGGAACCATGACCATATGAATAGTAAAGGTGGTTTACGGTTTTCATCGCACCACCTATGCGGAGTAAGAGGTATTTCCGGATGAGGAGTGATTCCATAGAATACTCGACATGCATCCCTGTACGTTTTTACAAAACCGCTTTTCACTATGTGCCATCGCGTGTTATAGTTCGACCTAGGATGCCCACGCCGATACGTTGAGCGCGCTCGATCTAGAAGCTTTCTAATCTAACGGTGATCAAACGTTGGACTTGCGTGAGGTTTACTGTGGTACGATGGGCGTATTAGATTGGCTATTAACTATGTATGTGGGCCTACGGTCAAATTTTTATCACAGTATTAATTTATTTGGAAGCGTTGGATGTTTCTATAAAGTCTGAAGGGTTAATATTTAGATATAAGGCTTGGGAATTCAAAAAGTTGTAAATATGATTATTTGTCAATTTCTTTAAAATTGATAAATAAATTAAAAAAAAAGAGATCAAAAGCCCCATGGGACAAACTAAAAGGAATACCACTAGAGGTTCGTGGTTTTTACTCATGTTTTTAATAAAGGGAAAACTATATAAGGAGAAGAAAAATAAAGAACGGCATGTGCATTGTAAGGTTTGTGCATAAATTTTCTAAAAAGAATATCTGTATGGGTGAGCTCTGTTTTTAACTGATAAATCTGAGACTACTATGCACCCATGAATATAATCTGACGATGATAAATCTCTGGTTTGGATGACAGACGATATCATGAAGAACTGGTGTGAGTATACAAAAAATAAATAAATCTGGTGACAGGCAAGGTATGTCGTATGAAAACTGGTGGATCCAGTATGAAAATTGATGAAACGAGGTCTGCAGTGGTGCTGAGGGTCGAAGCCTTCAAAGAGGGGGTTGTAGCTCCCTTCCAGTGGTAGCTGGTAAACGAGAGCAGGGGGTAGTAGCTCCCTTCCAGGAGGTAAACGAGAGAAGGTTGAACCCTTCTGCAGGTGGGTGCCTGCGTGCTAGTATAAGTCTGCACCAGCATATATTGTAAGAAGTTTTCTCTATAATAAATATTGAAGACTGAGATTACAGCAGCGGTGGTTTTCTCCCAAATTGGGTTTCCACCTTAAATCCTGGTGTTCATATGTGTTTTGTATGTTTGATGGTTTGTTCTGTTATTTATTTTCATGCTTAATGCTTATCTGATGCAATGCTCTAAGTATTTTTCCCAACTGATTCACCCCCCCCCCTCTCATTATTTTTCCCAACAACCCTGACATCGGTGCTCCCATTTCACTCATTACACACACTACTGTTGTGCATTTCCCACCACTCTCCACCTTGAATTTTGAAAAATGGTGGAAAATGTTTCTTTTGAAAATTCTACAGCCAATATGTCTCCTCGACGGCCAAATGTACAGATATTTTTCTTCTTTTTCCATAATTAAGCCTTTTAGTGGATTAGAATTTCAAATAACCTTAAAATTAACCATTTATAAATAAAAATAAATAAATTATCGCGTGGTGCACTCAAGCTGTTCGGCTCGCACCGGTTTGCAGTGCTGCCTGTAAATTTACAGGTCGCACCGTAAACAATGCTCATGTTATCCGCACCAATTCTGGGGTGGTACCGATATGCACACCATGTTATTTTAACCATTTAAAATAAAAAAGAAAAAAAATTTCGTGCAGTGCGCTCGATCCATTCGGCTCGCATCAGTTTGCGGTGCTGCCTATAAATTTACAGGTCGCACCGCAACCAATGCTAACGGTATCTGCACCAGTTCTAGGGCGCTACCGATAGGCGCATCGTGTTATTTTAAAAAATTTTAAAAAGTGTGATGCAATCGTTTACCAGGTCGCACCGTTGACAGTGTCGAATAGTGGCAACACAATGCGTTGACTGAATTATCCGCCCCAGGGCGGGTAATGTTTTCAGTGCACCATGTTCTGCATTTCGACAGGGTCAACAGTTCGGCCTTGTAAATTGGTGCTAGTGGTATCTACACTGGTTCTGGGGCGGTACCTAAGGCAGACCGTGTTATCTTAATTTTTTTTTTAAAGTGCGGTGCGGTCGGTTACCCGACCGCACCGTTGACCTAGTAGAATAGCAGCGACGCGGTGCGTTGACCAAAATCACTGCCCTGGGATGGTTTTTTTGTCAGCGCATGTTTTTTTGTATTTCGCCTGGGTCAACGGTGCGGCCTAATAAAATACCGCACCTTTCACTATGTAATGATGGCATGAGGTCGGTCCGCTGACTTAACTATACGCCCTAGGGCGTAGAGTTTAGTCAGCGCACTGTCATTTTCACACCGTACATATTTAACGGTGTGCTACAAATTTTTCTGGAGCATCGCCCCTAGTGCGTTGAATATTATCTGGTGCACCGATACCGGTGTGCTACACAAAAATGTGCACCGAGACGGGTGCTTGACTGTTTTTTTGGCTTTTTTCAAAAAAAATTATACATGTATATTTCTAAATACATGTCTCATTTAATAAAAAAATTGTATTTAATATGTCAATCATTTAGAGACATGAAAGGAGAGAAGAGGGGGAACAACAACAACAACAAGCGGAGCAGTATAACATGGTTCACCTATGGGAGGCACAAGAGAGGGAGAGAGATGTGTACCCTTTCCCTATTACAACAGCTATGCAAGGGCTCCTAAGTTAGGTATACCTCCTCAAGTTCTATGAGGAGGCTACTTCCCTAAAAGGCCATGGTTTGTTTTTAAGACATCTTATCCAAAGGTGGAATGCCCACCAATAGGCTTTCCTGGTTGGTATCAACCAATGGTACATGCCCACTAAGGAGGATATATATTTCATTGCAGGGCTATCGGGGAGAGGGGTGGATTTCCCCTTATTTCCAGAGGTTCTAGCTAATTATGTAGCAAGGAGTCAGTTAGTTTACTCCCAGAGATACATTGGAGCAAATGTACTGTCTCCTGCAGATTTTTAGGTCGTCAGAGGTCATTTACATATTGGTGCATTTGGTAGTGAGGAGGTGCAGTGTCTCTCACTTCTCATTTCGACCATTTCGCACAACACTAGTGACGGGCAATGCATTGGTTGCTCACTTCTATATTATGTTGATTCTTTAGTATAGGAACCATGAATTGTCACGTGGTCTGCCATTTTTTGCGGCAGTTCTGTACAGCCTTAGATATATGTCGTGCTCATGCACAAGGGAGGGTCAACTTCCCTTTTGATTCAAATATTTTTTGTTTATTTTTTGATAGGTTTCCAGATACGAGGACTACTTTTGTTCGGCAGCCTCGTAGGTCGATGTTCGAGGCATGTATGCACATGTGGGGGTAGATGATGCCCAAGAGGGGCGATAATTAGTTTCCAACGAGGTTATCGCATGATGTACTGCAGTTTCTAGCCATTTTTTACGAGCATCCCTTCATTATGGTCCCTTGTCCTTATGCGGGTTTGTATTAGTGATGGTGTGCCAACATCCTCTTCACAGTTGATGAGCCGCCAGATGATAGAGGTAATATTATTGTTTTATTTAAATTTATTCTACAATGTTCTTTAACTTGTTTTTATTAAATTGTGTAAAGAAATTGTCTAATTGTTGTTGTGTACTTGTATATATTTTGCAGACATTGGCTCTTTTGATGGTGAGGACATGCCAGCACCACCACATGATCCAAGTGTGGATCCTGATGACGATCGGGGCATGCCAGATGTCAAGGATCATCAAGAGGCCGATGCAGAGATACCTACTCCTGTTGGTGCATCAATACCGCCTTTTGCTAGGCGTGGTTGACTTGATGCTAGATATAGGATGGATTTGGGCGACCAACTCACTACACTGATTGTTTAGGTAGGAATTAGGCCCAGTTATTACAGAGACATACAGGCCGATGATAGGCTATTACAGATGTGAAGAGGCATGCCGTGTGACATGTACAGCCTGATGTGGCATGTCGTAGGAGCTACGACCTTAGTTACGTGGATGAGGAGGATTGTTACATGTTATAGGCGTGGTCGAGACACAGCATGTGATCGACAGTCCGCGAGCAGCGACTCATCATCTCATGATCGTTCACCTCGCGTTGCGCCATTTGAGCAGCCTCCACTAGCATCTAGCAGCAGTTATCATGGAGATGAGGTTGGACCATCAGCCACGTTCAGTAAGAAGCCTGCAACATCCATTAGTACTCATGATCATGAGCAGGCTGGACCAACGACCGTCGAGGCTGCACCATTGACTGAGCAAGCCTCCACTAATACTGCTATTGATGTTGTACTACCACAATCTGATCCATGACATTTATATTATAGTTGTATATTTTTAACATTATATATATATATATATATATATATATATATATATATATTATGTTCATGTTGCAATTGTACTGTTGGTGATCATCATGATGTGTATATTGTTAGGTCATGTTAGATATGTTCATTTAATGTGCAGCTTGCAGATAGATGAGTATGTGATAGCATGAGTTATTTGGCATGAGATGTATATTTGATGTTTGTGTTATGATGATGTTAATATATAATGTTAATTGTGTTATGTTAGATGATCATGATCACGATGATGTTAGCGATTTTGAATGTTTTTTTTAATCAAATATGATGTTTGTACGATGGTTATCATGAACGTGATGTTTATTAATTAATTTAATATTAAATGATCATGATATTGTAAAATTGTAATATTTGTAATTCTAATTGTATGTAAAATTATAAAATTGTAATTGTAATGGTATATATGTAAATTTGTAAAATTGTAATTGTAATTGTAATTTTTTAATTTGTAACATTGTAATTGTATATATGTAAAATTCTAAAATTGTAATTGTAATTGTAATTGTACGTGAAATTGTAAAATTCTAATTCTAATTCTAATTTTAATTGTATGTAAAATATTTGTAAAATTTTAATTGTATCACTGTGAATTGATTGTAATTGTATGTAAAATTCTAAAATTGTAATTGTAATTGTATGTGACATTGTAAAATTGTAATTGTATTAATGTGAAATGATTTTATTAAAATTTTCAAATTTTTAAATTTGTAAATTTTAAATAATTGTAAAATAATAAATCTAGAATAATATGAATTATTGTAACATAATAAAGTTTAGAAAATAATGCAAATAAATTCATGTACTTTAGAATTATTATTATTTTAATATGATCTTAGATACAAAAAAAAGAACTAATTTATACAGTACGCCATTGTTTTTGAGATCAACATAGTTGAAAATTATCAAGTGAAATATTGATTTTAACATTAACACAATGCAAATTACCAATTAATTCAAAATACATATTATAATGTTTCGAAAAATTCATCTTAAAAAGTATAAATATTGATGAAATAACACATGTACCATATCACTCTCGATCCTCATGATCACCCTCATTATCTTCTAGCTCGCATGGCATGATAACACTATTGTTCTCAAAAATATGTTTTGATCTAGGGTCATGTGTCAATACGAACCACCAATCCCTATCCAACACATCTGGGTAAAAAAACACCTGGTTGCAGTTTTTGGGGAAAACATAGGGCTCCTTAGCTTCATCTCACATCTTTCTAGAGTTGATACATATCAACCTACTACGTGATCTTCCTTTACATTATACCGATCAAAGGTGTCCCACCACTTGCACCTAAAAGTAACACATTGGAAAGAAGAGAAATCCACTTCAATGATCTCTTGTATCTTTCCGACGTAACCTAACGTCCCTCGTACTAGGTTTTCATCACGGTGGCTAGATCGATTAGATTGATCGAACTCGACTTCCACTCCACAGTCTTGTGTGATGTTTCCAGCATCGGCATTTTCTGTGCGAAAATGGTGTCCATATGCCCACATAGATGGGAACAAATGCACCTATTATAAAAAAGTTAAAAAATCATAGTGTCATGTGTCTTATAATAACGAAACAATTAAAATAAGAAATATAGATGTCTTATAAGTTTCAAATTTACATATAAATTAAAAATATTATTACCGAGTTGCTACACCCAATCCCTGCGTTTAGTGCATCCTCTTCAGCACGTGGGTAATGACCGGTTGCACCGTATTTCTCTCTGACTTGGTCAGCAACCCAACTGTTGGGGAATATTTTTGGCATACTTTCTTTTAAATATTCGGGATAAGGCACACTTATACCATTCAACCATCTGAATTATTTCTTGTCACTATCCCATTTCATCCTCTTTTGTTCGTACAATGTGACCCATGGTTGTGTCGCTTCATAATTGTAAAAAATGAATTTATTGATTGCTTCAATTTATGCATTTGTTGATGAAATCAAACCAAAATTATATAGTACTTAGAGATCAAAATATACATTATATCTAAGTTCAACATGAATATTAATTACTTTTTGTACATTTGAAAAATTATAAGTCGCTTACTCTTTATCAAGCACTTTTTTCCACTCGTTTGGAGAAACTCCCCTTCACTTTTGTCTTCATCCATTTCATCGTCCCAAATCACCACCCCTGGTCTATTATCGATCTGATTTATGTAATCACTGGCATAATAGAAAGACTCATACGATATGTACCCCTCTGCCATAGACCCCTCGAGTTTTTCCCTTTTTCGAACAAAACCTTTCAATTTCTTCATGTGCCTCTCTAAGAAGAACATCCAACGACAAGAAACCACCCCAACTAATTCAACCTCATCTACTAGGTAGATTAGAATATGAACCTGTAAGTCCATGAAACTTGTCGGCAGTTCCTTCTCAAACATACAAACAATCTCAACTATCTCTTGATGCCACCGTGGAATTCTAGCCACATGAATCTCCTTTAACGTGATCCAATGAACAAATGCAGATAATTTAGATATGGCACATCCTAGGTCTTGAGTTAATTCAAGTTTCACACACCCATGCATGAAAAAAGGATAATTACACTACAAAGTTATAAACTCATGCAATAATATACAAAATTAGTTATGTTTTATGATCCCCACATGGGATAAAATTTATTAATATAACAAATAATAAAATAATGTTTTTGACATTATACGTACTCTTAGAAGATTCAAATGGTCATGTGATTTCAACCCCGACAAATGGTCATCCATGGTGAAGCAGCGTCGTAGTGAAGACCAGTTTGAAGTTGGCACCCTCACACCAATTATAACTTCCTTTACCAAAGAAATATCATCTTTTTTTAAAATCTATGGGACATCGCCTTCTTTGAAAAACCATGAATTAGAGGGACTAGCGCCTACCTCTGATCCCATACTTTCTAATCGTCTTGGCAAATGTTTATTTTTAGTTTTTGAAGTAACAAGATCTTTCCTAACAGCCAATGTGTCACTTTGTTTCGATGATATGTGCCTCCATAAAGAAGATGAAACATTTTTAAATATATGCATGGGATCTAATAACTGGGTAATCTAAAGATGTTCCCAATATGGGAGGTTATAAAATATAGATTTCCTTTTCATCCCAATGAGAAATTTCTCAACATAGGTGTCGAAGAAATATGGATCATCGAACATAGGCTCCCCATTTGAATTGAACATTTCTATGAACTCCTCCTTCTCTCTCTCATATGCTCTAATCCATTTAGATGGTATCATTATTGGAGTCCTTTGGGTTCTCTCTTGTTTACTATTGAAAGCGGATGCTGCTCTTTTGTAAGGGTGTTCTTCTGGTAGGAATACCCTGGAGCAATCATACCCTAGCTTTCGTAGGTCCTTGGACAATCTAGCTTTCAGAGAAGTTCCACAACATTTACATCCAAAATACCCTTTTTTTACAATACCTGCAAGGTTATTGTATACATTAATTAATATGCATGGCACGTTAAATAATATCATGAAGATTAGAAAAAATATCACAATGAATTAAATAACTAATATGTGAAAGAATATTGTTACGTATATAAACAAATCAATAAATTAAACATGTAACTTACCAGAGCAAACTCTTAAGCCTAGATAATCATGTGTCGTGTAAGCACATATGCCATACAATGTAAAAATCCTCTCTGCTGCGATGGGTCTTGATTCATCATATACATTTATCCCATCCCATAATTCCTTCAATTCATACCAGTGGTTGTAAGTAGACATCCATATTCTTCACTTGTCTTCTACCAGAGACTATGAGAGCCAACATAAGATGCTCATTCTTCATGAACAACCATGGGGGGATATTTTTATTGATCACTACTATAGGCCAAATAGAATATTTGGTGTTCTGGAGGGAATGTGGGTTGACACCATCGATGGCTATGCTGAGTCGTAGACTTCATACTTCATCGTTGAATTTTTAGGGCCATGTATCCTCTATATGCTTCATGGCTATTGAATCAGTTAGGATTCGTATAACTCCCAACTCACTTCTATGTGAGGCATGCCATCCCTACAACATAGCTAATTCTTTGCAACAAAAGAGCCTTTGAATCCTTTGGATTATAGGCATGTGCCTCAATATCTTAAAAGGAGGACTAGGTTGTGATTTACCCTTTTTTTTGTATTTATCATACTTGTCATGCCCACATTTCAGACACATCTCTTTGTCTGCATATTCTCCTCTATATAGAATACAATCATTTTGACATGCATGATATTATATGTACTCAACACCCAACATTTTCAACAATTAATTTGCCTCTTCGCAACTACCAGGCAAGACATTATCACGCGGAAAAACCTTATCTTTGAATAACTTGTAGTTGGTGATTATGGAAAAATATATTAATAAATGTACATTAATGTCGATATAATTATTAATGTTCATAAAATTTACCATTTTTAATGTTCATTGCAGTGTACTGATTATATTTTAAATTTATATAAGGGAGTAATTTATGGTAACTTACCTCAAAAGTTCTGAGAAACATGCATTCGACAAGCCAAATTTTTCTTTCAATTTTTACAGTAACATCGTTGTCCCCAACTGGGTAGACTTTGACTGACCGCCAAGTACAGAAATTTAAGGCTTTCGAAAAATGTGTCAGCGATATGAGCATCATCCCCTAGCTGATCATCGTTTTGGAATGCATATAACAACATTGTCTTCATGACAGTCATATCCCTTAAGTAATCATACATACCAACCTCTATTTTATTTCCTCCATTGCCAACTTGTGAAGAACTACTATTGTTGTAGTCATTCCTAATTGGTGAATCTGGACGTAGCGGGAATTGAATCGATGGTTGATTCAACCAGTCTTGGTATCGTTCCTCTCCGATTTTTTCTCTTAATTCAGTATTCTCTTGATTTGACATTGTCGTGGGGTGCAACGGAAGATGGTAGGTAGGTTTTTCATCATCACTAGAATCCTAACAATTTAAAAAAAAAAAAATTGAACATGATTAGTACAAAATATATGATATCAATTAGTAACCACATTGACAATATTGCATGATTATAAATTGGTTTGACGTTGAAATAATTACATATTAATCAATATACCAAACAATTATAATTATTACCATCATTTTCTCGGTATTGTGGCTAGAAGATGCAATATTGTTACAATTGGCAGGGTGAAGCGGCTGTCCATTTTCATCTACCAAATGCGCCTTGCGGTATGCAGCTCCTGATAAGAACTTCTGACGTTTTGGAGTAGTTTGAATATTTTGTGCATCTGAACTCGATGTTGAATCTGCATGAACTTGCAAATTTTTATACATTATAAATTTAATTAAGTTGTGCATGATTGTCTGCATGGATAAAAAACATAAATTCAATTAGATAGTGAAAATATAAATAAAATATGAAGTAAATATTACGTCTCGAGATGGATAGGGAGAACTATACGATGGACTTTGAGAAATATTATGGAACAAGCTGGATTTTGAAGAATTTTCCATTTGATATAATTATGATATTTTCTCCCTGCATTAGAGAAAAACAACAATAAATTTTGGTGCACACACCTAAAAGTAATTTCGGTGCCTAATTTACAGATCACGGCACTGGGGCATTTTTGGTAATGTGCATTGGTGTCGTTTTATACACAGACGCACCGGTATAGTTTGATTAAGCGACGCACCGGTGAAGAATAACCGCAAAAAAAAAAAAACAACTTTATTTTCTTTAAGTGAAAAAAAAACGGTAAATTGAAAAATGGGCAAAAAAATATTTTCGAAAATCTAATTTCATAAAAAAATTCTTTAAATACTAAACACTTTTCATTATTTCACTACTTTTGCAAAAAAATTCAGCCAGAGATTTGTAGGAGACATACCTGGAGCAAACAGATCACGAGAGCACTGTGGAGGAAGGAAATACGTTCGCATAGAAGTATTCAAACAATCAGAATTCCAAACCTCTGGTGATTCAAACCCTGTAGCATAGAATCTCAAACGATTTCGTGAATAAATTTTATTGTTTTTTAAAAAATTTCTATAGTTTTTTTTATGCAGTAAAAGAAAAAAATCAAAGTTTATTGTTTTTTTTACTTTATCTGCAGTTTTTCTTATGCAGTAAAAGAACAAAATCAGATTTTATTGTTTTTTTTAATTTTTTTTTTCAGTTTTCAGAAACAAAATAAAAATAAAATACCCATTTTTAGAAACAAACCGTAGATTCTTTTTGTTTCTTCTCTTTCTTCTCCCTCTTTCTGTGATTTCAGAATTAGGGTTTTTCAATTTAATTTATAGGGTTTGTATTGCTAAATATAGGCATAAGACATCCAACCCATGTGACGACTTGCATAGTTGGATCCTAATCCATGTCGGCCCTTCCGTGAATTTAAAAAAAAAAAAAATAGATTTTTTTTCATCGGTGCGCCCAACGTAACCTAGCTCACCGGTGTGTTGGATTATCCTAGCACACCGCGAAAGTACTATGATAAAAAATTAAAAAAAAAAATATTTTTTTATTAGTGCGCCATATGTAAAATATGTCGTCGGTGTGCTATTTGATTATGGCACACCGCGAACGTGTTGTTTCACCAAAAAAAAAACATTTTAGAAACAAACCCTACATTCTTTTTTTTCTGCCCTTTCTTCTCCCTCTTTCTGTGATTTTAGAATTAGGGCTTTTCAATTTATATTTATAGGGTTTGTATTGCTAAATATAAGCTTAAGAAATCCAACCCATGGGACGACTTGTATATTCAGATCCCAATCCACGTCGTCCCTTGCGTAAATTTAAAAAATATGTATATATTTTTTTCATCGGTGCACCCTGCGTAACCTAGCGCACCAGTGCTCTCTATTATCCCAGCACACCGCGAAAGTACTGTGATAAAATATATATATATATACAAAATATTTTTTCTTAGTGTGCCATATGTAAAATATGCCGCCGATGCACTATTTCATTATGGCGCATCGCGAACGTTTTGTTTCACACAACAACAACAAAAAAAACCATTTTAGAAACAAACCCTACATTCTTTTTGTTTCTGCCCTTTCTTCTCCCTCTTTCTGTGATTTCAAAATTAGGGCTTTTCAATTTATATTTATAGGGTTTGTATTGCTAAATATAAGCCTAAGACATCCAACCCATGGGACGACTTGCATAGTTGGATCCCAATCCATGTTGAATCTTGCATAAATTAAAAAAAAAAAAAAGATTGTTTTTCATCGATGCACCCTGCGTAACCTAGCGCATCGATGCACTCTATTATTCGAGTGCACCACAAAATTACTGTGATGAAAAAATTAAAAAAATATATATATTTTCTCAGTGCGCCATATGTAAAATATGTCGTCAGTGTGCTATTTCATTATGGCGCACTGTGAACATTCCGTTTCACACAATATATATATATATATATATATATATATATATATATATATCCATTTTAGAAACAAACCCGACATTCTTTTTGTTTCTGCCTTTTCTTCTCCCTCTTTTTGTGATTTTAGAATTATGGTTTTTCAATTTAGATTTATAGGGTTTGTATTGCTAAATATAGACCTAAGACATCCAACCGACGGAATGATCTGCATAGTCGTATCCCAACCCATGTCGTCCCTTGCGTGGATTTAAAAAAAAAAACGTATTTTTTTCATTAGTGTGCCCGGTGTAACCTAGCACACCGATGCTCTATATTGTACAAGCGCATTGCGAAAGTACTATGATAAAAAATTAAAAAACAAAAAAAAAATTATCAGTGCACCATATGTAAAATATGGCACCGGTTTATGCTACAAAAACTAACACTGGATGATTTTTATTATTTTATATGTGTTAATCAGTGTGGTGTTTGACATGTTACACATCGGTGCTCCTTGTTGACATACAACATTGTATGGTCTATTATATTGTTTGTGCGGTGCGTTTATAAGACCCCACGCACTGGCATCAGTGCGTACACCATGAATGACACACCGGTTTCTTGAGATTTTTTTTTTACCTAAAAAGTTGACAATTTATTTATAAATATATTAATGAATGATATGGTATAGGTTTGAGATTGATAAAGAAATGACTGACAAGAGATCAAGTAACAAAAATACTGATAACACATCAAGAAAAGCAAAAAAGGGAAGTTCTTTGTAAATTCTTTACAAAAAATATTATTTTTGAACTATATGTAAGTTTAACTAATATGTATTGCTTACTGTGTATCATGCAGAGCCACAAAATGACGAAGCTCGATAAGATTATTTCTGATCTAGGACCAGAAGAGTGTAAAATCTTGATGGAAAAATTGCAAAAGGATGAATCAGGTGAATGAAAAAATACTATCGATCCAATATGAGTTTTTTTTTTTAATTTTAATTAATAATATAATTAAAATTATTAGATAACATGTGTCAAACAGTCTATTAATTCACATCCATTTAATGTTCTACAGGGACCAACAAATCATAAAAGGAATGTTGTTCTAAGAAAAGAAAAAAATAGAACATGCAAATGAAAATGAATTGCTCCCTAGCTCATCTAGAGTGGTTCTGGAGGTTAACGAAAGGGAGAAAATATTTTTAAAAAGTTTGAGGGATCTAGTGGAATGAATGTATAGACATTATTTCCACTTACAATACAAAAAACAATCCAATGATTCCAAGAACTAAATTTTATCTAAACTACAGGAAGAGTTTCCAAAAAATTGGTCAATGAGACATGTCAGACTTTTAATAGCAAAAATGTAAAACAACAAAAAAGAAGGAATGAAAAAGTAATATTCCTTTAAATGTTTGTCTAGAATTATTTATAAATATCACTTTTGTTATATTTACTTTTCATATATCAATATAAAAATTAAATAGTTTATTGTCATGTTACATTTTCATGAAGATTATGAAAATCTCAAAATATGAACAAGTTGATATCAGAAATATGCCAATAGGAATGTCCAAAAATGTGTACAATGAGATGGTCAAAGAAATGGACAAAATTGCATCGCAGGAGGAGCCATTTCAACAACAACGTGCTTCAAATGTAATATGTAATCATTGAATTTTTCGATCATTAGGTACAATAAATAAACAATTTAGCATTAAATATTAATTTTCAAGTATTTTCTTGCAGAAAATAAAAGAAAATAGAACCCATTCAGCACATAAAATAGGACGACAAGGAAGAAAAGGGTTGATATATAAGTTTGTGAGTAATTGTTACTTCCTTGTAACAACTTAACTAGATTTCATTTTTGTATTTTTTAAGTTGTTTTAAAAAAATCATCATTGAATGTCTTCAAATAGGTGCTAACATACAAAGAAGAACCATCAGAGGAATTGATTGAAATTGGGTTAAATATGGGTTGTGAGTATATGTTGGCATATCAGAACTTAATTGTGGAATTTTTAAGCATCTTTCAATCTAGTTTTACTTAGCTCCATCTACAATTAATAGAACAAAAAAATCTTTTATATTAAATATATGATTTGTTATGGGGTATAAAACTTTCAAGGAAAAAAGTATGGAACTGCGCCAACAGATGAAATATTGAAATATGGCATATTACATGGTTTTGAAAGAATGTGTATAGTTTATGAGTCAATTGTTGCAATCGTACGTCATTTCTTTTCGATTTACATTGATGTATATTATTTAATATTGCAATTTTCACCAATGTAAATACACTCATTACAGTTTATTTTTATGTTTGTAGATGGAAGGTGAAGAAGAAGAAAACAATAAACACCGTGAACAAAACATTCCTAAAAATAACCCCAAGTCATGGAAGTAGCTCTAGCAGTGACAACAGTTCAAGCAAATAATGATGATCGCTATGTTTGGATATCAAAGAAAGGCATTGTATTCTTTGAAATATTATCCTGTGAAATCAGACATTTTGTTTAATGTAATGGACATAGTGTAGGTTTTAACCCTGTACAGAAATTATCTGCAAACGAATCTTAAAAACAGAAAATAAACAGTAGCGAGAGCATAAAACATAAAACATATAAACACAAAGATTTTTCCCTGTATCCCAAATTGGGACGACCAGCTTGATTTTTCATTATATTCATTTTAGTGTTACAACACATATATATACATGTCGAAGCATACATAAACCCCAATCCATTAACCCTGGATTAGAACATAACCATAGTTCCCTTGAACAGATCTATAAAATACCAGGGGCCGAAAACCATCATGCCCCAAAACCATGTGCAAACCCATGCACAAAACCATGGGCAGGTCTGCCCACCGGAAAATAAGGACCAAAAAATTTTCTGGGGCGCTGCCTCGGACCCTGACAGGGAACCCCCTGCACGTGATTAGTCGTGGAAAGAATATAACACAAACCCAACATTCTCCCACTTGTTGTTTTCTTTCCACAGGGGGGCACAGGAGAGTTAAGTCATTAGCCCAACTTTACAACACCCATTGTTTCTCTACACCAAGAGAACTTCTAAGTGCTCACAGACTTTGTCAATGCATCTACAACATTCTTTAAAGTGTCCACCTTTACCAACACCCTTTTAGCTTCAACCATATATCTCACAAAGTGATATTGAACATCAATGTGCTTTGTCTTTGAATGATAAGCAGGGTTCTAATTAGCCAAGAAAATTGCACTTTGGCTATCGCAGTCTATCCTTATAGCTTGCTACACCAACCCCATATTTGAACACAATATCTGCAACCAAACTACTTCCTTGCTTGCATGAGTGGCTACCATGTATTTTGCATCTGTAATTGAAAGAGCCACTACAGACTGTCTTTTACTCATCCAACTGATTGCAACTCAAAATAGGCTAAACACATACCCACTTGTAGATCTTCTTTGGCCCAGATCTCCAACCCAGTCTGCATCAACAAAACCATGAATTTCCAACACTCTTTCTAATCCTAGTCTTCCTTGGTAGCACAAGACATAATCACTAGTGCCACGCAAATATATGAAAACCCGCTTCACTGCTGTCCAATGCTCCTTCCCTCGGTTTGACATAAACCTGCTCAATACTCCCACTGCATTTGTAATGTCTAGTCTAGTACAGACCATTGCATACATCAGGCTACCCACTGCACTTGCATAAGGAACATGGGACATATCCTCCTTTTCTTCTTATGTCTTGGGACACTGTTCAGGAGACAACTTTGTACCTATAGGAATCGGAACATTCACCGGTTTACTATCTTGCATATTGAACCTCTACAATACAGTCTCAAAATACTTCATTTGGTTTAACCAGAGCTTCCTCGTTGCCCAATCTCTCTTAATTTACATGCCCAAAATATAGTTTGCAGCACCAAGATCCTTCATGTCGAATTTGGAGAACAGTTGGGTCTTCAAATCTTGGATAATTTCTTTGTCATTTCCAATCAACAACATATCATCCACATACAAGACCAAATAAATAACACGGTCACCAATTAATTTAAAATAAACACAGTGATCCTCCTTGCTTCTAGTGAAGCCAAGTCCTCGTATATAGGTATAAAATTTTTGATACCACATCCTTGGTGAATGTTTTAACCCATACAGAGACTTCTTTAACCTGCATACCAGATCTTTCTTCCCCTTCACCATAAAGCCTTCAGGTTGTTTCATGTAGATCTCCTCTTCCAGATCCCCGTGAAGAAATGTTGTCTTCACATCCATCTGTTCTACCTCAAAATCAAATGTAGCAGCAACAGATAAAAGTAATCTAATAGAAGTAACTTTGGCAACAGGAGAAAAAATATCACCAAAATCAATTCCTGGCACATGGGAATAACCTTATGCTACCAACCGAGCTTTGTGTTTCTCCACCTTGCCTTCTACATTCATTTTCTTCTTAAACACCCATTTTCTCCTGATGGGCTTCCTTCCAGCCGGCAACTCCACCAGATTCCATGCCTCATTTTTATGCAAGGATGCCATTTCATCAACCATGGCCTCCTTCCAGAGTTTTCCATCCTCTGAATCTAGAGCCTCCCTGACAGTTCTAAGATCATTATTAGTGATAGTTAAGGAAAAATTTGAACATAAATCAGATGGACTATACCTTTCTGGTTGTCTTCTTTCCCAAGCTCATCTTCTCATAGCTGGAGTTTGTGGCTCTTCCTCTTCTGAGTCTTATTCTGTTGTAGATTCTGATTCATCCTCCTTTAGCTCAAACTCTATCTTCTCAGGTTCCTTTGGTAGGACTTCATGTTTAACAATATCTTTCACCTCTCTAAACACCACATCTCAGTTGTACACAACCTTCCTTGTTTCCGGGTTCCAAAGCTTGTAACCCTTTAAACCATCCTTATACCCAATAAAGATGCACCTTTCATATTTATTATCCAACTTGGTCCTTTTCTCCTTTGGAACATGTACATATGCATCATATCCAAATACCCTCATATGTGAAAGAGAGGGTTTCTTACCAGTCCATACCTCATGTGGAATCTTATCCTCCAACGTTGATGAAGGTGATCTGTTAACCAAGTAACATGCAGTCTCCACTACCTCTGCCCAGAATTATTGTCCTAACCTGATACCACTGAGCATGCTTCTTTCCTTTTCCACCAGCGTTCTGTTCATTCTTTCTGCAACTATGTTTTACTAAGGTGTGTATGGAGTAGTATTTTGTCGTGATATACCACACTCCTTACAGAACTCTTCAAATTCCTTCTTGCAGAACTCCCCACGATTATCTGTCCTCAGCACCTTTATCTTCTTCTCTATCTGGTTTTCCACCAGAGCCTTAAATTCTTTAAATTTGTCAAAGACTTCAGATTTCTTCCTCAAAAAATATATCCATGTATTCCTTGAGAAGTCATCTATGAATGAAACATAGTACACAGACTTTCCCAGTGATGGAACTGACACAGGTCCAAACACATCACTGTGCACAAGTTCTAATATCTTGTTCGCCCTCTTAGCACTAGAAGGAAAAATCACCCGATTCTGCTTCCCATATACACAATGTTCACAGAAATCGAAATCCAGAGAGAAATTAGACATACCTTCTACCATACCATTTCTATGTAGTATCCGAAGGCCCTTCTCTCCAATATGTCCAAGCCTTTGATGCCATAGCATGGTCTTTTCTCCAGAGACAGCTAGGCTTTCCACTCCACTTTTAGGAACCACAGAACTGTTACATCCATCAATAACAGTGCTACCTTGTAGCTTATACAGAGTTCCAGTCCAAACTCCCCGCATTAATACTAGTGCTCCCTGAACCATCTTGCAGGCATCTTTATCGAACACTATTTTTACACCTGCATCATCCATCTTTCTTACGAAGTGGAGTGCGACGATGGGGTATCACAGAACACAGTGTAGCTCTATGATCTTTTCTCTTAAACACAGAACATTTCCATGCTGATGATTCTCACTTTCTATCATCCCCTGAGAAGACATCGCCACCATCATATTTATCATACTCGCCCAAGAACCACTCACATGGGGGTAGTGGCGATACACCGAGTCGATCACAGCAAACTCACCCAGTCTACATGTGTACTTGAAGAAGAAGCCAAATACACATCCCCACCTTCATACGAGGTGGTTTTTTCCTCTGTAGAAGGAGCATCATCAGATCCCTTTCCTTTCTCGGGAGCTTTAGATCTACAGTCTTTTTTGTAGTGCCCTTCCTTTCCGCATTTCCAGCACACCTTTACAAAATTTCTAGGAGATTTGGATCTCCCACTCGGCCTTATTCTTGTTTCTATTAAGGACCTTCTTCGCCAGATAAGGCATCTCCATTGATATATCATATATGATGTTCCTCCGTGGCTTGGTGAGACAATGTCATCAAAAATTCAAAGGTAGTTGTATTGCTACCTATTGCAATAACAGTGTCACGAATCGATAGAAACCTATAGCCCGATGCACTTATCTTCATCTAAGATTTTAATATCAACAGATGACAGCTGACTTACCACAGTATTGAAGGTGTTCAGATGCTTTGTCACTGAGTCTCCATCCTTCATCCTCAGGTTATACAAATTTTTCCGCAGGAACAATTTATTCACCAGAGACTTAGATTGGTACAAATTCCCTAGCTTGTCCCACAAGGTCTTTGCCATAGCTTCCCCAGATACATTCAACAATACTGAATTCGAGACACACAACTGTATTGTGCTCTTTGCCTTCCGATCCAGCTTCTTCCAGTCTTCATCTGACATTGTCATTGGTTTAGTACCTGGATTTACCACGATCCATTGATCTTTATCCACCAAAAGATCCTCCATATTGAGCTTCCAAAACTCAAAACTCTGACCATTAAATTTTTCGATCTCTATCTTCCTGTTGCTCGCCATATTCTTTCATCGCAAGAATCGATCCCACAAATCTCTCATTGAACAAGGTCTACCTTAGGCCCAAGAAAAAAACTCTTCAACAGCAAAGGCATCCCCTTGAAGCCGAAACTGCTCCAATACCAATTGTAGGCTTTAACCCTGTACAGAAATTGTCTGCAAACAAATCTTAAAAACATAAAATAAACAGTAGCGAGAGCATAAAACATAAAATAGATAAACACAGATATTTCCCCTTGGATCCCAAATCAGGACAACCAGCTTGATTTTTCATTATATTCCTTTTAGTGTTACAACACATATATTCACATGTCGAAGCATACATAAACCCCAATCCATTAACCCTGGATTAGAACATAACGATAGTTCCCTTGACCGGAAAGAATATAACACAAACCCAACACTAGTGTCCCAATTGAAAGACAAAGGGATACGAATAATTGTCCCATTTTGTATGACAAAGACTGTCTTATGCATATACATATATATATGTTTTAATTTATTCTATTGTGTTCTCCATTTTCACTGTGAAATATAACACCATTGATTAAATTTATGGATGATTAAATATTACAATGAAGAGATGTGAAATTTGATGATATGATATAACAAATAAACCAAACATCACATTCAAATGCACTAATAAAAATTTAACTCATATGAATGTTGTGATAAGATATATATGTGTCGACTTTTGATGAATAATTAATTTTAAAAAATCACAATAATTATGATATGATATAACAAATTAATCCAAACATCACATTCAAATGCATTAATAAAAATTTAATTAATATGAATATTATTATAAGATGTGTCGACTTTTGATGAATAATGAATTTTTAAAATTCACAATAATTGCACTATCACAGGTCGATGTTTCTAAACTATAAAAAATGAAAACCAATGCGTGTCAGTTACTGTACACTAGTACATTTGTATTCTGAAGTGCACCAGTGCATTTCTACATTTCTGCGACCTCTGGGCACCACACAAATACTGATACCAATTATAAATCTCGGTGCATTTGTGTGATACTATGCACCAGTGCGTTTATGTGTCTATACGCACCGGTGCATTTGTAAGACCTATGGGCACCACACGAATACCGATACCAATTATAAATCTTGGTGCGTTTGTGCGATACTGCACACCGGTGCGTTTATGTGTCTATACACATCGGTGAATTTGTACGACCTATGGGCACCGCACAAATATCGATACCAATTATAAACCTCGGTGCATTTTTGTGATACTGTGCACCGGTGCATTTTTATAAGTCTACTCACAGGTGCGTTGATACGACCTATGGGCACCACACAAATCCCAAAACCAATTAGAATGGCCCCATGCATTGTATCACCAACACTACACCCGGTGCAGTTTTATACCTTAACGGCCTGGTGCATTCTCCTTTGACCACCCCAAGGCACCTTCTACATGTACGCACTGGTGCATTAAAGCCCAAGTAGCGTACCAATGAAAAAAACTTCTGTAATAACCTTTGACTACCCAATTTTTTTATTTTTGTTGAATTTCCGTTAAAA
This sequence comes from Pinus albicaulis, assembly GCA_034641835.2. Taxonomy (NCBI): domain Eukaryota; kingdom Viridiplantae; phylum Streptophyta; class Pinopsida; order Pinales; family Pinaceae; genus Pinus; species Pinus albicaulis. Next base: position 1,488,440,874 of record CM076584.1, read on the forward strand.
GCTCTGCCAAAACCTCCGTAACCATAAACAGATGTTGTAGAAAATGTTTTTTTGACAATTTTGGCCAATTTTATAACACTAAAAACCTCCTTTATAACCTCCGCTAGAGGGTCTTTTCCTTGTAGTGGTTAATCAATGTAGGTGCCACTTTTCAAAGAGCCATGGACACATCTTTTAGAGGACTCATTAACAAATTAGTGGTTATTTATCTAGATGACATTACAGTATTTTCTAGATAAGCAACTAATCATGTGAATGACCTAAAACAAGTCTTTGAGCGATGTAAAAAGTATGGAATTTCATTAAACCCAAAGAAGTCATATTTTTCTCTAGATGAAGGAAAAATTTTAAGATTCATTATGTCCAAAAAAGGTATGTATACTGATCTTGAAAGAATCAAAGAGATTAAAAGGATTCTTGTCCCTCATAATAATAAAAATATGCAGTCATTGCTTGGACAAATAAATTTTGTAAAAATATTTGTCCCTAACTTTTCGCAGATAGTTTTACCTTTACAAACCATGATTAAGAAAAATTCAATCTTTAAGTCGGGACATAATGAAAGGGAAGCATTGATTTAATCAAACAATCTATTATCAGTGCTCCATTTCTGACTACTCCCAATTTTCTTAATCCTTTCAATTTATATACATTCTCCTCAGATACATATTATGATGTTGTTCTGACACTGCTTAATGACCAACAAATTGAAGCACCAATATCATTTTTTAGTTCCAATTTGCAAGGTGCAGAACTAAACTATTCATATGTTGAAAAACAAGCATTTTTTGTCTTTAAATCTATAAATAATTTTAGGCCATTTCTCCTCAAAACTCACACCAAGATAATAGCACCATTCTCTTCAATAAGGAAATTATTGATGCAAAGAGAACTAGGAGATAAAATGGCTAATTGGGTTACTACTTTACAAGAATATGATGTAGAAATTAGGCCTTCTAAAATTTTTAGAGGTCAAGGTTTCTGCAGAATGCTAACAGGAGCATCCCATTTATCATCAGAGGCAGACTCGGGTAATGATGTGCAAATTTCAGAGGTAAGCCTCAACGATGCTCAGTCTCAATACTCTGATCTCAAGTTTTATTTGAAAAATGGATATGCCCCAACACAACTCAGTTATAAAACAAAACGTGCTTTGAGATTAAAAGCCAAGCAATATGAAATTATAAATGATGTATTGTATAGAAGAAAATTTGATTTTGTGTTATTAAGATGCTTAGAGAAAACTGAAGCAGAGAGAGTTTTTCAGGAACTCCATGATGGACCAGCTGGAGGACATTTTGGAGGGAATACAACAACACATAAAATCTTGCATGCAGGTTATTATTGGCCAACACTTTTCAAAGATGCTCATGAATATGCAAGGAAATGAAATTTTTTTCAAAGTTCATCTGGAAGACAAATGAAACCAACTTTCCCATTACATTCAGTTAATATAGAACAACCATTCAAACAATGGGGATTAGATATAATCAGTGAGATTGTTCCTAACTATTCCAAATATCATAAATACATTCTCACAGCTACCAATTATTTTACTAAATGGGTGGAATCAATTCCACTAAAGTTAGCCAACTCTAAGAATATTATTGAGTTCATTGATTAGTTTATCATAACTAGATTTGGTTTACCCATTGCTTTAATGTTTGATAATGCATCTTATTTCTCAGGAACTTCTATGCTAGAATTTTCTATCAAAAGAGGTTTTAAACTTAAATATTCTACCAATTATTATCAGCAAGGAAATGGTTTAGTATAATCCACAAATAAAAACATTATTAGAATCATCAAACCAACTCTTGAACATAACCAACGAAATTTACACAACTCATTGAAATTTTCTCTTTGGGCAAATCGAATAACTCAGAAGGCCTCCATTGGCACTTCTCCATTTAATCTTGTTTATGGGAAAGAATTTTTTTCTTCCTACCAATGTAGTTATTCCTTCTTTTTCCTTAGTTCAATTTATTGATGAATCGCCTTCTTCTTCTTTGCAAATAAGACAATTTCAAATCCTTAAACTTGAAGAAGAAAGAGAAAAAGCTAAAGTTACTCATGCGCATCATCAGCAATTAGTTAAAGCTTCATTTGAAACAATTTTTGTCACTCCAAAAACATTCCAAATTGGTGTTCTAGTATTGAAATGGGATAAAGCACATGAGGAAAAAGGTAAACACACCAAATTCCAAAGTTTGTGGCTAGGTCCATTTGAAATCATTGAAGAAATAGGCCCATCAACATTTTTATTGCAAGATCTATCAAGCAAAAGAGATTATTATCATGTTAATGGGAATATTTTAAAGAAATAATTTTCATAGGAGGTAACCCCTTCTATTCCCTATATATTATTATCTTTTCTTTTCCTTAGGAAAATAAAAGTTGAATAGTATTGATTTTTGGCTTTTCAATAAAACATCTCAGAATTTTTATTTTTTTGTCGCTTGTAGAAATAAGAATTGTTAAGGAAACTGTTAGGGTCCTATAATAATAGGATTCATAATTTTGAATTGACTTTGTTAAGATCTTGTAATATTGTACATACCTTTTCCTTCTACAATTTTTTTCTGATATTCACAAATGAAAAGAGGGTAAGTCCTAAAAAGATAAATCAAAGGACTAAAAGAAACAAGAACGAAAAAGAATATCAAGTATAAACCCCACACAAAGAGATAAAAATAGATCCTGAAAGTGTTGCACATTCAAATTCCACTACTTTAGTTACTGTACTTTTGCAAATAATATTGTGTGTAGCTTGTTCAAAATGCCACAATCCGTGATGGTCAAATAGTTTAATCTTGATTCATTCATGCTTTAAATTTCATGTTGATAGTTAGTGAATAAGATCTGGCCAAACCATTTAATCTTGGCAGATCAATAGTTAGGTAGAGAATAAAATATCTCATCAGTTTAAGTTGAGCCTTTGGAAGTTATAAGGTTAGAAGTATTTAGTTTTCCTATTAAAAGAAAATAAAGGGACAACAAGCTCAAATGCGCCCAATAAAGGAAATAAAAATGTTAGGATAAAAAAGGGTAGGTAGATTACTTTCACCAACACTAGAAAGCATCAATTTGGTTTGTTTCTTATCACTAATATCTTACTAATTTCCCCTTCCTAATCCCAGCAAATTCCTTCCGCTATTCATTTTCCCTTTCTTCTAAATCATTTTTCCCAAGCCTATAAAACCCATTTATACTATTAAAAATACCTTTTCCTAGTCTAAATAGCACCCTTTCCCTTTTACTAACTTGCCTTTTCATATAAAATAGCTAAAACCCATTTACCCAAAGTCTAAAGGCATAAAATATTAATTGGGCCCCGTTTTACTTTTAATTTATTTAATTAACATCCCGCATTCATTTTACGTTAATTCCCTATTTTAATATATAGTTTAATATTCTCCTATTATATTAAAATCCCCGATTCATATTTTATTAACATTCCCAGTTTAATATATATTTGACCCCTCCACAATATAACATACATTATGTATTAACTCCTGCAAATATAAATCCCTTCCCCTATATTATATTTACCCCTGTACATTAATTTAACCTATGGTTTATGTATCATTCAGCCCCACCTTTTAACCCGCCACTCCTAAACTTTGTCCAATCTCCACTATTTAAATCCAACGGCCCTCACATCTTTTCACGTCCCCCGACCATCTGAAGTTTAAAACCTCATAAGATTTTGAAATTGGTGGTTTTTTCGAACACCCTCTTGCTACATGGCAGCTCCATAATCCATCGCACTCCTCAACAGAATACCGCCTACCAAATTTCCTCGATGCGAAAACTGCCAAGTGGTATTCCTTCCCGTTGCAACAAATATCGCCCTACAATTTGATAAACCACTTACCTGTGAACCCCGTGTTGTGTTAAACCATTATGCCACCTGCCCACTCTGCACTATGTGGTAAACCAGTGCGTTAAACCAATTTCACTGTACATTGAGCCAACATTACTTCAAAATCCCTGCAATTGAGTTATTTATGAGAATTTGTTAAATGAAACCAAAGCCATTGCCAGCCAGAGATAAAATATGGACTCTTTCCACAAAATTGCCAATTAAAATAAAGTCATTGCCCAAACCTGTGTTTTATTAACAAATTGTTTTATTTTTTGCAGGTTATTAAAACATAAGCTTGGGAAAACAATTTTTATACTATTTAAAAACCTATTTCTTCCAGACTATCAAGATATGAATATGAATGTTTTATCAACAGAAGATTTCATACAGCAGTAGAACAAAAGGAAAAAATTTACACAATAAATGTTAAAACAGAGATGAAATCATTTTTACCAGCACAGGAAAATATTATTACAAACTATTCTCCAAAGAAACCGATTGTATTCTACATGTGTCTTTACACAGAAGCATGAAATAATGAGCAAGATTTACTGTAAAAGGTAAAAGTGAAAATAGGTAAATAGAGCATGCAGTTTAAAGAGTAAAAGAGCAGTCAAGTCAAAGTGATTATTGATAAATGAAAGACAAGTTAAAGAACCAAAAGGGCAATCAGATGAAAGACAGAGTAAGAAAATAAACATGAGAGGTAAGCCAACATGAGAGAAACAAACAAATGACAGCAAATCAGATAAAACATGGATAGCTTTCAATCAGCTGAAAGGTGTCACTATCTTTTAGTATCCAGATATTTTATTTCCAGAAATAAATCCTGAATCAATTTTAGGATATTTAGTATTATTTTTTGTATAAATACTTCATATTTTGAAGTATTTAGTGGGGTGGATTTTTAAACATTTCTATAGTTGTATTGATCTGAAACCTAAGGTTTTATTGTACCATTTTCAAGTCAGCAGACTGGATTGAGAAATAAAGGCATTATATTACAGGATTCATGTGTTGAGTCACTTCAGTGAAGTATATTTCTATTATTCAATTGTTATTTTCTTGAGTATTTCACATACATGTATGTTTTCTGAATCTAAATGACATAACAGGAATATTATTTCAGAACTTATTTAAATAGACTCTATCTTGAACTGTTAGTCATTTTCATGTTTTCTTCTGATGTCCAGATTAAGGAATTCTTCATTGATCCCTAGTTTCGATTGACTTCTGTCATTTCCTTCTTTATCTGGTTTGAGAAACCCTTAATTGCTCCTTGATCCCGATTGAAACCATTTCACCTTCCAGCCTAAAGATCTGAATTTACTCAGCTACCTTGCCCTGTGAACACTTCCTTTAGAACTTGATTCTTCTATGTTGCTTGATACATTAACTCCATAGCCCAATGGGAAACAGACCTGCATCTATCCATCTGAATCAGTAATTCCACCACCAAACCATTCAAAATCAAACCCCAATCATTCTTACATAACTAGCATAAAATCAATTAAATAACAAAGTTAAATCATAAAGAGAGAACCCTCTCTCAGCATTAGGAAGGCTAGATCCTAATCTCAAAAGTATGTTTGTGGTCACCTCGGTCAGTTCTTTCTTTAACCTTGAGAAATTACTGAGTGATAACATATTGGTGACCATAATGGGGAAAACATATTCTTCAAAAAGATTACATCAAAGTTTAGATCTGATCTATGATGGTGGATAGTGATCAGACACATAAAGGTTAAAATCGTCCACCTGGTGACTCCACATCAATCCAAAATCAAATTCAAGACTCCACCGGAGGAATGAACCTAGAAGAACATCATGGGAAAATCAGGTTTCTAACTTGGATTATAATCCAAGATATTATGTTATTTCTCATCAAAAAGGTTTTTCAATGTATATTGTATTTTAGAAAAGATCTTAGATTATAATTTAATTACTTTCCTTTAACAATTGTAAATAGACCTTCTCTTGATTCTTTTGAGCAGCTTTCTTCTGAAACTTATGATGATCATCCTCCGATTGATAAGCCTCAAGTAATCAAGAATGTGTAGAAATTATATAACTAATTCATTATACATCCAAGATTCTCCTGATCACACACTATTTCAACTTCATGCACAATACAGAATCTCTTCTACTATTGATCATTACTTGCGGAAATTAAATCAATTGCATGCACACATTGAAACCATAAAAATTCACACATATGAGCACAGTGTTTTAACGGGAAATCCTGAAGCTAAAAAACCCAACTATCTGTGTATAATATATGTCATATAGATCATGTAACAATCCTCATACAAAGCTAATCATGTCTAGCTCTCAGTACAATACAATGGCTACACACTAATCAGGCCCGATCTAGCAAATCCATGCACCAATATTTGCCACTTGCTAGCCTGCCTCTACTGCACAATACTTGCTGAATATTGGCTCTGAATAAACTCGAATTGGTCCAGCCTTGCTCACGCAATCCTCATTGGCATCTCCAATCACTGGGTGTTGCAAATCATGCAATACTATAGTCACAACTGATAGTCAACCTTCTCTTTCACCTACCTCTCCACTGAAACTGTCCATGCACTGTAGTTAACTGATGTATTATTCATTTGATTAATGATTTAATAATTAGTGAATTAATTAATAATTGATTCACACCACTCTCACTAGTGTATCAATCGATTGAACTGAATACAACAATATTTTATGCAACGAGTTAAGCGAACAACAGCTCACCAACCTACCTCAATAACTCCATAAACTACCATCCTGCAGTTCATGGAAATCTCCTATGCAATACATCACACTAACCTCAAAGTGGCATGAATTCCTTACATCAACTCACAGCCTTACATACATACATAAGCAAAAGTGCTCCAAGAGAATAAGATAATGTTTATAGTCCAAATATTATTAAGAGCTAATATTATTCAACATATCTATTTTTAGACTAGCAATCTAAAAATATATTCCGCCCAGTATGTCTAAAAACAGAAGTCCATCTATTTTTCCAACTTGACCAACCATCCAAAAATAGCATCCTGCAACTCATAGAATATGATTGACATGTCTAAAAATAGACTTGCGCCACAAATAGCCTGTGGGCCCACTTAGTGAAGGCGACTCTTTTCACTAAGCTCATCATCTTGTTGCAATCTCAACACTCCCTCTCAACAAGATAGGGATTATCTGCCACCTCGATCCTACCTCTATGGTATTCAAATTTGCTCCTGGTGAGCACCTTCGTCAAGATATCAGCATCCTGATCCTCCATAGGAATGTAAGAAAGTAACATGATCTTCTACTGCACACAATCTCTGATATGATGATACCGAATGTCAATGTGTTTAGATCTATCATGAAATACTGGATTAACCGAGAGTTTTATGCAACTCTTATTATCACAATATATCACAATAGGATCTAAGTGTGAACCGAACAACCCGACCAGGATCTTCCTCATCCATATAGCCTCACATGCAGCCAAACTTGCTTCCATGTACTCAGCCTCCACTGAACTGAGTGCCACGGATCTATGCTTCCTGCTGTACCAAGAAACTGTTGTAGACCCGATACTGAAAATCCCTCCAGATGTGCTCTTTCTGTCCGTTGGACTCCCTACTCAATCTTCATCCGTGAAGCCATGCAGCTTCACCTCATACGATTGTCTGTACCATAATCCATATCCCGATGTGCCTCTGAGATATCTCAATACATGCTTGCCTGCCTTCCAAAAGAGCTTGGTAGGCTTAACCATAGCTTGTGAAAGCTGGTTAACAGCATAGCATATGTCAAGTCGTGTATTGAATAGATACATAAGCGACCCCACCAACTGTCAGTAGATACTGGCATCCACTACCTCTACCAATGTAGCATCCTCTTTCCTCCAACCACCAGGAAGAGGAGTGTTGATAGGCTTGCAGCCATGCATGTTGAACTTCTCCAGTATCTCCTAGGCATACTTTCCTTGAGACACAAACAGTCCATCATTGCGCTGCCAAATTTCCAATCCCATGAAATAATGAAGGAGGCCCAAGTCCTTCATCTCAAAATATTTTGCAAGATCAGCCTTGCATGAGAGTATCAATTGTTCATCACCCGTCAAAATCAAATCATCTACATAAAGTACAATGATCAGCAACTTACCCTCCACCACAATCTGGTATAGGTTCAGATCCGCCTCACTATTGGTGAATCCAAGACCAGTGAAATAACTATCTATCCATTTGTACCAAGCACGAGGTGCTTGTTTCAACCCATACAACGCTCTTTTGAGCCTGCACACATGCGACTCGCTGCTGAAGATCTCGAAACCTTCGGGCTGCTCTATGTACACCTCCTCCTCAATGACTCTGTTGAGGAACACAGTTTTCACATCCATCTGATGAATGTGCCATCCCATCTGCGCTAAGAGAGCTAGGATGCTTCGTATGAAAGAATACCTTGCGACAGGTGAAAAGGTTTCCTCATAGTCGATCCCCTTAATATGTGAGAAGCCCTGGGCAACAAATCTTGCCTTGTACTTCTCAACGCTCCCATCAGCTCCTTGCTTCACTTTGTATATCCATCTCGAACCTACCACTGATTTCCCTTCCGACCTTGGGACAATCTCCCATGCACTGTTTCTGAAAATCAAATCATACTCTTCCACCATGGCATCTACCCATGCAGGGTCCTCCATAGCTTCCTCGAAAGATGATGGTTCTGTCACGATACAATTTCTCATCATAGCCATGTATCCAGTATATCGGTCAGGTGACTGTCTTTGTCTGCGCTGTGATGTAGGTGCTCCTGCAATCTTCTCTGCATCAAGATTCAATCGCTCAGCTTCTGTAGTGCGCTTCCACCCTATGATGGTTGGCGCTGCATGAGTAGTTTCTTCCACTCCATAAACCTCCTCTTGTGGTTGATCCACATCTTGAGGCTCATCCTTAGGAACTAATAGCTCCTCATCTGCATGCAAGTGTGGCTCCCTCTCAAGCGAACACTTCATGGCTTTCTCCTCATGAAATTTGATATCCCGTCGCACAACAGTCTTCCGACTGTCTGGAAAACACACACGATAGTTGTGCGGTGTATCATCATACCCCAAAAATATCCCAACCTCTGCGGTCGGCTCCAGCTTCTTCCTAGCATCCTTCGTCACATGAATGTAAACAAGTGAGCCAAAAATCTTCAAATGAGAAATATCAGGCTTCTTACCAGAAAATGCCTCCTCGGGTGTACTCATGCCAAGTACTCTGTGAGGACAACGGTTTTTCACATAAACCGCAATATTTCATGCCTCAGCCCACAAGTGTATGGGAAGGCCCTGATCATGCAACATCACCCATGCAGCACCCACGATCGTTCTGTTCTTCCGCTTAGCGACCCCATTCTGCTGTGGGTTATGAGGCGCTATGAGCTCTCTTCGAATTCCTTTTGTGCTGCAAAAGTCCTTGAATTCGCCAGAGATGAATTCACCACCATTATCGCTCCTAAGAGCCTTCACCTGCTTCCCCGATTCTTTCTCAACTAATGCCTTGAACTCACAGAAATTTGAGTATATCTCGCTCTTCTTCTGCATGAAGAAGATCCAACACTTACGAGAAAAATCATCAACAAATATCACATAATACCTGTGCTTTTCTGTCAAAGCTACTGAGAAAGGTCCACACACGTCTGTGTGAATTATCTCAAGGATCGCCGTGGCATGACTATCCTTCTCATGAAAAGTGGCTTTCACAAATTTTCCCAAAGTACATCCCTTACACTGATCTGATTGCGCAAGTGTACCCTTGGGAAGCCCGGTAGAAATCTGCTACAAAATTTTCAAAGCGCCATGGTGAAGATGGCCCAATCTCCCGTGCCATAGCTCGCCCTCATCCCAGCTCACCACTCCTTTTGCCTTGCCTGCCATTGCTTCGTAGCCATCTACCTGCAACTGATAAAGGTTCTTAACTCAAACCCCTATCCTCCACGTTTCACCAGTTGCCTTACTACGCAGGAAAGCCTTTCCCTTGCTAAATACAACGTCATAACCCTTGTCTTCCAACATCACCATAGAGATCAGATTCTTCTTCAATCCTGGAACATGCATGAAATCCTTCAAGATGAAAGGTTTTCCAGACTCCCTCTCAAAGGAAATGGTCCCGATACCAGTCACACTATATCTACCATCATCGCCCATCTCGATGTGCACTCCAAGATCCTTCTCATCCATATCAGTAAAAAAATATTTGTCTCATTATGGAAAAGACGCACCTTGTCAAGAAACCTACCCAGACCCATCATGCTTGGAGCAAAGCATGTGATGGTGAAAAATCCAGCCCTGTTTGTGAGGCTAAGGCTATCATTTGTATATCGACCCAACTTTGCTTATTTTTCTTCTTACATGGACAATTAGTGGCGTAATGTCCATGTTGGTGACAGTGAAAGCACTTCACCTTGGACATGTCCTGCTTCTTGCCTTTCGCACCGGATTGAGAAGCATTCTTCTTGCTCTTCCCCTTCCTTACTTTGGCAGCCAAAGCAAATTTTTCTTCATCTTCATTCTTCGATGAAGATCCATCCCTGGTACTTTGCCTTATCTCCTCCTGCACAAGATCCTACCAAAGTCGCTCCCATCCCGGCAGTTTCTCCCGGCCATTTACAGAGTCCTCATAGGAATGCCAACTCTTCGAAAGCCCAAGGAGAGCCAAGCTCACCAATTCCTCTTCATCTAAAGTAACCCCCACACTTCCTATCTCATCCCTGCACTGGAAAAACTTCGTGAGGTACTTGGGTATACTGTTGCCTTTCTCCATTTTTATCTTCCTGAGTTTATCCTTGAGCGCCAACTTCCTCTGGTCGCTCTTGCTTTGGAACAAGTTTGTCAAATCTTTCCACATCAAGAATGGATAATCTTTACCATGAAGGCTAGACACTATGTGATCCTTCACACCTTCCAACAGAATCCTTCGACATTTTGTTGTCTTCTTTTTCCATGTGTCAATTGCAGTAGCATAGCCAGAAGCAGGTTTTGGAATTTATACATCTATGAACTCCTTCAACCCATTATCCTCCAGCACCACCTCCATGCTATCCTTACATGCAATATAATTCGAGCTACCCTCAAGGGAATATTCCAATCGCAATCTGTTGAAAGACATTTGAACTTCGACATCAAGAAAACACTACTGCAAATTTGAATTCCACCAGCACAAAACTCAACCGCTTCAATGCTTTGCAATTGCTCCAATGATTAATATCCCTCTGATACCATGTAGAAATTACATAACTATTGCTTTATACATCCAATATTCTCCTAATCACACACTATTTCAACTTCATGCACAATACAGAATCTCTTCTACTATTGATCATTACTTGCGGAAATTAAATCAATTGCATGCACACATTGAAACCATAAAAATTCACACATAAGAACACAGTATTTTAACGGGAAATCCTGAAGCTAAAAACCCCAATTATCTATATATAATATATTTCATATATATCATGTAACAATCCTCTACAAATCTGATCATGTCTAGCTCTCAATACAATACAATCGCTACACACTAATCAGGCCCGATCTAGCAAATCCATGCACCGATCTTTGCCACCTGCTAGCTTGCCTCTACTGTGAAATCCCTGCTGAATATTGGCTCTAAATGAACTCGAATTGGTCCAGCCTTTCTCACTAAATCCTCATTGGCATCTCTAATCACTGGGTGTTGCAAATCATGCAACACTATACTCAAAACTTATAGTCAACTTGCTCTTTCACCTACCTCTCCACTAGTCTCCACTAAAACTGTCCATGCACTGTAGTTAACTGATGTATTCTTCAGTTGATTAATGAGTTAATAATTAGTGAATTAATTAATAATTAATTCACAACGCTCTCACTAGTGTATCAATCAGTTAGACTAGATACAACTAGCTCAACTGTGTCTAACTGAGTTAAACTAAACACAACTCCACTAACTACCTCAATAACTCCACCAAACTCTATCACATGAGTTCTAACTGAAGTCTCCATGAAATAGCTCCACTTAACCCTCATTAATAGTGTAATTCCTTCTGTCATCTCCTGTGCCACATCTGTGCACTTAACTGAAGTTCTCCAAGAGAATAAGATAATGTTTATAGTCCAAATATTATTAAGAGCTAATAATATTTGACATATCTATTTTTAGACTGGAATCTAAAAATAGATTCCGCCCAGTATGTCTAAAAATAGAATTCCATCTATTTTTCCAACTTAACCAACCATCCACAAATAGCATCCTGCAACTCATAGAATATGATCGACATGTCTAAAAATATACTTGCACCAAAAATAGCCTGCGGGCCCACTTAGTGAAGGCGACTCTTTTCACTAAGCTCATCATCTTGTTGCAATCTCAACAGACTGATCTTACAATCCCTGTACATATTCCTGTAACTTATGAGGGTCTTGATAGATATAAACCACTCATATTACCTCCTATCCTCCATAATTTCTCTGATAATTATTACAAACATCTCTCCATCTTTGATGGAGAAAATGTTAACATCACTACTGAAAAACATGTTCAATGTTTTGAGAATTATCTAGACCTATTTGAGATTGATGAAAATTATGTGACTTCTTGCTCTTTCTTTGCAAACTAAAGTAAAGAGTTGGTTCAAGAACCTACCTAGTGAAAGCATCTCAAATCTCCAACAGTTTGTCAAAATTTTCCTTGATAGATGGATAATCAAAGTTAACATTTTCATAATCATAGAAGAATACAATCAATTGAAAAGACAACCAAATGAAACAATACAAAAATTTTCTGACAGATTTAATCAATTTTATTATTCAATGCCATCAAATATCAGACCTCCTCCTGATTCAGCTCTCTTTCATTATCCAAAAGCATTTGATCCAGAAATATAATTTCAGTTAAGAGAAAGAAACCCAGCAACACTTGAATAGATGTAGAATATGGCAGTAGATGTAGAAGTAAATCTGCTAATCAAGAGGGAAAATTTGAAAGCATAAAAGGAGAAGAACAACATTGCAGAGCACGTGACATCTTCAGAAGTAAAAATTGACATTTTGGCAAGTAAAATAGAGGGAATTATGCACATAATTACCAAAAAATATGGATTTTTCATTCAAGATCACCATGACCCATTTATTACAGAAAAAGAAAAGGTTATGGGCCATAAACATGTTCATGCTAATTCCAACTACCATAGATCAGAAAATGCATTTATAGATCAATATGTGAATGAGAAATTTGCTAATATAATGTGTATATTTAATGATATTCCTTATTTTAATGATTTGCCTGGGTATGATCAATAACATGATAATTATGATCTCCAAATTCAAGCTAACTCTACAGAGAAATTAGAAGATAGTTTGGGGGATGATGAGAACCATTTTTAGCAGCCAAAATATAGTGAGTAGTCAATACAGATCAGCTATGAGAGTGAAGAAGAAAGTGTAGAAAATTTTGAGATAAGTCATAAATCTTTGCCTCTTTGCTTTTCTTCATTTCAGTTTATCAGAGACAACTTTAAAGCAATCAAAAATCAGCAGTCTTTAGATATTATTATTGAGAACAAATAAGACAATGACACTCTTGATCGGGATTCTTCAGTTTCACAATTCCAGTTATAAAATTTCATTTAAAAAACTGATCAAATTACATAGGAAAATTATTTACCACTATCTTTTGAATCATTTTAATTTTTAAAAGAAAATTTTCATAATGACTCTAAGGAGGAGCAGCCTATAGAAATCTATGAAGTCTCATTGAAACCCATAAGTAATAGGTTGCAGCCATTCTTCCAAATTTTTCATGATCCAATAGTTGATATGTTGGATGATGAATGCAATCAGAATCATTCTCCATTAATTGAATATGAGCTTCAAGATAAAGATGATAAAGGTTTCATCAGACACACATTTTTATCAGTAGAAATATCATCACAAAGCTTATCTGAAAATCTACAGGGAAAAAAAAGTTTAGTTTCTTTGCATGGAGGCCATCCAGAACAGATTTAGAGTTTCTTAGATCAGTTATGCATTTGTACATATATCTTGGAAGATCCTTTTGTACAGTTTCTAGAGTCAACAAAGGAAATTGAGTATTTCCTTATCTTCGCATATGTTGACAATTTTTTAATGGGTTGTAGGACTTCAGTTATGATCATAAACAAGCAAATGCAACAAAATACATCTATGCATATAATTCTTGAATGGTTGCACTGGATATTTCTTTTTACCTAATCAGCAGTTGGACAGTTGATTAGAGTAAGTAGGTAGAATTTTAGTTTGATTAAAATCAGTTTTCAGCAGCAAGTTTATTTCAGTTTTCAGTTTTAAGCAAAGTAATTCACAAAATTCATTAAGAGCTAAAGCCAAGAAGAATACCCTAAAAGCCTTGATGACCTAGTAGTTCGGTTTGAAGGTTGCAGCACCTTTTAGTTTCATGTCAAATTTAAATTTGTAGAAAAGGATGTGATTTCGGTTCAATATTTTCAGTCACATAGATAATATAACAAAAGCATGAGCAGTCTTTGGATTGGCCCAATGGATCAGGCTACTAGTCAACGGTGTCCTTGACATCTCACAAGGAGATGCCATCCCCAAGTGAAGCCATTGTTAGGGTCCTATAATAATAAGATTCATAATTTTGAATTGAATTTGTTAAGATCTTGTAATATTGTACATACCTTTGCCTTTTGAAAATGTTTTCCAATATTAAAAAATTAAAAGAGGGTAAGTCCTAAAAAGATAAATCAAAGGACTAAAAGAAACATGAACAAAAAAGAATATCAAGTGTAAACCCCACAAAAAGAGATAAAAATAGATCCTCAAAGTGTTGCACATTCAAATGTAGCAACTTTAGTTACTTTACTTTTGCAAATAATATTGTGTGCACCTTGTTCAAAACGCCAAAATCCATGATGGTCAAATAGTTTAATCTTGATTCATTCATGCTTTAAATTTCATGTTGATAGTTAGTGAATAAGATCTGGCCAGACCATTTAATCTTGGCAGATCAGTAGTTAGGTAGAGAATAAAAGAGCTCATCAGTTTAAGTTGAGCCTTTGGAATTTATAAGGTTAGAAGTAGTTATTTTGCCTATAAAATAAAATAAAGGGACAACAAGCTCAAATGCGCCCAATAAAGGAAATAAAAATGTTAGGATAAAAAAGGGTAGGTAGATTACTTTCACAAACATTGGAAAGAATCAATTTGGTTTGTTTCTTATCACTAGTATCTTAATAATTTCCCCTTCCTAATCCCAGAAAATTCCTTCCCTCTTCATTTTCCCTTTCTTTTAAATCATTTTTCCCAAGCCTAAAACCCATTTCTACTATTAAAAATACCTTTTCCTAGTCTAAATAACCTTTCCCTTTTACTAACTCGCCCTTTCATATAAAACAACTAAAACCCATTTACCCAAAGTCTAAAGGCATAAAATATTAATTGGGCCCCACTCTTGTTTTAATTTATTTCATTAACATCCCGCATTCATTTTACATTAATTCCCTATTTTAATATATATTTTAAAATTCCCCTATATTAAAATCCTTGATTCATATTTTATTAACATTCCTCGTTTAATATATATTCGACCCCTCCACTATATAGCATACATTATGTATTAACTCCCGCAAATATTTATCCCTCCCCCTACATTATATTAACCCTTTTACATTACTTTAACCTATGGTTTGTGTATCATTCTGGCCCCACCTTTTAACCTGCCACTCCTGACCTCCATCCTATTTCCGCTATTTAAATTCAACGACCCTCACATCTTTTCGCATCCCCCGACCATTCGAAGTTTAAAACCTCATAATATTGTGAAATGGGTGGTATTTTCCAACGCCCTCTTGCTTCGTGGCAGCTCCACAGTCTATCGCACTCCTCAGCAGAATACCGCCTACCAGCTTTCCTCGATGCAAAAACCGCCAAGTGGTATTCCTGTTTGTTGCAACAAATACTACTCTGCTATTTGATAAACCACTTACCTGTTGACCCCATGTTGTGTTAAACCATTATGCCACATGCCCACTTTGCACTATGTGGTAAACCAATGCGATAAACCAATTGCAATGTAAATTCAACCAACATTACTTCAAAAACCCTGCAATTGAGTTATTTCTAAGAATTTGTGAAATGAAACCAAAGCCATTGCCAGCCAGAGATAAAATCCAGAATATTTCCACAAAATTCCCGTTTCAAATGAAGTCATTGCCCAAACCCGTGTTTAATTAAAAAATTGTTTTATTTGTTGCAGGTTATTAAAATAGAAGCTTGGGAAAACAGTTTTTATACTAGTTAAAAACATGTTTCTTCCAGACTATCAATATATGAATATGAATGTTTTATCAACAAAAGATTTCATACAGCAGCAGAACAAAAGGAAATAATTTACACAATAAATGTTAAAACAGAGATAAACTCATTTTTACTAGCACAGCGAAAGATTATTATAAACTATTCTCCAAAGAAACAGGTTGTATTCTACTTGTATATTTTAGTAAAATTATTTTTTACTAAAAACATAGCAACGTGAAAGAATGAGCAAGATCTAATATAAAAGTTAAAATTGAAAACAGGTAAACAAAGCATGCAGTTTAACGAGTAAAAGAGCAATCAAGTCAAAGTGAATACCAATAAATGAAAGACAGGTTAAAGAACCAAAAGGGAAATCAGATGAAAGACGGAGTAATAAAATAAGTGTGAGAGATAAGCCAGCTTGAGAGAAACAAACAAATGACAGCAAATCAGATAAAACAGAGACAACTTTCAATTAGTTGAAAGGTGTCACTATATTTTAGTATCTAGATATTTTATTTCCAGAAATAGACCCTGAATTAGTTTTAGGATATTTAGTATTAGTTTTTGTATAAATACTTCATAATTTGAAGTATTTATGGGGGCTAGATTGTTAAACATTTCTATAGTTGTATTCATATGAAACCTAAGGGTTTATTGTACCATTTTCAAGTCAGCAGACTAGATTAAGAAATAAAGGCATTATATTACAGGATTCATGTGTTGAGCCACTTCAGTGAATTATCTTTCTATTGTTCAATTGTTATTTTCTTGAGTATTTCACATACTTGTATGTTTTCTGAATCTAAATGACATAACAGGAATATTATTTCAGAACTTGTTTAAATACACTTTGTCTTGAAATTTTAGTCATTTTCATGTTTTCTTCTCATGTCCAAATTAGGGAATTCTTCACTAATCCCTAGTTTCGATTGACTTCTGTCATTTCCTTCTTTATCCGATTTGAGGAACCCTTAATTGCTCCTTGATCCCGATTTAAACCATTTCACCTTCTAGCCTAAAGATCTGAATTTACTCAGCTACCTTTCCTTGTGAACACTTCCTTTAGAACTTGATTCGTCTATGTTACATGATACATTGACTCCATAGCCCAATGGGAAACAGACTTGCATCTGTCCATCTGAATTAGTAATTCCACCACCAAACTAATCAAAATCAAACCCCAATCATTCTTACATAACTAGCCTAAAATCAATTAACTAACAAAGTTAAATCATAAAGAGAGAGCCCTCTCTAAGCATTAGGAAGGCTAGATCCTAATCTCAAAAGTAGGATTGTGGTTACCTCAGTGAGTTCTTTCTTTAACCTTGAGAAATTACTGAGTGATAATAGAAATAATCAAAAGATTCAAATATCAAATAGATTTTATTTTACTGAAATATGCAATTTCACTGAAGTTGTTTATTCTTTGATGAACTCCCATCTTTATAAAGAATGGTTATTATGTTATCAGTTAAGAAAATAATCTTTAACATAGTAAAGACTCTTTTACAGATAAGAAATCTTAAACTCTAAAAATTATCATCCAGAATCCTCAAAAGTACCGATGATTCACTCCATCCAGAAAAAATTTCAAATTTTTAGAAAGTAATTCAAAAAATTATGCCAAAAAAAAGTCTTAGAAGATAATAAGTCTCATCAAGAGCTTGTTTACCATGTTCATAGGGAAATATTTAAACTGACATTACCAATACTGACTACCAAAACAGGGTAATGACTTGAGATTATGTCAAAAGACAAGGGGTCTCATCAAGAGCCAGCTTGATTAGTTTAATCACAACCAGTGAATGGACAATATTTAGTTATCAAGCCAAGACAATGGCTTTTAAGTGATTAAAAATATATATAAAAAATATCTACAGAAAAGAAAACAAGTTCCAAAAGAGATAAAGTATATAAAATTGAACTTATTTTTGAAGATTGTAAGAGTAACTGGATGGGACAATGAATCATTGCTGGGTAAAAGGTAACCTTGCAAAAAGCTTAAATTTCCTATTGGATCAGAGGCACTACATGTGATAAAAGAGTATATATTTATAAATCTAATCTAAATGAGCCACCTGCTTCATCTTTTTGAACTTAGTAAAGACTGATATAGATATTCATACTTTCATTTTTAAAGAGTAATCCTTATGAATTATAATCAAGTGAGATTTTATTTCTTAGTGAAATATTATTTATTGAAATTCATTCCTGCAACTTTTTTTATTTTGAAATTTTTTAGAAATTTCAAAAAACCAATCAGATATAACTGGTTCCCCCAAGTGAATCACCAATTGTTGTACTATACAACACCCCCCATTTATTTTAATAAATGGGGACCTTTTAAAAGTAAAAAAAAAAACTTATGAGCATGATTTCATTTTTAGCTTAAGTCTAAAAAATTTTAGGAAATAAAATTTTTTCCCTTTTCGCTTTGATTTCAAAAGCGCTCATCGAAAATCGCATAACTTACAAGCCGATTAAGTTAAAACATATATAAGTATTTCAAATTGTGATATGCTCTTCAACCTTTTTAGAGTTATATAAAAGCCCCGTTGCAAATTCTTTAAAAATACCTTTAAAGAGAAATTGCATCGCGCCTTTTAAAAATTCAAGCTTATAACAATTCGGTAAAAGTTGCGATGAGTCAGACTCGGCGAAACAATAAAAGAACAATTATAAAGATATAAAGGTATGATAAAGCACAACAACATGAGTCTTTAGTTCATTTCGCGTTTCGCAAGGAATAACCAAATGGAAAGTTTTATTACCGCAAAAAATCTCGGTGTGTGAATTGCGCAGATCGCATTTTGCGAGATTCATCGGCAAAAAAAAACATAACTATTGGTAACTGTTAAAAGATACGATGTGCGATATTAACACTTATTACTCAAGTGCTCGAAATTATTCTCATCTAATCAACCTGTTATAAGATCTAACATCTTAGATTGATAGATTAGACATATTACATAAAGGTGTGTAAGTGATATGATAGAAAATTTATGGGTTATTAACGGCATTTAATGGGTGTAAGGTTTGACAGATTGATATTTACTTCAAGCGTGTTTTGAATAATAGAGTGCCGGATTTTGATTATGATATTTTAACTTTATCCTTCTCTCTATTCATCTCATATCTGAGTTTACTCTTTTCACTTGAATTCAGGAAACCGCCTAATAGAGTGAGAATAATGGAATGACAAAGAAAGGCAAGGAAATTTCCCAGACATCCATTGCAGAAGACTCAAACATGCCTCCATTGTTCTCAGACACAAACTGCAACAAGGATTGTGTCAGTTCTTCATGGGAAGAAATGTACCACTTTTTTGAGGAAGAATAGCCAAGGGTAATAGTCAAAATTGCAATAATAGATGTGACAGTTTCCTCAATCCCATACTACTTTGACGTTGCATGTTCGTTTCTTCACAGAATAGCAATAAGGCCAAATATTTTACCCTACACAGATATGGTAAAGTAGGTAATTGACCACCTTAACATAGAAAATAAATCATTCAATAATTCAGAGCTGGAGAATGTTGGTTCGTTCACTACAAAATATTTGTGGACAATGTACCACTTACCCATGTCGTAGAATAATTATGATAAAGCTTTCATCCAAAGCTTTACGAAGAAGAATAAAAACTTCATGAAAGTAATAAAGGGATGGAAATATGATCAAGGCAAGCTAAAGCGGGACAAACTTGGTATGTACCCGATACCACAGTTACCCTCCCCTTATTGTTATGCAGCTGGAATGCTATGTAGGTTGTTTTCTAAACAAGATACCACTAGGTTTTCCATAGACTGGGTCCCTTTAATTGACGCAATCGTCAATTCCTGTATTATGAATTAGGAAAGAATTTTATCTGATAATTTGGTCAGAACTATCATGGATTATATAAGTAAAAGAAGTGTTTCCTCTAGAACAATACCTCCCTTTTACATTAGTGCTTACATTATGGATGCACTTTGATTTTTTTCAAGCTTTTCTATCATGGGATGGAAATGGACAACCTATGACCCCACTCCAATCCCTATTTACCACAGAGCCCTTTTGGAATCATATTTTCATTTACATTTCTATAAAACTTGCAATGGAGTTATGTTACCCATCCATCAAATTATCTTTAATGATAAAGCCCCTAGGATTTCTAAGGAGCTATCATAGACATTTTACCAGTTGCTAAATGGTTTGAAGAAGAAAATTTCACTTATATCATATTTTTTGGAAGTTATTCTTCCCCCCATGTCTTGCCTTATTATGTTCCTGATAAGCTCCTAGCCAGGGAAATTGCATACCAAATTCTAGTAAGTGGTGTGTCCAAACAACTCAAAGATGCCAAGAAGGCCATTTGGCCTAGTTTCCCTTTACAGTGCGACACTTTTTCCCTTTTCGACATTGGTCATGCATTCAAAGAGATTTCAAATGTCACTTCATTAAATTTGGATCTAATACCAAAGAGACCATTTGATCATAATAATGTGGTTAATAATTTCAGCATTGAGCTTAAACTAAAACCTTTCTTGAATGAGAAATATATGTTTGATGATTTCTTTCAAGGCATGGAGAAGTTCACAGATGTATTGAAAAATCCATCCAGTCGGCTCAGTAAAACATACCTTGAAGCTTTTCAAGCATATAGAAATAAGAGGCTAGAAACAATCCCTTTGGACTTGTTAGTTATTGAAGATGTCAACAGGCCAACTCCTAGTATTAGCCTCGATTATGAGGCTAAGGATATGTCTGAAGATGAATCTCAAGAGAAATCAAATCATGAATCAGGGCAATCAAAACATAATTCTCAGAATTCAGATCACTCTGATAATGAATCTGAGAGCAGGAATGGGAGTCCAGAGAAAATAATTGATAAAGTGATTAAAGGAATTGAGATGAAAACGGAAGGAGAAATTAATGGAGCTGAATCATCTTCTCAAGAAATTCAGCATATCCAGAATACACCCGAGCAGACAAAAAAGCCTCAATCAAAATATTTGAAGAAATAATGGGAGAAATTTTTCAAGGCACTAGAAACACCACCACCAAAGCCTAATATTGATGAATCAACAAATTTCAAACTCCATAGCATTCTCAAAATTTAGTGGAAACTGCAATTACACTACAGTAGGTACCAAAAGTTCATGATCAAGAGATCATCCTGGCATACACTACAGAACATATTTTTTTAAAGATTGAAGAGATACCCTCACTTGATGTCTTCTACAGTCTGAGTCATAAGGTTTTAGTTAAGAGAAGAAAGAGGAGAAGAATAGATGAATCAGTTTCAAATCTTATGGATGAATCCATAGATGTTCTACGGAAATACCCTTTGGTTGATCCTACAGAACATTTGACTAAGTTATCACAATTCACAACAACATATGCTACTGCTACCATTGACAAAGACACAAAGGTACAACTTCTACTAAAGCAAAAAGAGGACAAAGTACAAGAGTTGGAAAGACTACTATAACTTGAAAAGTTTAATTCCAGTAAGAAAATTGAAATGAAGATGTCTCAATTTCAAAAGTATTTTGAAAGAATGAATTTACAACACCAGGTGTAGATTACAGAGAAATAAACATAGCTTGAAGTAGAAAAGGAAAAATTAAAAATCCAGCCTCAAGTAGAGTTGTTCATAAAAGAAGCACTAAAAATGAATGCAAAGCTAAAGCAACAACAAGAAACATTTTGTCAACAAATGTCAATCGCCAACTCTTACTGTGATACAAGCAATATTCTGATCCAACAAATAGCTAACAGGACACTTGAATGCGAAAATTTGAAAAGAAGATTAATGATTTCGTTCAGTGGCAAGGATTTGACTCATGAAAGAAAGCTTACCTACCTCAAATAGATAAATTTCAAAAAGAGATTTTATTTAAGGATTGGGAAATACAGTTGAGACAAGCACAAAAGGCAACAACAAAGGCATCAAAGATAACAAATGAAATTATTGAATCTGTTAATGAACAACTTTTTAAAGCTGAACTTATTAAAGAATCCACAGCTGAAGTGCTCCCAGAGCTCAAACCATTAGAATCATAGTGGAAGGAAAGTACAGATATGCAGGTGGAAATTATTAAAAATATAAATAAGTTTGATCAAGAAAATTACTGGAATTTTCTTATGAAACCTTATCATCAGTGCCTAACTCTACAGTCATTAACTGATTTTACAAAGAAATTGCAGCCAACACTTTCAAATGCAGTGTTTAAAGGCCAAGTCAGATCCGGGATTACATAGCTAGCTTAGCTAAAGCCAATGGTGGATATTTGTCACCTCTGATATCAGATACACAAAGAGGATCAGCCCACATAATGATGTTGTTATTTTATTTCCTAGATAGTAGTTTAAGTTTACTCCTTACGAGGATGGTTGTTTGAAACCTCCTCCATTTTTTATGTAATAATCTATTTTAAACATATTTTAGTTTAGCATTTAAACCCTTCTCATGCATTTAGAGAAGGGTCCATAAATTTGTCAAAAACATTTGCAAAGAATACACTTCTATAAGTTTGTGAATGCCTTGATGAATTAATGGAATGAAATCTGTTATCTTTTGACATTTGAATTTGTTTAATTGAAGTTGCACTATTGTACTCTTTAAATTTCTTGAAAGTGAAGAGGAGCATAAAACTATTGTCAGTTTGAATGAGTAGAACCTCGTTTATATGGTACTTCTACAGGTTATATTAATTTTGCTTCTTAAATTGACAGTTATCTTTTTATCTGCATTATATATTAGAGCTATTATCATAAGTGAATTTTAGATGCACTTTTGTACTGATATTTTTTTATGATTTATTATCTCATATATAATCAAACATATAAATTCGATATATATTTCACATTCATTTTGATTAAACTATTTTTTCAAAAGAATTATCTTTATATAATTTTCATCTCTTTCAACTTTTAAATAATCTTCATTACTAATAGTTGGAAGATATATTTTTAGATCACATAAAGGAATGAACACTCTCGGGTATATATTAGAATATATAGTGTATTTAAATGCATATGATAGATTAAATCATTTTCCATTTTGCATGTTATATAAACAAAACACACCCTCATCATCCTTATTGGGAAACTGGTCCCTTTATCCCCAGTCGAAGCCACTACACCAAACGGAAAAAGGACTTGCTCTAAGGTCTGGACCGGATGGTTTTCCCCCATGTTGTTGCAATGGAATTATGAAGCTTCAATAGGCCACAAAAATTTAGTTGTGTGTCTGCAAATATGGGATTTGTGCCACCTTTTTAGCCCCATAGCCCATGTCACTTCCCAAAACTTCATGAAACTATAGGAGATGATAAATAACATTAAAACAAAGCTACGAAAGAAATCACATCATCATGAACTCATCTAGACCCCTCCTAGCAATGACAGGAATTTCATCAAACATGTCACAAACATTTCATCTACATGTTTAAATAATAGATTTAAACATGGGGTTCTCTTACTTATCTGAGAATTACTAAGAAGAATTGCTCCCCTACATCATAAGCTGCAATAAAATCTATTTTACCATAGATACATTATGTATTCATTTACAGGTAAAAACATAGATAGAGCCATACATCATCATTGATCAAATACACGCTTATAACCAGCATAATAACAACAAAAATACAATGGATACAATAACAATAAAATTCATAAATAAACTATTATATTTACATACCAAATACCAAAAGAATGATCTCTTCATTACTGAATGGGATAACCAACCATAGATGGGACTTCCACGTTCCACCCAACCATATATTGGTTGAGCCAAGTCTCACTTAAGCCAATCACCCCCATGCCATATTCCAAGCATGAATGTGGGATCTCAGCAAACACATCAATCACCATCAATCACCATCAATCTAGGGCTTCCAAAGGCCAAACCACCTCAACCCTCAACCAGTGACTCCAACTCACAGTAGGACATCACAACCATCATGGATTGGTCTATATCCAAGTTGTTTCAAGGCTCTATAGTGTTTGTTCCAACCAGGGCTTTCAGGACTAGTAAATCAACCCGAACTGTTACAGGGCTTCCAGAGCGTTTTTCCAACCAGGGCTTCCAGGACTAGTAACTCAACCCATGTAGGGCTTCCAGACCTTTTATCCAACCAAGGCTTCTAGGACTAATAACTCAACCTACAGTTGTATGTTAAGCTTCTAGATCGTTTGTCCAACCAAGGCTTCTAGGAACTAATAACTCAACCTACAGCTAAAGGAATCATGAGAACCAACCAGAAAACAATCAATGGAAATAAACCCACAACACCATGGCTATCCAGGAAATGGCAAGGCTAGGAAAATCCACATGCATACACCATGCATGCCAAAACTAGTGAGGGAAACATACATACAACTCGGTACCTGCACTCATAACCTATTGTATATGTTGATCCCAAAATCCTCTTGTACTTTTCTGCTCTTCCTTTTCTTTCTTCATCCAAATCTCCAAGTATTCCACATTCTCCAAGAGTGCTCCAATAATACTCTAAGTATCCAAGGGTATGAGAGAGAGAGAGAAAGAGAATAATGAAAGAGATCCAAATGTGAGAAAAATATTGCCCACTAATCCTTAGAAGCCTTTTTATTAATGAGGCATCTATTTTCTTCATTTTCCTCCTCACATGCAACCTATGACCTTTCACCTTCCTTTTCTCCTATTTTTCATTATTTTCATAAATAAAATGTCATTTAATGCCTCATGCCTTTCCAAATCCTTTTCCATTTCCTTTTCCAATTCCATTTAGCCATAATAACCAAAATGAACACCCGCTAGGATGTTTTTCCCACCATTCAGCTTGGAATATGTGTCCCATCAATCGTGGTTATTATTTTTACTTTTATTACATGGAATTTTCAGCAGGGTTGTTACAAAACCCTCCCCCTTGGGGGACATCATCCTTAGTGTTCAACCACACGTATACCTCTTCAAAACCAGTGAAAAGTAAACATACTGCCCATGGATCTTTATAACTTATCTCATTGCATTATTTACAATGAATAACCTGCTAAAAGAAAAACAAAAACAAAAAATCATGACAATCATACAGTGTACTCGAGCTTTATAACACAACTCATTACAATATTTACAATAGTATATGCACATAAAAAAATTCTCAATCAGAAAATAAAAGGATACGATGCTTGTATCAGCAACAAGGGAATCCAGAGGTTCACACCTCAACCCTTGAAGTAGTACCAGGATTCATTTCCTTCCCAAGAAGTCCAGAATCCACTTTCAGAGCCAAAGTTGCATCCAATGTCCAGCACTACAATCCTATGCCACTATACCCTCAATGAAAAGTTACCGACTCATTGTTCCAGGTTACACCCCCAATGTGCATATGATTCCATCTGGAAATTCTAATGACCAAACTAAATCCATCCTTGGACTTCCCTTCTCTACTACACAGTCCCTAGGATAATCTAGTAATCCCCTTTCATGCAGTCACTCACCTTCCAAGTTCCCCGACATACACCTATCCCATTCATAAGTGAATATATTGAATACTTATATTTATATATTTGAGTTATTTGAATATCTAAGTGGGTGAAAATAGGAGTACCACCTTTATAAAAACACATAGGAACCTAAAAATAAGCTCTAGGAGGTTGACTCATTCCCCTGATAGGAAATGACATCAACATAAGGAAGTTGAACCCATCAAGGGCTTTGAACCTGAAGGGTTATTCTTTGGAAATTTTTCATCAATAAGGTATGGGAACTTATTTACTACACTTAATATGTTTTGTTTTAGGCCTTGAACTAATAAAGTATTGGCTCTACCTTTTCCCAAAAAACATTTTGTAGCATCATTTGAAAGAATAAACTTACCATCTTGATTTTTCTTGAGAGACTCCATCTTACTCTTATCACCAGTCATGTGATGAGAACATTCATTTTCGATGTACCATTCATCCTCATTTTTAAATTCACAAAGAGTGTTAGTGTAAAATCTTATCGCATGTGTACGAAAATATATTACTTTAGCTATATGTGAAGAATAGCCCTAACAACGGAAATGGTAGCTTAACCCTTTAGATATACAATAGACAGTTAGAACAAATCTTGCAAAAACCTAGATCTATGCAGTAAAAGTAGTTAAATAGTAAAAAGAAATAGTAGTTGATGCAAATTTAACACCAATTATCCAACAGACAAGACAAGATTAAAATAATTATTTTATATTATGTAACACTTGGTGAAGGAAACAAGTAAATGTTACCAGTCCCCCTCAATGGGATGGGTTCTTGGTTGTCCTCAATGCTTGACCTTCAGAAGTGTCTCTCTCTCTCAATGGTGTAGAAAACCCAAAGCATGTGTTGAACTCAACAAGGAGCTCAAATGGAAAAAGAAAATAATAGCGACAATGATAATGATCAAAGTGAAGAATGAATGGAAAAACCCTCCTATTTATAACAAAATATTGAGTTATCCTCGATAATGGCGAATAATAAAATATTATTAACCAAGATCTAGATCTAACCATTTGGAATGTTTTATTATATTTTGCTGGAGGGAAAAGGTATTTGAATTGGTTAAATACCTTTATTTAGAAATAATAAACAAATAAATGATTTTTTCATCATTTCAAGAATGTGGTTAAAGAATAATAAACAAATAATGATTTGTTTAATTATTCATAGGTGATTTAGTCAAATTTAATAAGGAATAATAACTGAATAATTATTTAATTAATTATTCCTAAAGAAAAATACGATAAATAATGATTTACATAATTATTTCTCATAATTGGGTTAAATATGACCAGGAATATTATTTAAACAATGATTTAACTAATTATTCCTAGAGGAAAATCAAATAAATAAGGATTTATTTAATTATTGCTCATGGGGTTTCTTATTTTAACTAGAAATAACTTAATAAAATATGGTTTATTAAATTATTTCTTATAGTGAAAGAAATTTTACCTATGTGGTATACTTCGATCCATCTAATTAGAAATGGTTAGATGACCAATTTTTGGTGATAACAGAGAACAATACCACATCTTATCTCTTCTTCTTTCTGCTTGTTAACAGGAACGTTGTTGGATCCATATTTCTTTTGTATTATGATATCATATGTTTGTCTTCCATGTTGTATCTGGTGATTCATTGATTTTTTCCTATATTCTTTTTCTACATGCCCAAACTTGTTACAAGCATAACATCTTATGTGACCAAAAAAGGGAGCAGAGGAATCATAATATGTTTGTCTCATGTTCCTTCTATTGTAATCAACAACTTTATGACTAAAATTTTTGCGCGAAAAAAAATATCCCTTAAAGAAACCTAAGTACCTCAGAGTTGATGGTCTTTCTGTGTAGTGCTTATTTGTCTGCGACCAAAACAATTTGCTTCTACAATTGGCTACAACATGTCCATAATTAAGACCTATAAAAAATTCAATAATATCAATCAAAGGAGAGAATCGATTGGTAATTCTATAGTTAGGTGCAAATGATTTCCTTTGAGGATTCATGATCCTTAGTTGATTATCAGGTTGATTTTTTGTCTCTTTAAACACTTTAGGTTTTGTGTTGATATCCTTTGAATATTTAGCACTGGCTTGTGAACTAGATCCTCCTTTAACAATTTCATGAAAACCAAGACCACATTTAATAGGAGACCTTTGACTACTAAGAATATTATCCAGAATCTTAGTACTATCTTAAAATCTCAAATTTTTTTCTTTTTCTTCTAATTTACCTTTTAAAATTTTTACCTCAACCTCCATTCTTTAGTACTGCTTCTTCATACCTTCTTAGAACCTTCTTCCTTCTTCTACTTGCTATTTTAATTTGAGAATATATTTTTTCATCCCATTTTCATGTTCTTCAAATGTTTGAAGTATTTCTTCATTCCTCTTATTTTATTTTTCCAGATCGGATTTGAGAGAGATGATTTATGCTTCAATTCCTTCACTGTGATTGGTTACTTCATCCTGCATATTTTGACATTGGTCTATCTTTTCTTTGTTCATCTACTCACTTGAGTTTCTTTCATGTAACTGATTATTGAATCTAGTAATCACATATTTTTAGAGACATTATCTTTCATTAAATAGAAATTGTTGATCTTCAATTTAATTTTTGAGCTTTGAAACTTCGGCTTCTAGATCCATAACATTAATTTCACTTTCATATTCACTATCTTCAATATTGCATGAACAAGTTAGTGGGTCACAAGAACAACGCTTAGCATTAGGGGAATTTTGAGGTCTAAAATGGGCCTCCTAAGAAAAATGTACAACAAAAATAAACTTTATAACAACCAATAGGATTCAAGATGATGATGTCAACCATGGGGGATGATTTACCATTTTTTAAATAAAAGGGTAAAAATATTAAAAAATAATAAAATAATAAAACTACTTTTTCAACTCGTATTTTCAACTTATCTCCCACAATTTTTGCTCAAATTTCGAGTGGGAGTACTCATTGGATGCAAAATTTAATTCCTCATCCAAGGAGTACCCATGTTGCATACTTTCAATGAACCCTGCTACATGAAAAATGGGAAATACATAAAAAAACGTGATTACAATCACGTTTTTTATGTATTTCTCATTTTTAGTGTAGTAGGACCCATCGAAAGTATGCAACATGGATACTCCTTGGATGAGGAATTAAATTTCTCATCCAACGAGTACTCCCGCTCGAAATTTGAGTAAAAAATTTGGGAGATAAGTTGAAAATATGAGTTGAAAAAATAGTTTTTCATTTTTCCCTCTAAAATTTGATGATGTCATCAAATCTTATTTGATTTTTTCCACTATTATTTTATAATTTCCTTAGGAGGCCCATTTTAGACCTCAAAATTCCCCTAATGTACATGTTTTATCTTCTTCATTTATTGTTGCACATGTTTTATGAGTTGTCTTCTTCCTTTGAGTAGCCTTCTTCTTTTGCTTCCTTCCCATTGTGACGGATCTCCTTCAAGCGATCAAGCTTCTTTAGAAGGACCTACTCTAATAACAATTGTTGGGAAAAATACTAAGGGGGGGTTGAATTAGTATTCAAAACTCACATAAATTATTCTTTTTCTTTTCTAGAATTTTGTACATGAGTTTACTTACACCAACTAGCGTATGTATGTGACTGTCATTAAGGAAACTAGTGTATGCCCAATAGACTTATCATTTAGATAAATCTTCAGTAACTTGACTTAGACAATTGTATCATTGATTCATCATACATTTAGTAATAAGTAGACATGTGCATTAAGAACCTATTAAACCATCACGCATAAGAAAAACATATTAACATCAGGGTTTAAGGTGAAAACCCAATGTGAAAGAAAACCATCGTTGTTGTCATCTCTATCTTCAATATTTATTATAAAGAAAACTACTTACAATATTGTACTGGCACAGACTCATACCAGCACGCAGGCACCCACCTGTCGAATGCTACAACCTTCACTCATTCTCCAGCACCCACTGGAAGGGAGCTCCAACCCACTGATCTTGTTTACCAGCACCCACTGGAAGGGAGCTACGACCCCCTGATCTCGTTTACTAGCACCCACTGGAAGGGAGCTTAAACCCCCTGATCTAATTACCAGTTCTCACTGGTAGAAAGCTTTGAATTCCTCACTAAAGGAAACCCTTAGCACCATCTGTGGACCACGTTTCATAAATTTTCACACTAGATCCACCAGCTTCAATACATCACAACTTGTAGGAATATTTTCATCATATTTTTAGACTAGACCCACTACACTTATTTAATCCCAATACCATACATCAAACTAAAACATATAATTGTACCAAATCAATCACTGAATCACCAATCAACCAACCAAACACTGATATTTAATCACAATCAACTAGCATCATTAACAATACTCAAACAACCCATATCTAAATGAAGACTTCATTGACAGACAACAAAAACACAGCAAAATTGATCAGACATATTCTTCAGCATTCTTAAGCAAAACCCTGGCTTGCATATGCGCTTTCCTTAAGACTTAAAAATGTATGTACGCACTTATTCAGTACCTAAATCGCGTACAGATATCAACAAATTTCAGAATATATACGTGACTCTATTGAATAAAACTCGTGTGTATACACGCCTTCCATGTGTCAAACTCTCGTACATATATGCAACTAATTCATGCATGTGCAACAATTCAGAACTTCAAACATACTCATAGCATAACCTTTACTGCAACAAACATGTGCCAGACCATTTATCTAAGCAATTCGTAAACAGATCATGTAATACATATTCATTTCAGGTCTAATGATCCTGATACATCATTGTATTCATGGGTGCATCTTTTTTTCAGATCTACCAATCAACTATAGCCCATACCTTGAAAATATATTTCAGATTGAAGTATTCATTCATTACCCTTACTCATGCACACTTAGCACTTTGATCTTCACCTCCTTATATAGTTTGAGCCTTAGCCAACACCATGAGCCAAAACCACACTAGTGTTGGTGGTAATCTTTGACGGGATCAAACAGAATCAAATAGTCGTTACTGCGCTCACTATTGTGGGTTAATACCATTTTAAATACCCTTGGTATTAATAAATTAGTGCACCAGAATGTACGTGACTTTGCTTCGTCATACCCGCGTGTTTACGCAACTTGGCCTCATCTAAACCGCATGTATTTCTTCAAATATTAACCTTCATAAAATTTTGTCTCTGACCTGCAAACCTCTGTCTCATCATTCTGTCATTCTGTTCCATCACTCTATCACCTCTAAACTGATCTGTGCACTCTATTTCAAGTGGGTTGACAACACTTTCATCATAATTCCAACACAAAGTAGTAATGATCACAAAAGTAATGTTTTCTTCAAAGTAATCAATGTCATTTAAGACCTTGAAGTGCCACAATTTAAGAGAGATCCTTTGTTGATTCTGAAGGACCAACTAGAGGAAGAGTTAAGCATCACTAAAATGTATTAGGTCAATGAGTTCAATAGTCTTATTGGTTTCCTAAAATAGGAAATAAAGAAAGAGTTAGTTATATTTGTTGATGATAATTATGCACACATGCCAACCATTGATTAGTTGTGTTTAGATTTAAAATAAATCAAAGAATAAATATTTGCGCTCAAGGTAAAGAAAGAAATAAATGTTCCTCCCATGAAGGACTACATTGATTAAAGGCTTAAAAGATATTTAACTAGAGTTGTTATTCCAAAATATTTTTCCAAAGAAATTACATTAACAAATATTTAGATACAACATATACTCCAACATCTACATGCTGAAAATGGGAGAGAATTCCATTAGTCATTCTTATACAACTTTGTGAGTGTCTTGTATTTTATTTGAAGCAATTTTCCCTTTCTTTTTCATCTCAATCTCATATCATCCAACTTTATGAATTTTGTTGTTTAGTTGTAAGTTTGATCCATGATTGAAATTATTTTCTTTTATATGTTTATTATATTATTTATTTTGTCCATGAGATCCCCAACCCAATTCCTCATTGACAAATGCATCCAATTTCCATTTAAGTATCAAGAATTTTGTGGAGTGCTTTATGCACACATTATATTCAAACTTAAATTCCAATTTGCAATATATTTTACTATCGAAGAGAACTATTTTAAGAGTGCATGGAATTTTTGGTTCCACATACTTTTATTAAGCATGCAATCTCATGAATTTCTCTTATGGCTCTTATGATATTGAATGAATGAAATAATTTAAAGCTCTCTAAAATACATAAAAACGTCTCTTTTATTTTTTTTCTATACATACTACTTCAAATGCCTCTTCCTCATCATGTGTGAATGAATGTTTATGATGGAATGAATCATCTGTGAGATTATTATTTAATTATTTTTTACTTATTTCTTGTTACATACAACCTTGTCCACTCACATGTGTAAATTTGTTGAACACTTAATTTATCCTTATTTGAGTTAATTAGAAAATATGAGTGTAAATGAAGTGTACCACCTCGATAACAAGGTAGAGTGAAGTTTAATAATTTTCTAGGAGGTTTACTCTAGTCCTTAATAGGAAATACATCAATAATTGGGCATTCCAAAAAAAATGGTGATGTTCATATAATTTTATTTTATTGAAAGAAAAAAATCATAGTATTAAAAAAATAGTTAATATAAATTTATATTGTGTTTAACATCAACTTGTCTAGTTTGTGAAAGAAAGAACTTAATATATCCCCCCAAGGTTCAAGTCTTGCATGTGATATGCTAATGATAGTGCTCATTCTTATGATGTGTTGTAACTAGTTTTAATTTTTCCTATTAAAAGTATTTAGAATGTATTTTTGTTAAAAAAAAAAAAAAAAAAAAAAAAAAAAAAATCAAATATAAAAGCTAAAAGAGAAAGGATAAAGCTAGAAGGCGCTTAGGTTTTTGTTTTATTGATGAAATATGTTTAAGAATAATGATCATGCTTAATGTATTGATCAATATTAGCACGGAAATAACCCTCACAGTGGGACCCGGAACTAGTGGTCAAGAGATTAAATTCAGACAAGTCTAGAGTCGAAGATGGGTTGTGCGACGGGGCCCACGAGATGGGGCAAACCCAATAGAACAAATTGTGAGACAAATAGAAATGGAGGTGCCTACATAAATAATTTTGAACGCGCCTATCGATCTCAAATCTACGACTCAGATCTTCTATGTAGGAACTCCCCTAATGATGCCATGTACCAACAACTGCCCCCACACCGTCATCAGCAAGCGAGCATGATGTCGTCAGCAAGCGAGCCCACCCCCATTACTCATCCCACCACGTCATCTATCCCTCCACCACTTGTCATCCATGCGCGTCATTTCAGCCATTAATTGCACTCTGCAAAACCAATTTAATTCTCGACGGAAACACTAAATTTGGTTTTCCCCCTCATGTTTTCCCATTCAATCTATAAAATCTTGTTTTCACTCATTTTTACGCACTTTTGTTGCCTTCCCTCTCTTTCATATCCTATAAGTTCGCCAGAAAATATTCCCAGTCAACACTCCATGCCACTTCTAGGTATTTATACAATCACTCACTACTCCAATTACACAAAAATGTCAAAGAAAATTGTCTTAGCAGGGTTATCCTCTCACATTCCACTCATGGACACCAAAAGGGACATTTTCAATATATTTTTTTCACTTTGAATTATTTGGAAATTTATCAGCATATCCTTGTAAACCAGGCCAATTTCCCATTCTATGTTGTCGCAGCTAGGTCTGGGGTTCTTGCAACTTTAATCTCTGAAACTCACCTTTTTCCTGAATTTATCCACGAGTTAGTGTCTGCCATGTACCCACAGAAATGTTTCATACTGGATAAGTCAGGGGAAAATATTTTACAGGTGTCATCTCTTCTAATTCAGCAAGCACTATGTTTCCCATCTACAAATACATATACTTCCTTCTCTAAGGAAACGTTGTTAGTTTATTTTGAAAATTTTGCAGGTCAAGAGCATGCCCAAACTATGTTTTATTTGATGCCAAGTGGGAAGCCATTGTCTTTGGATTCAATTCAGTTCCCCTTGAATACCTTTGCTGAAGATTTTAGACCTGTTCTTCAAATTTTAAATAAAATTTTGGGAAGATATGATGCATGAGTTATTGATAAAGTTACTTTGGGTCTTTTTAGTTTAATGATGAAGCATGAGGTTGTCCTATATATGCCATATTTTTGGGAGGGGTTAGTAAATGTTCAATTCATGAGCCTTTCACTCACAAGTTATTTCATATTTCCATCTTTGATTACCTATTTGTTCTTATATTCTCATGTGGAAAAATTCATGCATTGGGGGTTAAACATCATGGATTCCAACAAAAATAATCAGTCAGTATTCTTTTGGACTGATATGGCAAGGAGTAACCCAAAGAATGAAGTCCTAATGGAGTTTGTTGCCTCATTTATTTTTGTAGCCTATTCAATTATTAATAGTTCACTTGCACCTTCTATATTGTGAAAGGTTCAGTCTTTCCTTCAACTGATCAATGATATGAAAGTAGGGGATTGTTATTCTTTTGAACATCATTCAGAGATTAGATTGTATGGAGCTGATATTGAGCCTTACAGATTGCCAAATTTTGTTCCTATGAGTTTTTTTTCTTTGGAGTTTATCAAACAAAGTTTGTGTACCAGGTTCATTTTGTTCCATCCAAAAAAGGCCATATGTTTAGATTACCAAGGATTGTGGGTCGTTTCATTGTGAATACTAGGAAAGCAGCAAAAGAAGTCCAAAAAAATCTTGAAGGGATGGATTTGTTATTGGGTTATAAATGGGCTTATGATCCTTTTCATTTCATTTACAATCCCAGGAAATAATGAAGGAGGCCCAAGTCCTTCATCTAAAACTCTTTTGCAAGATGAGCCTTGCATGAGAGTATCAATTTTTCATCACCAATCAAAATCAAATCATCTACATAAAGTACAATGATAAGCAACTTACCCTCCACCACAATATTGTATAGGTTCGGATCCGCCTCACTCTTGGTGAATCCAAGACCAGTGAAATAACTCTCTATCCATGTGTACCAAGCACGAGGTGCTTGTTTCAACCCATACAGCGCTCTTTTGAGCCTACACACATGCGACTCGCTGCTGAAGATCTCAAAACCTTCGGGCTACTCTATGTACACCTCCTCCTCAATGACTCCATTGAGGAACACAGTCTTCACATCCATCTGATGAATGTGCCATCACATCTGCACTAAGAGAGCTAGGATGCTCCGTATGAAAGAATACCTTGCGACAGGTGCAAAGGTTTCCTCATAGTCGATCCCCTCAATATGTGAGAAGCCTTGGGCAACAAATCTTGCCTTGTACTTCTCGACGCTCCCGTCAGCTCCTTGCTTCACTTTATAGATCCATATCAAACCTACCACTGATTTCCCTTCTGGCCTTGGGACAATCTCCCATGCACTGTTTCTGAAAATCGAATCATACTCTTCCACCATGGCATCTACCCATGTAGGTTCCTCCACATCTTCCTCGAAAGAGGATGGTTCTGTCACAATACAATTGCTCATCAGAGCCATGTATCCAGTATATCGGTCAGGTGATTGTCTCTGTCTGCGTTGTGATGTAGCTGCTCCTACAATCTTCTCTGCATCAAGATTCAGTCGCTCAACTTCTGTAGTGCGCTTCCGCCCTCTGATGGTTAGCACTGCATGAGTGGTTTCTTCCACTCCATAAACCTCCTCTTGTGGCTGATCCACATCTTGAGGCTCATCCTTAGGAACTAATAGCTCCTCATCTGCATGCAAGTGTGGTTCCCTCTCAAGGAAACACTTCATGTATTTATCCTCATGAAATTTGATATCCCATCGCACAACAGTCTTCCGACTGTCTGGAAAATACACACGATAGTTGTGCAGTGTATCAGTGTACCCCATAAATATCCCAACCTCTGCGGTCGGCTCCAGCTTCTTCCTAGCATCCTTCGTCACATGAATGTAAACAGGTGAGCCAAAAATATTCAAATGAGAAATATCAGACTTCTTACCAGAAAACGCCTCCTCGGGTGTACTCATGCCAAGTACTCTATGAGGACAACGGTTTTGCACATAAACCGCAATATTGCATGCCTCGGCCCACAAGTTTATGGGAAGGCCCTGATCATGAAACAGCGTCCGTGCAACACCCACGATCGTTCTGTTCTTCCGCTCAGCGACCCCATTCTGCTGTGGGTTATGAGGTACTATGAGCTCCCTTTGAATTCCTTCTGAGTTGCAAAATTCCTTCAATTCGCCAGAGATGAATTCACCACCATTATTGCTCCTAATAGCCTTCACCTTCTTCCCCGATTATTTCTCAACCAGTGCCTTGAACTCACAGAACTTTGAGTATGTCTTGGCATGAAGAAGATCTAGCGCTTACGAGAAAAATCATCAACAAATATCACATAATACCTGTGCTTTACTGTCGAAGCTACTGAGAAAGGTCCACACACATCTATGTGAATTCTCTCAAGGATCGTCATGGCGCAACTATCCTTCTCATGAAAAGCGGCTTTCACAAATTTTCCCAAAGTACATCCCTTGCACTGATCTGACTGAGCAAGTGTACCCTTGGGAAGCCAGGTAGAAATCTGCTGCAAAATTTTTAAAGTGCCATGGTAAAGATGGCCCAATCTCCTGTGCCATAGCTCACCCTCATCCCGGCTCACCACTCC
The DNA here is from genome assembly GCA_034641835.2 of Pinus albicaulis. NCBI lineage: Eukaryota > Viridiplantae > Streptophyta > Pinopsida > Pinales > Pinaceae > Pinus > Pinus albicaulis. Next base: position 1,488,477,201 of record CM076584.1, read on the forward strand.
TTCTGCCTTGCATGCCATTGCTTCACAGCCATCTACTTGCAACTGATAAAGGTTCTTAACTCGAACCCCTATCCTTCGAGTTTCACCAGTTGCCTTACTGCGCAGGAAATCCTTTCCCTCACTAAAGACAACATCATATCCCTTGTCTTCCAACATCGCCACAGAGATCAGATTCTTCTTCAATCCTGGAACATGGATGACAACCTTCAATATGAAAGGTTTGCCAGACTCCCTCTCAAAGGAAATGGTCCCGATACCAGTCGCACTGTATCTACCATCATCGCACATCTCGATGTGCACTCCAAGATCCTTCTCATCCAGATCAGTAAACAAATATTTGTCTCCGGACATATGGAAAGACGCACCACTGTCAAGAAACCACACTGAACCCATCATACTTGAGACCAATCATGCGATCAATGAAAAATCCAGCTCAAACTGCGAGGCTAAGGCCTCTCCAGCTGCAGATCCATCAAATTGCTTATTTTTCTTCTTCTATCGACAATTAGTGGCGTAATGTCCGTGTTGGTGACAGTGAAAGCACTTCACCTTGGACATGTCCTGCTTCTTGCCTTTCGCACCGGATTGAGAAGCATTCTTCTTGCTCTTCCCTTCCTTTCTTTGGCAGTCAAAGTGAAATTTTCTTCACCTTCATTCTTCGATGAAGATCCATCCCTGGTACTCCGCCTTATCTCCTCCTGCACAAGATCCGACCAAATTCACTCCCATCCCGGCAGTTTCTCCCAACCATTGACAGAGTCCTCATAGGAATGCCAACTCTTTGGAAGCCCAAGGAGAGCCAAGCTCACCAATTCCTCTTCATCTACAGTAACCCCCACACTTCCCAGCTCATCCCTACACTAGAAAAACTTCGTGAGGCACTTGGGTATACTATCGCCTTTCTCCATTTTTATCTTCCTGAGTTTATCCTTGAGCGCCAACTTCCTCTGGTCGCTCTTGCTTTGGAACAAGTTTGTCAAAGATTTCCACATCAAGAATGGAGAAGATTTACCATAAAGTCTGGAAACTATGTGATCCTTCACACCTTCCAACATAATCCTTCGACATTTTGCTATCTTCTTGTTCCATGTGTCAATTGCGGCAGCATCGCCAGAAGCAGGTTTAGGAATTTCTGCATCTATGAACTCCTTCAACCCATTATCCTCCAGCATCGCCTCCATCCTGTAATTACATGAAATATAATTCAAGCTGCCCTCAAGGGCATACTCCAATCCTAATCCATTTAAATACATCTCAACTTCGACACCAAGAAAACACTATTGCAAATTCGAATTCCACCAGCACAAAACTCAACCGCTTCAATTCTTTGCAATTGCTCCAATGATCAATATCCCTCTGATACCATGTAGAAATTATATAACTAATGCGTTATACATACAATATTCTCATGATCACACACTATTTCAACTTCATGCACAATACAGAATCTCTTCTACTATTGATCATCACTTGCGGAAATTAAATCAATTGCATGCACACATTCAAACCATAAAAATTCGCACATATGAACACAGTGTTTTAACGGGAAAGCCTGAAGCTAAAAACCCCAATTATCTGTATATAATATATTTCATATATATCATGTAAAAATCCTCATACAAAGCTGATCATGTCCAGCTCTCAGTACAATACAATCACTACACACTAATCAGGCCCAATCTAGCAAATCCATGCACCAATCTTTGCCACCTGCTAGCCTGCCTCTACTGTGCATCCCTGCTAAATATTGGCTCTGAATGAACTCAAATTGGTCCATAATTTCTCACGCAATCCTCATTGGCATCTCCAATCACTGGGTGTTGCAAATCATGCAACACTATAGTCACAACTGATAGTCAACTTGCTCTTTCACCTACCTCTCCACTGGTCTCCACTGAAAATATCCATGCACTTTAGTTAACTGATGTATTCTTCAGTTGATTAATGAGTTAATAATTAGTTAATTAATTAAAAATTAATTCACACCACTCTCACTAGTGTATCAATCAGTTAGACTAGATACAACTAGCTCAATTGTGTCTAACTGAGTTAAACTAAACACAACTCCACCACTACCTCAATAACTCCACCAAACTCTGTCACATGAGTTCTAAATGAAGTATCCATGAAATAGCTCCACTTAACCCTCAAGAATAGAGTAATTCCTTCTGTCAGCTCCTGTGCCACATCTGTGCACTTAACTGAAGTTCTCCAAGAGAATAAGATAATGTTTATAGTCCAAATATTATTAAGAGCTAATAGTATTCGACATATCTATTTTTAGATTGGCAATCTAAAAATAGATTCCGCCTAGTATGTCTAAAAATAGAAGTCCATATATTTTTACAACTTGACCAACCATCCACAAATAGCATCCTGCAACTCATAGAATATGTTCGACATGTCTAAAAATAGACATAGTCTAAAAATAGACTTGTGCCAAAAATAGCCTGTGGGCCCACTTAGTGAAGGTGACTCTTTTCACTAAGCTCATCATCTCGTTGCAATCTCAATAGACTGATCTTAAAATCCCTGTACATATTCTTGTACCTTATAAAGGTCTTGATAGATATAAACCACTCATATTACCTCCTATCCTCCATAATTTCTCTGATAATTATTACAAACATCTCTCCATCTTTGATGGAGAAAATGCTAACATCACTACTGAAAAACATGTTCAAGGTTTTGAGAATTATCTATACCTATTTGAGATTGATGAAAATGATGTGAATTCTTTCTCTTTCTTTGCAAACTAAAGTAAAGATTTTGTTCAAGCTACCTAGTGAAAGCATCTCAAATTTCCAACAGTTTGTCAAAATTTTCCTTGATAGATGGATAATCAAAGTTAATATTTTCATAATCATAGAAGAATACAATCAATTGAAAAGACAGCCAAATGAAACAATACAACAATTTTCTAACAGATTTAATCAATTTTATTATTCAATGCCATCAAATATCATACCTCCTCCTAATTCAGCTCTCTTTCATTATCCAAAAGCAGATCCAGAAATAGAATTTCAGTTAAGAGAAAGAAACCCAACAACACTTGAATAGATGTAGAATATGGCTGTATATGTAGAAGTCAATCTGCTAATCAAGAGGGAAAATTTTAAAGCATAAAAGGAGAAGAACAACATTGCAGAGCACCTGACATCTTCAGAAGTAAAAATTGACATTTTGGCAAGTAAAATAGAGGAAATTATGCATAGAATTACCAAAAAATATGGATTTATCATTCAAGATCACCATGACCCATTTATTATAGAAAAAGAAAAGTTTGTGGGCCATAAACATGTTCATGCTAATTCCAACTACCATAGATCATAAAATGGATTTATAGATCAATATGTGAATGAGAAATATGCTAATATAATGTGTATATTTAATGATATTCCTTATTTTAATGATTTTCCTGAGTATGATCAATATGATGATAATTATGATCTCACTCTACAGAGAAATTAGAAGATAGTTTGGGGGATGATGAGAACCTTTTTCAGCAGCCAAAATATAGTGAGTAGTCAATACAGATCAGCTATGAGAGTGAAAAAGAAAGTGTAGAAAATTTTGAGATAAGTCATAAATCTTTGCCTCTTTACTTTTCTTCATTTTAGTTTATCAAAGACAACTTTAAAGCAATCAAAAATCAGCAGTCTTTAGATATTTTTATTGAGAACAAAGAAGACAATGACACTCTTGATCGGGATTCTTCAGTTTCACAATTGCAGTTATAAAACTTGATTGAAGAAACTGATCAAATTACATAGGAAAATTCTTTACCACTGTCTTTTGAATCATTTTAATTTTTAAAAGAAAATTTTCATAATGACTCTAAGGAGGAGCAGCCTATAGAAATCTATGAAGTCTCATTGAAACCCATAAGTAATAGGTTGCAGCCATTCTTCCAAATTTTTCATGATCCAATAGCTGATGTGTTGGATGATGAATGCAATCAGAATCGTTCTCCATTAATTGAATATGAGCTTCAAGATCAAGACGATAAAGGTTTCATCAGACACACATTTTTATCAATAGAAATATCATCACAAAGCTTATCTGAAAATCTACAGGGAAACAAAGTTTAGTTTCTTTGCATGGAGGCCATCCAGAAAAGATTTACAGTTTCTTAGGTCAGTTATGCATTTGTACATATATCTTGGAAGATCCTTTTGTACAGTTTCTAGAGTCAACAAAGGAAATTGAGTATTTCCTTATCTTCACATATGTTCACAAGTTTTTAATGGGTTTTAGGACTTCAGTTATGATCATAAACAAGAAAATGCAACAAAATACATCTATGTATATAATTCTTGAATGGTTGCATTGGATATTTCATTTTACCTAATCAGCAGTTGGACAGTTGATTAGAGTAAGTAGGTAGAATTTTAGTTTGATTAAAATCAGTTTTCAGCAGCAATTTTATTTCAGTTTTTAGTTTTTAGCAAAGTAATTCACAAAAGTAATTAATATTTAAAGCCAAGAAGAATACCCTAAAGGCCTTAATGACCTAGTTCGGTTTGAAGGTTGCAGCACCTTTTAGTTTCATATCAGATTTAAATTTGCAGAAAAGGATGTGATTTCGGTTCAATATTTTTAGTCACATAGATAACATAACAAAATCATGAGCAGTCTTGGGATTGGCCCAATGGATGAGGCTACTAGTCAATGGTGTTCTTGACATCTCACAAGGAGATGCCATCCCCAAGTGAAGCCATTGTTAGGGTCCTATATTAATAAGATTCATAATTTTGAATTGATTTTGTTAAGATCTTGTAATATTGTACATACCTTTTCCTTTTGCAAATTTTTTCCAATATTAAAAAATTAAAAGAGGGTAAGTCCTAAAAAGATAAATCAAAGGACTAAAAGAAACAAGAACAAAAAAGAATATCAAGTATAAACCCCACAAAAAGAGATAAAAATAGATCCTGAAAGTGTTGCACATTCAAATGCAGCAAATTTAGTTACTTTACTTTTACAAATAATATTGTGTGCAGCTTGCTCAAAATGCCACAATCCACGATGGTCAAATAGTTTAATCTTGATTCATTCATGCTTTAAATTTCATGTTGATAGTTAGTGAATAAGATCTGGCCAAACCATTTAATCTTGGCAGATTAGTAGTTAGGTAGAGAATAAAAAAGCTCATCATTTTAAGTTGAGCCTTTGGACGTTATAAGGTTAGAAGTAGTTAGTTTTCCTATTAAAATAAAATAAAGGTACAACAAGCTCAAATGCGCCCAATAAAGGAAATAAAAATGTTAGGATAAAAAAGGGTAGGTAGATTACTTTCACAAACATTGGAAAGCATCAATTTGGTTTGTTTCTTATCACTAGTATCTTACTAATTTCCACTTCCTAATCCCATAAAATTCCTTCCCTCTTCATTTTCCCTTTCTTTTAAATCATTTTTCCCAAGCCTAAAACCCGTTTCTACTATTAAAAATACCTTTTCCTAGTCTAAATAGCCTTTCCCTTTTACTAACTCGCCCTTTCATATAAAACAACTAAAACCCATTTACCCAAAGTCTAAAGGCATAAAATATTAATTGGGCCCCACTGTCATTTTAATTTATTTCATTAACATCCCACATTCATTTTACATTAATTCCCTATTTTAATATATAGTTTAAAATTCCCCTATATTAAAATCCCTAATTCATATTTTATTAACATTCCCCGTTTAATATATATTCGACCCCTCCACTATATATCATACATTATGTATTAACTCCCGCAAATATTTATCCCTACCCCTACATTATATTAACCCTTTTACATTACTTTAACCTATGGTTTATGTATCATTCCGGCCCCACCTTTTAACTTGCCACTCCTGACCTCCGTACTATTTCCACTATTTAAATTCAACGACCCTCACATCTTTTCGCGTCCCCCGACCATTCGAAGTTTAAAACCTCATAATATTGTGAAATGGGTGGTTTTTTCCAACACCCTCTTGCTTCGTGGCAGCTCCATAGTCTATCGCACTCCTCAGCAGAATACCGCCTACTAGCTTTCCTCGATGCGAAAACTGCCAAGTGGTATTCCTGTCTATTGCAACAAATACTGCTCTGCTATTTGATAAACCACTTACCTGTTGACCCCATGTTCTATTAAACCATTATGCCACCTGCTCACTCTGCACTATGTGGTAAACTAGTGCGATAAACCAATTGCAATGTACATTCAACCAACATTACTTCAAAAACCCTACAATTGAGTTATTTCTGAGAATTTATGAAATGAAACCAAAGCCATTGCCATCTAGAGATAAAATCTCGACTCTTTCCACAAAATTCCCGATTCAAATGAACTCATTGCCAAAACTCATGTTTTATTAACAAATTATTTTATTTATTGCAGGTTATTAAAACAAAAGCTTAGGAAAACAGTTTTTATACTAGCTAAAAACATGTTTCTTCCAGACTATCAATATATGAATATGAATGTTTTATCAACAAAAGATTTCATACAGCAGCAGAACAAAAGGAAAAAATTTACACAATAAATGTTAAAACAGAGATAAAATCATTTTTACTAGCACAGCGAAAGATTATTACAAACTATTCTCCAAAGAAACAGGTTGTATTCTACTTGTGTATTTTAGTAAAATTCATTTTTACTAAAAACACAGCAACATGAAACAATGAGCAAGATCTACTGTAAAAGGTAAAATTGAAAACAGGTAAACAAAGCATGCAGTTTAACGAGTAAAAGAGCATTCAATTCAAAGTGAATACTGATAAATGAAAGACAGGTTAAAGAACCAAAAGGGAAATCAGATGAAAGACGGAGTAATAAAATAAGTGTGAGAGATAAGCCAACATGACAGAAACAAACAAATGACAACAAATCAGATAAAATAGAGACAACTTTCAATTAGTTGAAAGGTGTCACTATATTTTAGTATCCAGATATTTTATTTCCAGAAATAGACCCTGAATCAGTTTTAGGATATTTAGTATTAGTTTTTGTATAAATACTTCATAATTTGAAATATTTATGGGGGGTGGATTGTTAAACATTTCTATAGTTGTATTCATTTGAAACCTAAGGGTTTATTGTACCATTTTCAAGTCAGCAGACTAGATTGAGAAATAAAGGCATTATATTACAAGATTCATGTGTTGAGCCACCTCAGTGAAGTATCTTTCTATTGTTCAATTTTTATTTTCTTGAGTATTTCACATACTTGTATGTTTTCTGAATCTAAATGACATAACAAGAATATTATTTCAGAACTTTTTTAAATACACTTTGTCTTGAACTGTTAGTCATTTTCATGTTTTCTTCTCATGTCCAGATTAGGGAATTCTTCATCAATCCCTAGTTTCGATTGACTTTTGTCATTTCCTTATTTATCCGATTTGAGGAACCCTTAATTTCTCCTTGATCCTGATTGAAACTGTTTCACCTTTCAGCCTAAAGTTCTGAATTTACTCAGCTACCTTTCCCTCTGAACACTTCCTTTAGAACTTGATTCTTCTATGTTACTTGATACATTGACTCCATAGCCCAATGGGAAACAGACTTGCATCTATCCATCTGAATTAGTAATTCCACCACCAAACCAATCAAAATCAAACCCCAATCATTCTTACATAACTAGCCTAAAATCAATTAACTAACAAAGTTAAATCATAAAGAGAGAGCCCTCTCTAAGCATTAGGAAGGCTAGATCCTAATCTCAAAAGTAGGATTGTGGTTACCTCAGTGAGTTCTTTCTTTAACCTTGAGAAATTACTGAGTGATAATAGAAATAATCAAAAGATTCAAATATAAAATAGATTTTATTTTACTGAAAGATGCAATTTCACTGAAGTTATTTATTCTTTGATGAACTCCCATCTTTATAAAGAATGGTTATTATGTTATCAGTCAAGAAAACAATCTTTAACATAGTAAAGACTCTTTTACAGATAAGAAATCTTAAACTCTAAAAATTATCATCCAGAATTCTCAAAAGGACCGATGATTCACCCCATCTAGAAAAAATTTCAAATTTTTAGAAAGTAATTCAAAAAATTATGCCAAAAAAAAGGCTTAGAAGATAATAAGTCTCATCAAGAGCTTGTTTACCATGTTCATAGGGAAATATTTGAACTGACATTACCAATACTAACTACCAAAATAGGGTAATGACTTGAGATTATGTCAAAAGACAAGGGGTCTCATCAAGAGCCAGCTTGATTAGTTTAATCACAACCAGTGAATGGAATTATCAATATTTAGTTATCAAGCCAAGACAATGGCTTTTAAGTGATTAAAAATATTAAAAAAAAATATCTACAGAAAAGAAAACAAGTTCCAAAAGAGATAAAGTATATAAAATTGAACTTATTTTTGAAGATTTTAAGAGTAACTGGATGGGACAATGAATCATTGTTGGGTAAAAGGTAACCTTGCCAAAAACTTAAATTTCCTATTGGATCAGAGGCTCTACATGTCATAAAAGAGTATATATTTATAAATCTAATCTAAATGAGCCACCTGCTTCATCTTTTTGAACTTAGTAAAGACTGATATAGATATTTATACTTTCATTTTTAAAGAGTAATCCTTATGAATTATAATCAAGTGAGATTTTATTTCTTAGTGAGATATTATTTATTGAAATTCATTCCTACAACTTTCTTTATTTTGAAAATTTTTAGAAATTTCAAAAATCCAATCAGATATAACTGGTTCCCCCAAGTGAATCACCAATTGTTGTACTATACAACACCCCCCATTTATTTTAATAAATGGGGACCCTTTAAAAGTTTAAAAAAAAAAATATGAGCATGATTTCATTTTTATCTTAAGTCTAAAAAACTTTAGGAAATAAAATTTTTCCCATTTTCGCTTTGATTTCAAAAGCGCTCATCGAAAATCGCATAACTTACAAGCCAATTAAGTTAAAGCATATATAAGTATTGTGAATTGTGATATGCTCTTCAACCTTTTTAGAGTTATATAAAAGCCCCGTTGCAAATGCTTTAAAAATCCCTTTAAAGAGAAATCGCATCGCGCCTTTTAAAAATTCAAGCTTATAACAATTCGATAAAAGTTGCAATGAGTCAGAATCGGAAAAACAATAAAAGAACAATTATAAAGATCTAAAGGTCTGATAAAGCACAACAACATGAGTCTTTAGTGCATTTCATGTTTCCCAAGGAATAACCAAATGGAAAGTTTTATTACCGCAAAAAATCTCGATGTGTGAATTGCGCAGATCGCATTTCGCGAGATTCATCGATGGAAAAAAAACATAACTATTGGTAACTATTAAAATATACGATGTGTGATATTAACACTTAATACTCAAGTGCTCGAAATGATTCTTATCTAATCAACCTGTTATAAGATCTAACATCTTAGATTGATAGATTAGACATATTACATAAAGGTGTGTAAGTGATATGATAGAAAATTTATGGGTTAGTAACGACATTTAATGGGTGTAAGGTTTGACAGATTGATATTTACTTCAAGAGTGTTTTGAATAATAGAGCGCCGGATTTTGATTATGATATTTTAACTCTATCCTTCTCTCTATTCATCTCATATCTGAGTTTACTCTTTTCACTTGAATTCAGGAAACCGCCTAACAGAGTGAGAATAATGGAATGACAAAGAAAGGCAAGGAAATTTCCCATACATCCACTGCAGAAGACTCAAACATGCCTCCATTGTTCTCAGACACAAACTGCAACAAGGATTGTGTCAGTTCTTCATGGGAAGCAATGTACCACCTTTTTAAGGAAGAATAGCCAAGGGTAATAGTTAAAATTGCAACAATAGATGCGACAGTTTCCTCAGACCCATCCTAATTTGACGTTGCATGTTCGTTTCTTCACAGAATAGAAATGAGGCCAAATATTTTACCCTACACAGATATGGTAAAGTGGGTAATTGACCACCTTAACATAGAAAATAGATCATTCAAGAATTCAGAGCTGGAGAATTTTGGTTCGTTCACTGCAAAATATTTACGAACAATGTACCACTTACCCATGCCATAGAATAGTTATGATAAAGCTTTCATCCAAAGCTTTACGAAGAATAATGCAAACTTCATGAAAGTAATAAAGGGATGGAAATATGATCAAGGCAAGCTAAAGCGGGACAAACTTGGTATGTACGCAATAGCACAGTTACCCTCCCCTTATTGTTATGCAGCTGGAATGCTATGTAGGTTGTTTGATAAACAAGATACCACTAGGTTTTCCATAGACTGGGTCCATTTAATTGACGCAATCATCAATTCCTCTATTATGAATTAGGAAGGAATTTTATCTAATAATTTGGTCAGAACTATCGTGGATTATAGAAGTAAAAGAAGTGTTTCCTCTAGAAAAATACCTCCCTTTTACATGAGTGCTTACATTATGGATGCACTTTGATTTTGTTCAAGCTTTCCTATCATGGGATGGAAATGGACAACCTATGACCCCACTCCAATCCATATTTACCACAGAACCATTTTGGAATCATATTTTCATTTACATTTCTATAAAATTTTCAATGGAGTTATGTTACCCATCCATCAAATTATCTCTAATGATAAAGCCCTTAGGATTTATAAGGAAGCTAGCATAGACATTTTACCAGTTGTTAGATGGTTTGCAGAAGAAAATTTCACTTATATCATATTTTTTGGAAGTTATTCTTCCCCCCATGTCTTTCCTTATTATGTTCCTGATAAGCTCCTAGCCAGGGAAATTGCATACCAAATTCTAGTAAGTGGTGTGTCCAAACAACTCAAAGATGCTAAGAAGGCCATTTGGCCTACTTTCCCTTTACAGTGCAGCACTTTTTCCCTTTTCGACATTGGTCATGCATTCAAAGAGATTTCAAATGTCACTTCATTAAATTTGGATCTAATACGAAAGAGGCCATTTGATCATAATAATGTGGTTAAGAATTTCAACATTGAGCTTAAACTGAAACCTTTCTTGAATGAGAAATATATGTTTGATGATTTATTTTAAGGCGTGGAGAAGTTCACAGATGTATTGAAAAATTCATCCAATCAGCTCGATAAAACATACCTTGAATCTTTTCAAGCATATAGAAATAAGAGGCTAGAAACAGTCCCTTTGGACTTGTTAGTTATTGAAGATGTCAACAGGCCAACTCCCAGTATTAGTCTCGATAATGAGGCTAAGGATATTTCTGAAGATGAATCTCAAGAGAAATCAAATTATGAATCAGGGCAATCAAAACATAATTCTCAGAATTCAGATCACTCTGATAATGAATCTGAGAGCAGGAATGAGAGTCCAGAGAAAATAATTGATAAAGTGATTAAAGGAATTGAGATGAAAACGGAAGGAGAAATTAATGGAGCTGAATCATCTTCTCAATAAATTCATCATATCCAGAATACACCCAAGTAGACAAAGAAGCCTTAATCAAAATATTTGAACAAATAATGGGAGAAATTTTTCAAGGCACTAGAAACACCACCACCAAAGCCTAATATTGATGAATCAACAAATTTTCAAACTCCATAGCATTCTCAAAATTTAGTGGAAACTGCAATTCCACTACAGCAGGTACCAAAAGTTCATGATCAAGAGATCATCCTGGCATACACTATAGAACATATTTTTTAAAAGATTGAAGAGATACCCTCACTTGATGTCTTCTATAGTCTGAGTCATAAGGTTTTAGTTAAGAGAAGAAAGAGGAGAAGAATAGATGAATCAGTTTCAAATCTTATGGATGAATTCGTAGATGTTCTATGGAAAGACCCTTTGGTTGATCCTACAGAACATTTGACTAAGTTATCAAAATTCACAGGAGCATATACTACTGCTACCATTGACAAAGACACAGAGGTACAACTTCTACTAAAGAAAAGAGAGGAAAAATTACAAGAGTTGGAAAGACTACTATAACTTGAAAAGTTTAATTCCAGTAAGCAAATTGAAATGAAGATATCTCAATTTCAAAAGTATTTTGAAAGAATGAATTTACAACACCAGGTGTAGATTATAGAGAAAGAAACACAGCTTGAAGTAGCAATGGACAAATTAAAAATCCAGCCTCAAGTAGAGTTGTTCATAAAAGAAGCACTGGAAATGAATGCAAAGCTAAAGCAGCAGCAAGAAACATTTTGTCAACAAATGTCAATCTCCAACTCTTACTGTGATACAATCAATATTCTAATCCAAAAAATAGCTAACAGGAGACTTGAATGTGAAAAATTGAAAAGAAGATTAATGATTTCTTTCAGTGGCAAGGGTCTAACTCATGAAAGAAAGCTTACCTACCTCAAATAGATAAATTTCAAAAAGAGATTTTATTTAAGGATTGGGAAATACAGTTGAGACAAGCACAAAAGGCAACAACAAAGGCATCAAAGATAACAAATGAAATTATTGAATCTGTTAATGAACATCTTTTTAAAGTTGAACTTATTAAAGAATCCATAGCTGAAGTGATCCCAGAGCTCAAACCATTAGAAGCATAGTGGAAGGAAAGTACAGATATGCAGGTGGAAATTATTAAAAATATAAATAAGTTTGATCAAGAAAATTACTGGAATTTTTAGATCAAACCTTATCATCAGTTCCTAACTCTATATTCATTAACTGATTTTACAAAGAAATTGCAGCCAACACTTTCGAATGCAGTGTTTAAAGGCCAAGTCAGATCCGGGATTACAAAGCTAGCTCAGCTAAAGCCAATGGTGGATATTTGTCACCTCTGATATCAGATACGCAAAGAGGATCAGCCCACATAATGATGTTGTTATTTTATTTCCTAGATAGTAGTTTAAGCTTACTCCTTACGAGGATGGTTGTTTGAAACCTCCTCCATTTTTTATGTAATAATCTATTTTAAACATATTTTAGTTTAGTATTTAAACCCTTCTCATGCATTTAGAGAAGGGTCCATAAATTTTTCAAAAACATTTGAAAAGAATACACTTCTGTAAGTTTGTGAATGCCTTGATGAATTAATGGAATGAAATCTGTTATCTTTTGACATTTGAATTTGTTTAACTGAAGTTGCACTATTGTACTCTTTAAATTGCTTGAAAGTGAAGAGGATCAGAAAACTATTGTCAGTTTGAATGAGTAGAACCTCGTTTATATGGTACTTCTACAGGTTATATTAAGTTTGCTTCTTAAATTGACAGTTATCTTTTTATCTGCATTATATATTAGAGCTATTATCATAAGTGAATTTTAGATGCACTTTTGTACTGATATTTTTTTATGATTTATTATCTCATATATAATCAAACATATAAATGTGATATATATATCACATTCCTTTTGATTAAACTATTTTTTCAAAAGAATTATCTTTATATAATTTTCATCTCTTTCAACTTTTAAATAATCTTCATTACTAATAGTTGGAAGATATATTTTTAGATCGCATAAAGGAATGAACACTCTTGGGTATATATTAGAATATATAGTTTAGTTAAATTCATATGATAGATTTAATCATTTTCCATTTTGCATGTTATATAAACAAAACACACCCTCATCATCCTTATTGGGAAACTGGTCCCTTATCCCTAATCGAAGCCACTACACCAAACAGAAAAAGGACTTGCTCTAAGGTCCAGACCGGGTGGTTTTCTCCCATGTTGTTGCAATGGAATTCTGAAGCTTCAACAGGCCACAAAAATTCAGTTGTGTGTCTGCAAATATGGGATTTGTGCCACCTTTTTAGCCCCATTTCCCAGGTCACTTCCCAAAACTTCATGAAACTATAGGAGATGATAAATAACATTAAAAAAAAGGTACGAAAGCAATCACATCATCAAGAAATCATCTAGACCCCTCCCAACAATGACAGGAATTTCGTCAAACATGTCACAAACATTGCATCTACATGTTTAAATAATATATTTAAACATGGGGTTCTCTTACTTATCTGAGAATTACTAAGAATAATTGCTCCCCTACATCATAAGCTGCAATACAATCTATATTACCATAGATACATTATGTATTCATTTACAGGTAAAAACATAGATAGAGCCATACACCATCATTGATCAAATACACACTTATAACCAGCATAATAACAACAAAAATACAATGGATACAACAACAATAAAATTCATACATAAACTATTATATTTACATACCAAATACCAAAATAATGATCTCTTCATTACTGAATGTGATAACCAACCAGAGATGGGACTTCCACATTCCACCCAACTATAGATTGGTTGAGCCAAGTCTCACTTAAGCCAATCACCCCCATGCCATATGTTAGAGTCGGTCTTTTCATCCCTTCATCAGAGATCATTTCTCTTATTGCATTTCATTTTTAGGTGTCTCATTTAGTTCATTGATTTGCATTCCGTTAGAGGCATGCCATTATCTGACAGAAGGGCTTTGTCATTCATACCCCTGATGCCTTATACCTGTTGGCTTAGGTATGTTCATCGAAATTCATCAAAATCAATTTTACAGTCGTTCACAGTCAATGATTTTGGTCTTTTGGTGGGCAAAGAGTCTTTTAAGAGTCACTTTAGTCATCAGGTCTAGGGTTTCGCGAATTCAGTCTTCAAAGTGTCCCATAATGCCTGCAGGCACATGAGGGAGGTTCAAGATCAGTTTTCATTGCAAAATTTCATCATCAATAATGCTTGATCATGATTCTTCTTCAAAAATCTGTTTTGAAGAAGAAATCGTCAAATTTATGTTCTGTAATGAATATGTAATTTTTAGAGTTTTTCAGTTGTGAACTACTTCAGGCGCAGCACTGGTCATCCTTTGTCGAAATTCAATGCCAGCCATCCCTGCAAAAAATAGACAGAGTTTCGTCATTCAGCTCCAAAAAATCAAAGGAAACAAGAAAATCAGAGTTTACATTAAGAATTGCAAAGTGCCAGAATTCAAACATAGAAAGTGGGTTAATTCAAATCAAAGTCCAAGCTATAAAAGATATTTTTTGTGTTTCAACATCTCATTCACATGTCAAGAGATTGCATTCAGTCGAGCTAATTCGTGGAAGAGAAAAATAGAATTTGAAGGCCGAGCTGTTGGTGAAATTGCAGGCGCGGCGCATAGAAGGGTGGTCACGGCAAATTGGCTTGTCGCGGCGCATAGAGCCGCATACCACAGTGTAAATTTTCAACGCGCGCGGTGCACTGAGCTGTGTGCACGGCGCACAGGGCCAGAACAGCAAATCTTTGCCTCTGCTCCATAAATTTTAAATTAACTCCACCTCTTATGCACCATGTAAGTTCGAGTGAGACTTTGAATTGCTATTGAATAGTGTTTGGTGTGGTTTGAAGAGAAGAAATATAAGAGTTGAATGTTGCAATCATAAACACTCTCTTTTGGTCAAAGCTGCTTAAGGTTTGAAATGGTGTTTTAAAATAAGTTTTGTGCCACATATTCCATCTCCCCCACATTGTTCATTCCTTTCCCATCACTGATATACAATCATTAAAATCCCTCCCCTATTCCCTTATATCCCAAAACCACTTATATTACTTATTCCTATCCCTCAAATCCTTCCATTCCTTATCATTATCCCTTTTCCCATATCCTTTGAAAATATTCCTAGATTCCCACATCCCTCAACACAGTCAAGTGACTGTTAACACATTTCAAATCTCACTTGACAAACTCCACAGTCCACTTTTCCCACTGTCCCTTTTTTCTCACAATCCCTCATTCCCTTTGGCACATTTGGCATTGAAAACAAAACACCAATTTTACATTTTCAAACCAATCAAACATACACTTGGCATACATTTGGTAATTGCAAACAAAGGACACCAAAATCCTATTTTCACCTCATACAAATCAGCATACACTCGGCATATACTTTCAACATCATGGAGATGGACACCGAATATGACAGAGACAGTGATTCCACCACTGAACTGCATGCACTAAAGAGGGCACTGAAATGTCGGAAAAGGCCTGATCCACTCCAAATATTGACCGAAGTTTCATTGGCTGAGCATAGTACTTGATGAGGGACCTGCAATCAAAATTTCAAGGAGTTTGGAGAAAATTTTGTCAATTTTGAATTTTTGTTCACAAAACAGATTTTCCTGCCCAACGCGTAGCGCCACCTTGCGCGCGCTTACGTTTGAGAGATCTTCTGGAGGAAAACTTGACATTTTTGGATTTGTTATGGAAATTTATGCATGCTTAGGAATGGCCTAAGAATTTCATAAAGTTCTGGGTGGCCAGCCTAAAGGGTCAAAAACACCTTGAAAATGGCCTTTCTGCCACTTTTGGCACACATAGGAACCAGTCTTGGGAGATTGAAGTTTTGGAGGGGCAAATGACATCCAAATCCAGAAATTCCACTTGGGTTGGAAAGTAGATAGGTAGGGATTTCCAACGAGATATCATGAGCTCAATTTTAACTTCAGTAAGTGCCTCAAAATCAGCTCCAAACTTGTGCTACGCATACAGATTTTGAGCGCGACGCATAGAGGATTTTGGCCTATTTTTCACTCTTCAGCTCAGAATTCCACCCAGTTTTGACTAGTTTTACTTTCTGATGTAACTCTTGATCTATCTTGATTTAATTTCTTGACCATGATGTAAATTTGGCATATTTTTACTTTTTCTAGAGGATTCATTCACTAAAAGGTGAAAATTAAATGAATGAATCAGTTTCCTACCATATAGAGGCAAGTTATTTGATTGCCTAGATTTCAATTCCTAGTTTAGAATTGGTTGAAACAGCTCCTAGAAGGATGAGCTCGACCCCTAGAGGCATGGGAATGGGTTAGGCTGGTCTATATTATGTATTTTCTCAGTAATTTTCAAGGTTGGATACTTGGGAATTGTTTGGCACTTCATTGTACATACACTTCTGCATTTTTGGCAAAGGAAAGACCAGGGTTTGCAGCACTTGTTGGGATCCTTGTGGCTCTGTGTTTTGATGATGTTTCTCTCTATGTATATGTAAGTTTCATTGATGTTATTTGTGTACCATTTCTCTACACCTTTCTTCTTAAATTAAGCAAATTAGTGTTAAAGGTAGAATTCAGTAGCTTGCTCTGCTCTGCCTTTTGTTTTTCTTGATTTTACATGTTTTCATCTGTTTGGACAGGATCCATGAGTTATTTTTCCCTCTTCAACTCCTCAGTGGTATAAACCATCCGTCCTTTCAATTCAAAACATCAAAACCATTGCTTTCCCTGCCCCAATAAGAATTCTATAAAAAACTAGGCCTGATCCCCGGACCCAAAACTGCATTTCCCTTTGTTACCAACAAAAAACCTAAAAAATTATTTCAAACTCCTTGATTTATATACCTAGCCTAAAATTAGCATTCATTTCAGTCATCTCAAGCCCTATTGATTACTTTTCGCTGAGATTGACCCGGAGAGAGCCCTCTCTTGTTCTGGTAGGGCTAGCTACCAGACTGAGCGTGGTTTGATGTTACCCTGAACTCTGCCTTTTTCAGCCTGAGGTAGATTTAGGCTCTAAGATAGTGGCGACCATACTGGGGAAGAAAATGGTTTGCTTGTTAGTGTTATTTGTTTTTTAAGCTACAGACGGAGCCTAAAGTTATGCCAAGTAGCCTTCGAAACGCTTTTGCTTTGCATTAGCGGAAGTAGATAAACACTGCTTCAGTCAATCTCCGGTCTAGCTTGTGAATGTGACACTTGACTTGTAGATTGTCTTGCCCCAGTACATGTATCAAGTTCAGATCTGATGGTTGATGGTGGACAATGATCAGACATAAGAAGGTTGAAATCATTCACCTGGTGACTCCAACTCAATGTAGAGACTCCACTGGAGGACTAACTCTTTCTCTGAGAAAATGGAAGGATCTTACACAAAGTTCAAGTATCCAAAGTGGAATGGTATTCAGGATCTAGTCTACTTTCTTGTAAACTACTTCTTCGTTGTTCTTGAATCTATCCTGAAAGTTTTTCAGAATTTGTTGTATGATAAAGGTGATCAAAATCTTCACTCGACCTATTCAAAAATTGTAAATACTGAGTTTCCCTTTGATCCTGGTCTCCTTACTTTTCCCACATCTTATGTTGACTCTCTTCAGAGTGATGAGCTTAAAGAAAACCAAACTGATCTCGTAGCTCTTGTATATACTCCTACACCTTGTATAGTCCCCGATAGGTATAAACCTCTTGTTTTACCTTCTATTCTCCATGCTTTCCCTGCAAATTATGACCTATATCTACCAAGATTTGACGGTGAATGTAACAATGTCAACGCTGAGCAACATGTGCAGAATGTTGAGACTTTTCTAGACCTTTTTGAAGTTGATGACGAAGATGTTAGTATTAGGCTTTTTGCTCTTTCTTTGCAAGGCCAAGTCAAGAGTTGGTTCAAAACCTTGCCTGATGCGAGCATCTCATATTTCCAGCAGTTCGTCGAAGTTTTCCTCGACAGGTGGGTGATCATACATAACCTTTTCTTGATTATAGAAGAGTATAACCAGCTGAAAAGACTGCCAGGGGAGACAGTACAACAGTTTTCTGCCGGATTTAACCAAGTATATTTTTCAATGCCAGCTGATATAAGACCTTCTCCTAGATCTGCTCTCTTGCACTACCCGGGTGCCTTTGATCCGGAAATGGAGTTTCAGTTGAGAGAAAGTAATCTTGCAACACTTCAAGAGATACAGAACAATGCAGTAAATGTAGAGGCTCATTTGCTGATCCAAAGGGCAAGGTTGAAGGAAGACAAGATGAAAAACATGGATCCAGAAAAATCGACATCTTTAGAGGTAAAGCTTGACATGTTGGTAAGTGCAGTAGAAGAGATGATGCAAAAGAACACCACAAAGAATGAGTATAATGTTCAAGCCCATGACTTGCTGATTGAAGAAGAACAAGTGGCTGATCCAAAACATTTTGTTTCTTATCCCAGTTGTCATAGTGATTGTTTTATAGATCATATTGGAGAAGAGAAAGCTGTTGATATGACATGTATGCTTGATGATGTGTTGTATACTGATGATTTGCCTCAGTTTGATCAGTATGATGATGATTATGTTCTCCAAACAGAAGCTAATCTTGCAGACATAACATCAGCTAGTTTGTGGAAGGAGGAAGTTCACTTTCAGCAGCTTGAGTACAATGATCAACTGATGCATATCAACTATGACAATGATGAGGAAAGTGCAACAGATTTTGAAGTAAGTGAAGGATATTTGCCTTTTTGTTTTGATTCGTTTCAGTTCATCAGAGACAACTTCCATGCAATCAGAAATCAACTGTCAAAAAGTCTTGATTTGGACCATCTTGAGGGCAATGAAAACCTTGTTCAAGACTTCTCATATTCAGATTTGCAGTCCCCGAAAGCCATTGATGTTCAAGTTGCAGATGAAGCCATGGAAGCCGACACATATGATTTAATGATACAAGGTGACTCCGTACCATTTTTTTTTTAATCATTCCAGTTTTTGAAGGGTAAATTACATGGTAAATCTTCAAATGAGTAGCCTATAGGAAATCAACAATCTCTCAGTGTTAATGTTGAGGATGAGATAGATAACAAAATTCTTGAGCAAGTTGTTAATGAGAAATCTTCTCCTGAAACAACTGATGAAATCATTTCGGATACAAAACTCTCCCTAGCTCCAGATTTGCAGCCACCAAACAAAATGGAGGGTCAGATTACAGATGAAGGCGTGGATGATGAAATACATGATTTAATGATGCAAGAGGATTCAATACCCTTTTGCTTCGAAGCATTTCAGTTTATATAGCAAAATCTTCATAATATCTCTAAAGAAAAAGATGAACAGTCAGTAGGATGTCATACAGTTTCAACGGATACATCGCAGCAGTCTTCTCAATTTTTTGATGATCCTATTGCTCGTGTGTTGGATGATGTTTGTTGTAAAAGTTCTCCTCCATTGGCTAACCATGTGCCAGGAAAAAATGTTGATAATAATCTTATTCAAAATTCGCCTTCATTGTCTTGTTTAACAAATTTTTCATTACAAAGCCTATATCAAGATTTGCAGTCATGTGAGGAGATTGATAAAGGAGACTTTTGTTCTGTTTGGAATCAGCTCCAGAGTTTGGTTATTTATGAATTTCAGGATCCTTTTGACAGCTTGTTGCATTCACCAAAGAAAGCTAGCACAGACGTGAGGAAAATCTTAATATCCAGTTATGAATATTACTTGGACCAGAGTAGTAATGTGTTGATGGGAATCAATAGCTATGTTTATGAAGACCCTTTCGCAGTATTCTTGAAGTCATCCAGTCAATTTATGCTTTGCAAGTTTATCAACAGTCAACTTGATTCCGAGTTTCTGTGGGAGTTTCCTTTCGATTCTTCCCTTTTCCTGCGCATCAGAAAGCATTTGGGAAGAAATCAAATAGCAGCCAGGATGCTTACGTGGTTGCATTTCCTATTCCATTTCACTTGATCGGGTGGTGAAAAGAACAATTAGAGTAGGTTGGATGAATAAGCTCAATTATGAGCATCTTTCCAGTTTATTAGTTATGTTTTAGTTATGTTTGGTTTTATTGTAGTTTTCAGTTCTAGCCTTGAGTCAGAGTCAGTATGCATAATGTCATTTTTCGTGCTTTGACTCCATTGCCCAATGGATGAAGGCACTATCTTCTCTCCCAAAGATCTGCAGCCCTTGGCACCTCCAAGGAGCTACCATCCCCGTTGGAGCCAATGTTAGAGTCAGTCTTTTCATCCCTCCGTCAGAGATCATTTCTCTTATTGCATTTCATTTTTAGGTGTCTCATTCAGTTCATTCAGTTGCATTCCGTTAGGGGCATGCCATTATCTGACGGAAGGGCTTTGTCATTCATACCCCTAATGCCTTATACCTGCTGGCTTAGGTCTGTTCATCGAAATTCATCAAAATCAATTTTACAGTCGTTCACAGTCAATGATTTTGGTCTTTTGGTGGGCAAAGAGTCTTTTAAGAGTCACTTTAGTCATTAGGTCTAGGGTTTCACGAATTCAGTCTTCAAAGTGTCCCATAATGCCTGCAGGCACATGAGGGAGGTTCAAGATCAGTTTTCATTGCAAGATTTCATCATCAATAATGCTTGATCATGATTCTTCTTCAAAACTCTGTTTTGAAGAAGAAATCGTCAAATTTATGTTCTATAATGAATATGTAATTTTTAGAGTTTTTCAGTTGTGAACTACTTCAGGCACAGCCCTGGTCATCCTTTGCCAAAATTCAATGCCATCCATCCCTGCAAAAAATAGACAGAGTTTCGTCATTCAGCTCCAAAAAATCAAAGGAAACAAGAAAATCAGAGTTTACATTAAGAATTGCAAAGTGCCAAAATTCAAACATAGAAAGTGGGTTAATTCAAATCAAAGTCCAGGCTATAAAAGATATTTTTTGTGTTTCAACATCTCATTCACATGTCAAGAGATTGCATTCAGTCGAGCTAAGTCGTGGAAGAGAAAAACAGAATTTGAAGGCCGAGCTCTTGGTGAAATTTCAGGCGCGGCGCATAGAAGGGTGGTCGCGGTGCATTGGCTTGTCGCGGTGCATAGAGCCGCATACCACAGTGTAAATTTTCAACGCGCGCGGCGCACAGGGCCGAAACAGCAAATCTTTGCCTCTGCTCCATAAATTTTAAATTAACTCCACCTCTTATGCACCATGTAAGTTCGAGTGAGACTTTGAATTTCTATTGAATAGTGTTTGGTGTGGTTTGAAGAGAAGAAATATAAGAGTTGAATGTTGCAATCATAAACACTCTCTTTTGGTCAAAGCTGCTTAAGGTTTGACATGGTGTTTTAAAATAAGTTTTGTGCCACATATTCCATCTCCCCCACATTTTTCATTCATTTCCCATCACTGATATACAATCATTATAATCCCTCCCCTATTCCCTTATATCCCAAAACCACTTATATTACTTATTCCTATCCCTCAAATCCTTCCATTCCTTATCATTATCCCTTTTCCCATATCCTTTGAAAATATTCCTAGATTCCCACATCCCTCAACATAGTCAAGTGACTGTTAACACGTTTCAAATCTCACTTGACAAAATCCACAGTCCACTTTTCCCATTGTCCCTTTTTTCTCACAGTCCCTCATTCCCTTTGGCACATTTGGCATTGAAAACAAAACACCAATTTTACATTTTCAAACCAATCAAACATACACTTGGCATACATTTGGTAATTGCAGACAAAGGACACCAAACTCCTATTTTCACCTCATACAGATCAGCATACACTCGGCATAGACTTTCAAAATCATGGAGACGGACACCGAATATGACAGAGACAGTGATTTCGCCACTTAACTGCATGCACTAAAGAGGGCACTGAAATGTCGGAAAAGGCCTGATCCACTCCAAATCTTGACCAAAGTTTCATTGGCTGAGCATAGTACTTGATGACGGACCTTCAGTCCAAATTTCAAGGATTTTGGAGAAAATTTTGTCAATTTTGAATTTTTGGTCACAAAACAGATTTTCCTGCCCAACGCGTAGCGCCACCTTGCACGCGCTTACGTTTGAGATATCTTATGGAGGAAAAATTGACATTTTTGGATTTTTTATGGAAATTTGTGCATGCTCAGGAATGGCCTAAGAATTTCATCAAGTTCTGGGTGGCCTAAAGGGTCAAAAGCACCTTGAAAATGGCCTTTCTGCCACTTTTTGCACACACAGGAACCAGCCTTGGGAGATTGAAGTTTTGGAGGGGAAAATGACATCCAAATCCAGAAATTCCACTTGGGTTGGAAAGTAGACAGGTAGGGCTTTCCAACGAGCTATCATGAGCTCAATTTGGACTTCAGGAAGTGCCTCTAAATCATCTCCAAACTTGTGCTACACATAGAGATTTTGGGCGCGGCGCATAGAGGATTTTGGCCTATTTTTCACTCCACAGCTCAGAAATTCGCCTAGTTTTGACTAGTTTCACTTTTTGAAGTAACTCTTGATCTATCTTGATGTAATTTCATGACCATGATGTAAATTGGGCACATTTTTACTGGTTCTAGAGGATTCATTCACTAAAAAGTGAAAATTAAATGAATGAATCAGTTTCCTACCATATAGAGGCAAGTTGTTTGATTGCCTAGATTTCAGTTCCTAGTTTAGAATTGGTTGAAACAGCTCCTAGAAGGATGAGCTCGACCCCTAGAGGCATGGGAATGGGTGAGTTTGGTATATATTATGTACTTTCTCAGTCATTTTCAAGGTTTGATACTTGATAATTGTTTGGCACTTCATTGTACATACACTTCTGCATTTTTGGCAAAGGAAAGACTAGGGTTTGCAGCACTTGTTGGGATCCTTGTGGCTCTGTGTTTTGATGATTTTTCTCTCTATGTATCTGTAAGTTTCATTGATGTTATTTTTGTACCATTTCTCTGCACCTTTCTTCTTAAATTAAGAAAATCAGTGTTAAAGGTAGAATTCAGTAGCTTGCTCTGCTCTGCCTTTTGTTTTGCTTGATTTTACATGTTTTCATCTGTTTGGAGAGGATCCATGAGTTCTTTTGCCCTCTTCAGCTCCTCAGCAGTCTAAACCATCCGTCCTTTCAATTCAAAACATCAAAACCATTGCTTTCCCTACCCCAATAAGAATTCTGTAAAAAACTAGGCCTGATCCCCGGACCCAAAACTGCCTTTCCCTTTGTTACCAACAAAAAACCTACAAAATTATTTCAAACTCCTTGATTTATATACCTAGCCTAAAATTAGCATTCATTTCAGTCATCTCAAGCCCTATTGATTACTTTTCCCTGAGATTGACCCGGAGGGAGCCCTCTCCTATTCTGATAGGGCTAGCTACCAGACTGAGCGTGGTTTGATGTTACCCTGAACTCTGCCTTTTTCAGCCTGAGGTAGATTTAGGCTATAACACCATATTCCAAGCATGAATGTGGGATCTCAGAAAACACATCAATCACCATCAATCTAGTGCTTCCAAAGGCCAAACCACCTCAACCCTCAACCAGTGACTCCACCTCACAGTCGGACGTCACAACCATCATGGATTGGTCTTTATCCAAGTTGTTTCAAGGCTCTACAGTGTTTGTTTGAACCAGGGCTTTCAGGACTAGTAAATCAAATCGAACTGTTACAGGGCTTCCAGAGCGTTTTTCCAACCAGGGCTTCCAGGACTAGTAACTCAACCCATGTAGGGCTTCTAGACCTTTTATCCAACCAAGGCTTCCAGGACTAGTAACTCAACCTACAGTTGTCTGTCAAGCTTCTAGAGCATTTGTCCAACCAAGGCTTCTAGGAACTAATAACTCAACCTATAGCTAAAGGAATCATGAGAACCAACCAGAAAACAATCAATGGAAATAAACCCACAACACCATGGCTATCCAAGAAATGGCAAGGCTAGGAAAATCCACATGCATACACCATGCATGCCAAAACTAGTGAGGAAAACATACATACAACTCGGTACCTGCACTCATAACATATTGTAGATGTTGATCCCAAAATCCTCTTGTACTTTTCTGCTCTTCCTTTTCTTTCTTGATCCAAATCTCCAAGTATTCTACACTCTCCAAGAGTTCTCCAAGAATACTCTAAGTATCCAAGGGTATGAGAGAGAGAGAGAAAGAGAATAATGAGAGAGATCCAAATGTGAGCAAAATATTACCCACTAATCCTTAGAAGCTTTTTTATTAATGAGGCATCTATTTTCTTCATTTTCCTCCTCACATGCAACCTGTGACCTTTCACCTTCCTTTTCTCCTATTTTCCATTATTTCATAAATAAAATGTCATTTAATGCCTCATGCCTTTCCAAATCCTTTGCCATTTCCTTTTCCAATTTCATTTAGCCATAATAACCAAAATGAACACCCGCTAGGATGTTTTTCCCACCGTTCAGCTTGGAATATGTGTCCCATCAATCATGGTTATTATTTTTACTTTTATTACATGGAATTTTCAGCAGGGTTGTTACAAAACCCTCCCCCTTGGGGTACATCATCCTTAGTGTTCAACCACACATATACCTCATCAAAACCGGTGAAAAGTAAACATACTGCCCATGGAGCTTTATAAATTATCTCGTTGCATTATTTACAATGAATAACCTGCTAAAAAAAAAAAAAAACAAAAAATCATGACAATCATATAGTGTACTAGAGCTTTATAACACAACTCATTACAATATTTACAATAGTATACGCACATAAAAAAATTCTCAATCAGCAAATAAAAGGATACGATGCGTGTATCAGCAACAAGGGAATCCAGAGGTTCACACCTCAACCCTTAAAGTAGTACCAGGATTCACTTCCTTCCCAAGAAGTCTAGAATCCACTTTCAGAGCCAAATTTGCATCCAATGTCCAGCACTACAATCCTATGCCACTATACCCTCAGTGAAAAGTTACCGACTCATTGTTCCAGGTTACACCCCCAATGTGCATATGATTCCATCTGGAAATTCTAATGACCAAAATAAATCCATCCTTGGACTTCCCTTCTCTACTACACAGTCCCTAGGATAATCTAGTAATCCCCTTTCATGCAGTCACTCACCTTCCAAGTTCCCCGACATACACCTATCCCATTCATAAGTGAATATATTGAATACTTATATTTATATATTTGAGTTATTTGAATATCTAAGTGGGTGAAAAGAGGAGTACCACCTTTATAAAAACACATAGGAACCTAAAAATAAGCTCTAGGAGGTTGACTCATTCCCCTAATAGGAAATGACATCAACATAAGGAAGTTGAACCCATCAAGGGCTTTGAACCTGAAGGGTTATTCTTTGGAAATTTTTCATAAATAAGGTATGGGAACTTATTTACTAAGGTTTTAGAGGAAACCACAGAAAATGAAACGGAAACACTAAAAGGAAATGATAAAGAAAAAAATGTACATAATGATGACCTAATTACACAAATTAGTACACATTCATAGGAATAGAGAAAGACCAGAAAAAGGAGGGAAGAATCCCACTAATTTCCAATCTTCATCAACCCTAGAAACACATAGGAGTTCCTCTTATGCAAACAAAAAAAGAAACAAGGGGAGCTAGAGGAGAGAGTAATTACCAACATTCTATAAGAGATGATGGAAAAGAACCACCCGATATTTTTTATTTGGAAAAGTCTCATATTATTGCACCATCAAAGAGTAATATAATATTTATCTAGAAAGGATCTCAACAATTGAAAATCTCCATGGATACAGAGGTAGACAAGGCCATAGTGCCCAACTGGGTGGCACTACGAATAACAAAAAGTCAAAATATGCCAAAGGATTTGGCTAATAAAGAGCCAACAATATTTAAAGAAATAACACTAATTGTGCACAATGCCCATTATAATAAGGCCAAAGGAAAATTACAAATTGAAAAGGTTCATGTTAAAATTAAAAGGATTGCAAATAAATGAAGATATGAAGTAGATGTTTTGGGAGTAGGACCTTCTAGAATTTTAAAGTTACATATGACTATGATGGATGTTGTTTCTCATTCTATTAGGGAGCAAGAGATTGAAAATATACAATTAAAGAGGAAAATTAGTGAGCATGAGGAAGCTTTGAGCCCTAAACCTCTATTCATGCCTCTTTCAACTATTATAGCTCCAATTCAAGAATGACCTACTACACCTAGCATGCCCAATAGGATAGAGAAGGCAATAAGGCTACTTAGTGGAATGAGGAATTATGTCACATAAACATTATTAAGTGACTAAGTATAATTTCTAAAGCATAGATAGCCCCTTGTATTTAATAAATATCTCTAAGAGAATTTCTTCTTTTACTAATTATTTGCAGAATGACCTTGACCATGACCAAAATTTTTCCAAAAATTATTCAAATACATTCATTACAAAAATTGTTGTTGTAAATACATTCATTACAAAGATACAAGTAGTATGGTCTACAAGAATTCAGATGTTAAAGGATACCATAGCTGATTGTGCAAAGTGTTGGGAAAAATATGAAGAGGGGCAAGGGGGGGGGGGGGGGGTTTGAATCAATATTTAAAACTCACACAAATTATTCCTTTTCTTTTCGGAATTTTGTACGCGAATTTACTTAAGCCAACTAGGGTATGTATGTGAATATCATTAAGGAAACTAACATATGCCTAGTAAACGTATAATTTAGATAAATATTCAGTAACTTGACGTATACCATTGTATCATTGATTCATCAGACATTTAGTAAGCACTGAACATGTGAATTAAGAACATATTAAACCATCACACATAAGAAACACATATGAACACTAGGATTTAAGGTGGAAACCTAAGGTGGGAGAAAACCATCGTTGTTGTCATCTTTGTCTTCAATATTTATTATAAAGAAAATTGCTTAAAATATTGTACTAGCACAAACTCATACCAGCACGCAGGCACCCACCTGCCGAAGGCTACAACCTTCACTCGCTCTCCAGCACCCACTAGAAACACTATTACCAATGAAATAGGTAACCGCACTGTTACCTACTTTTTTTTGGTAGCATAAAAAGCACCTGATTTTGAGAAGTGGTGATGCAGAATCACCCCTTTTTTTTGTGCACATTTTTGACACTCTAATATTTTTATTTATGAAGTATGAATATTTGTTTTAAAATGTTAGTGATTTTCATGCTAATTTTGAAACGTAGTGATGCAGCATCAACTTTTTTTTTTTAGAACGGTGATTTTCATGCTAATTTTGAAAAGTATTGATGCAGCATCAAGCTTTTTTTTAGAGTGGTGATTTTCATGTTGGTAATAAAATACAAAAATTAGATAAAAAAATATATATATATATAAAAACAATAAAAATGTAAAACAAAAAAAACAAAATTAACTCGTGAAAATAAAAAATTTAAACAAAAATAAATAAAAACAAAAACAAAATATTCGAAAATTATATGAAAAAAAAAGACACAATTTGAAAAAAAACACATAATTTAAAGAAAAAAAACAAAAATTAACCAAAAAAAAAAAAAAAAAAAACATAAAAAACATTTTTTTCTAAGTTATTAAAAAAAACCATATAATTAAAAAAAAAAAAAAAATAGAAAATTTAAAAATAATTAAAATTACAAAATTAAAATTTAGATAAAAAAAATAAAATACAAAAAAGAAAAACTTAAATTTAAAAATTTAAATTAAAAAATAATAATAATAAGAAAAAAAAAATCAAATTTTAAAATTAACAAAAAAAAACAAATTTAAAAAAAAAAAGAAATTTAAAATTGAAAAAGAAAATTAAAATAAAAGAATTAAAATTAAAAACAAAAAAAAAAACTATCATTAAAAAATTAAAAAAACCACATGCAAATAATTAAAAAACAAATTTCCATAAATTTATTGTTTTTTTTCAAATGAAACAATTTATAAATTTTAAAAATGAAAAACTAAATAAACTAAAAAATTAAAAAAAAAAAAACTTAAATTAAATTAAATTAAAATTTAATAAATTTAATAAATAAATTTTAAATTTTAAAAAATAATTAAACTAAAATATTAAATTAAAAATAAAATAAAATAAAACAAAAAAAAGAAAGACAAAACAAAACAAATTAAAACAAATTAAGTTTAAAATAAAAAATTTGAATTAAAAAAATAATAATTTTTAATTTTTTGAAATTTAAAAAAAAATAAATTAATTAATTAAACTTAAAAAATTTAAAAATTTAAAAACAAAAAAGAAAAAAATCAAATATATATATATATATATATATATAATTAAAAACAAAATTTAAAAATTTAAAAAAAAATGTTAGAATTAAAAAATATTAAAAATTAAAAATTAAAACTAAAAAAAAAATTAAAAATATTTTTAAAAAAATCAAATTAAAAAAAAAAAAAAATATATATATATATATATATATATATATATATATATATATATATATATATATATATAATTAAAAAAAGTTAAAAAAATAAAAAAATAAAAAAAATTTTTTTTTGATCGTGGTGGCGGCGCAATCGGCCTCCCACCCGAATTGGCGACGGCGGCCGGCGGGCGGGGGGCACATGCACCCCCCCCCCCCCGGCCCGCCCAACGGTTGGCCTCTGCCGCCACCTGTGCAGGAGGGTGATTCCGGTAATCGCCCTCCCGCGGCGGGAGGCCGATCCCCGGAATCACCCTCCCGCCGCGGGAGGCCGATCCCTGGAATCGCCCTCTCGCCGCAGGAGGATGATTCCCAGAATTGGCCTCCACCGCCACATGGGCGGGAGGCCGATTGGCGGCGCCACCACGATCAAAAAAAAATTATTATTATTATTATTTTTTAATATTTTTTTTTAATTTGATTTTTTTTTATTTTTTTTCTAAATTCAAAAAATTTAAATTTTTTTTTTTTAATTTAATTTTCATATTTGAAATTTATTTATTTATTTTTATTTTTTTTTTAATTCATTTTTTTGTTTTTTATTTTTATTTTTTTCTAAATTTTGTTAATAATTTTTATTAAATTTTGTATTTTTTTTTTTAATTTAATTGATTTTTTTTTTAATTTTTCATATATTTTTTTATTATTAAATTTTATGTTTAGTTTTTTCATTTAATTTTTTAAAATTTAATGAATTTTGTTTTTTTTTTTTAATTTATTTGAATTTAATATTTTTTTTCTAATTTTTTTTTTTTGTTATTATTTTTTAATTACATAAAATTTTTATCTTTTTTTTTTTATTTCAATTAAAATTGTGTATTTAAAATTAGATT
Source organism: Pinus albicaulis (assembly GCA_034641835.2). NCBI lineage: Eukaryota > Viridiplantae > Streptophyta > Pinopsida > Pinales > Pinaceae > Pinus > Pinus albicaulis. Next base: position 1,488,506,789 of record CM076584.1, read on the forward strand.
TTTTTTTTTAATTAAAATTAATATTTTCAAATTAATTTGTTTTTTATTTTATATATTTTTTAAATTTATTTTTTTCAATTTTTCATTTTTAATTTATTTTTAAAGTTTTTTAACTTTTTATTTTAACATTGTTTTTTTTTCTTTATATTTAAAATTTATTTTTTATTTCAAAATTTATTTCTTTATTCATTTATTTATTAAAATTTAATTTTTTTTTAAATTTAATGTGTTATTTTTATATTAACATTTTTTTTAAATTTAATAAAATCTAATATATATATATATAATTTTAATTTAAGTTCATATATATATATATATATATATATATATATATATATATATATAATTTTATAATTTAAATTTAATTTATTTTTTAAAATTTATTTGTTTTTTTAATATATATTTTTTTAAATTTAATATTTTTATTGTATTTTATTTTTCATTTTTTATTTTTAATTAATTTTTCATTTTTTTATTTTTAATTTAAATAATGTTTTTATTTTTTATTTTTTTTTAAGTTTTAAATTTATTAAAATTTAATATATTTCTTTAAATATAATATTTTATTTTACAATTTATTTTTTATTTTTTTTAATTTAATAAACATTTTCTTTTTCTTTTTTAAATTTCATTTCTATATTTTATTTTTTATAATTTTTTCTTTTTTAACTTGTTTTTTTTTAATTTAATATTTTTATTTTGTTTTTTTTTTTCTATATATTTTGAAATTTTAAGCTTTAAATTTTTATTTTTATTTTCCTTAAATTTTAGGTTTTTTTAATGTTTGAATTAAAATTTTTATTTTTATTTTATTTTTATTTTTTTATTCCTATATATTTTTAAATTTTAAGCTTTAAAATGTTTTTATTTTTTAAATTTATTTTTTTCTTAAATTTTAGGTTTTTTTAATGTTTGAATTTTAAAAACTAAAAAATGTTATTTCTATTTTAAAAAATGTCAAAAATATGACACAATTTTATTTTTTTTGTTATTCCAACATCAACTAGTTTTGTTTTGAGGGTGTTTTTTCAATCCTTTTTTCAAGAAACAATTTTGTTTTTAGCATAATTTTATAAAATGTTGAAATTTGACCTTCAAAAAAAACCAAGTGCGTTTTGGAATACACTTTTTTTGTTTTTGGGGTGTTTTTTCATGTTTTTTGAGTCTTTTTGGGCTAGAGTTCCTATTTTGAGGTCAGGTTACCTATTTCATCGGTAACAGTGTTTAGAAGGGAGATCCAACCCCATGATCTCATTTACCAACACCCACTGGAAGGGATCTATGACCCCTTGATCTCGTTTACCAGCACCCACTGAAAGGGAGATTCAACCCCCTGATCTAATTACCAGCTACTACTAGCAGGAAGCTTCGACTTCCTCACTGAAGGCTCCAACCCTCAGCACCATCCGTGGACCATGTTTCGTAAATTTTCACACTGGATCCACCAGCTTCAATACATCACAACTTGTAGCCCTCTTTTCATTATATTTTCATACTAGACCCACTACACTCATTTAAGCCCAATACCATACATCAAACTAAAACATATAACTGTAGCAAATCAATCATTGAATCACCAATCAACCAACCAATCACTAATCTTTAATCACAATCAACTAGCATCGTTATCAATACTCAAACAACCCAGATCTATATGAAACTTCATTGACAGACGGCAGAAACATAGCAAAACCCTAGATCGCATACGCGCTTTCCATAAGACTTAACCGCATACGTACGTGCTTATTCAGTACCCAACTCGCATACAGATCTCAACATATTTCATAATATATATGCAACTCTGCAAAAAAAAACTCATGCATATAAGCACCTTCCATGTGTTGAACTCGCGTACAAACCTACGACTAATTCATGACTGCGCAACACTTCATAACTTCAAACATACTCAGATCATAACCTTTACCGCAACAAACATGTGCGAGACCATAGATCTAAACACCTCATAAACAGATCATGTAATACATAGTTATTTCAGGTCTAATGATCCTTATTCATCATTGTATTCATGGGTGCATCATTATTTCAGACCTACCACTCAAGTATAGCCCATACCATGCAAATATACTTCAGATTGAAGTATCATTCACTACCCTTACTCATGCACACTTAGCACTTTTGTCTTCACCTCCTTATATAGTTTGAGCCTTATCCAATACCATGAGACAAAACCACACTAGTGCTGGTGGTAATCTTTGATGGGATCAAAAGGGATCAAATATCCATTACTACACTCAATGTTGTGGGATAAGACCATGGTAAAGACCCTTGGTATTAATACATTAGTGCGCCAGCATGTACAGGACTTTGCTTCGTCATACCCGTGTGTACGCAAATTGGCCTCATTTAAACCGTGTATATTTCTACAAATATTCACCTTCATAAACTTTTGTCTCTAACCTACAAACCTCTGTCTCATCATTATGTCATTTTTTTCCATCACTCTGTCACCTTTGAACTCATTTGTGCATTATGTTACAAGTGGTTTTCCTTCAAGGACCACACCTTCATCATAATGCCAACAATCTCCCCTTTGGACTTGATGGAAACCATGTTGGTGTTTAATCACCACAACTTGTAGATACCTATTAGACACATCAATATAAGAATTATTCAAACACCAAGTTACTCTCCCCCTTTGACATCAAGGGAAAAGGTCGGACCAATGTTGCAACAAGGTTTTCTCTTTCCTTGTAGATACAAGAGATCTGTAGATCTGATCTGCACTATACTGACCATGCTCCCCCTGACCACGTGATGAATCTTCAAAAATATTTTCAATAAGTACATGACTCTATTAATCAATTGAGTATGACATTTCCTATCACCGAGGACTCATACTTACATCAATCACCCAACCAAGTGGGATTTTATATTTGACTCAATCACCCAACCAAGTGGGGTTACATATTTGACTTAATCACCAAACCAAGTGGTGCTACATAGCATCATCTTCTCATCATGGGATTACACACATAAATCACTTGACCTTAAATAGTCCAAACATGACTGAATATGAAAATTATTACATCATAGGTTTCCACATGATCTTTACGTCAATTTATGTATATGAATTTTATAACCAAGATGAAAAGACCTCGTAATTCAACAATCATTACAAATATAATGCCAACAATGCATTATAATATGCAAGGCTAATGCTCCCCTTGAACCTGCGCTACTTGTTCATTGTCAAGTCTAGCCACATCAACTCATTCATCAAAGAATCTTCATCAATCAGATAATCATCACTCAATACAACATCAACAGACTATAACCATCAACATCATACCAAGAAAATCAAATCATAATGGTCAGAGGCATATCAGAGTTTTTTCTTGAGTTTGTCTCACTATTTTTCTGTCAGAGAAAAACACACGTGATTTTCTGTAAAGGAACTCGTGTATATACGTGACTATAGTTCATACAACCTGCATACAGAAAGTGAAATACTGAAATTTTCACAGCTTCAACTCCCCCTAAGCTTGTACAGTCTATACATGTCTTCTATTATCACGTCATATGCACTGCTAGAAATATCAGCAACCAGAATTACCAAACCAACCATCATATATTGCAGTTACTATTAACAATATTCTCTCAAGAACGATGGACTACAATGGGCACTCTCTTCTTTCAGTCTAAGTCTGGAGCTTCCTTATATCTGTGAGAGTTCAGCTCTTTAAACACATAAAATTTATTAGCATTTATGTATCCCCTTGCTATGACCTTTCCAGTTTATTCATCCATGGCCTTGCATTTGTTTGATGTGAACATAATTACATTTCCTTTAACTTCCATTTGACCTACACTTAATATGTTTTGTTTTAGGCCTTGAACTAATAAAGTATCAGCTCTACCTTTTTCCATAAAATTTTGTTGCAGCATCATTTGAAAGAATAAACTTACCATCTTAATTTTTCTTGAGAGACTCCATCTTACTCTTATCACCACTCATGTGATGAGAACATTCGTTTTCGATGTACCATTCATTCTCATTTTTAAATTCACAAAGAGTGTTAGTGTAAAATCTTATCGCATGTGTACGAAAAGATCTTACTTTAGCTATACGTGGAGAATAGCCCTAACAATGGAAATGGTAGCTTAACCCTTTAGATCTACAATAGATAGTTAGAACAAATCTTGCAAAAACGTAGATCTATGCAGTAAAAGTAGTTAAATAGTAAAAATAAATAGTAGCTGATGCAAATTTAACTCCAATTATCCAATAGACAAGACAAGATTAAAAGAATTATTTTATATTATGTAACACTTGGTGAAGGAAAAAATTAAATGTTACCAGTCCCCCTCAATGGGATAGGTTCTTGGTTGTCCTCAATGCTTGAGCTTCAGAAGTGTCTCTCTCTCTCAATGGTGTAGAAAACCCAAAGCATGTGTTGAACTCAACAAGGAGCTCAAATGGAAAAAGAAAATAATAGCGACAATGATAATGATCAAAGTGAAGAATGAATGGAAAAACCCTCCTATTTATAACAAAATATTGAGTTATCCTCGATAATGGCAAATAATAAAATATTATTAACCAAGATCTAGATCTAACCATTTGGAATATTTTATTATATTTTGCTAGAGCCAAAAGGTATTTAAATTGGTTAAATACCTTTATTTAGAAATAATAAAAAAATAAATGATTTGTTCATCATTTCAAGAATGTGGTTAAAGAATAATAAACAAATAATGATTTATTTAATTATTCATAGGTGATTTAGTCAAATTTAATAAGGAATAATAACTAAATAATGATTTAATTAATTATTCCTAGAGAAAAATACGATAAATAATGATTTACCTAATTATTTCTCATAATTGGGTTAAATATGAGCAGGAATGTTATTTAAACAATGATTTAACTAATTATTCCTAGAGGAAAATCAAATAAATAAGGATTTATTTAATTATTGCTCATGGGGTTTCTTATTTTAAGTAGAAATAACTTAATAAAATATGGTTTATTAAATTATGTCTTATAGTGAAAGAAATTTTACCTATGTGGTATACTTCGATCCATCTAATTAGAAATGGTTAGATGACCAATTTTTGGTGATAACAGAGAGCAATACCACATCTTATCTCTTCTTCTTTCTGCTTGTTAATAGGAACATTGTTGGATCCATATTTCTTTTGTATTATGATATCATATGTTTGTCTTCCATGTTGTATCTGGTGATTCATTGATTTTTTCCTATATTCTTTTTCTACATGCCCAAACTTGTTACAAGCATAACATCTTATGTGACCAAAAAAGGGAGCAGAGGAATCATAATATGTTTGTCTCATGTTCCTTCTATTGTAATCAACAAATTTATGACTATAATTTTTGCGCGAAAAAAAAAATATCCCTTAAAGAAACCTGAGTACCTCGGATTTGATGGTCTTTATGTGTAGTGTTTATTTGTCTGCGACCAAAACAATTTACTTCTACAATTGGCTACAACATGTCCATAATTATGACCTATAAAACATTCAACAATATCAATCAGAGGAGAGAATCGATTGGTACTTCTATAGTTAGGTGCAAATGATTTCCTTTGAGGATTCATGATCCTTAGTTGATTATCAGGTTGATTTTTTGTCTCTTTAAACACTTTAGGTTTTGCATTGATATCCTTTGAATATTTAGCACTGGCTTGTGAACTAGATCCTCCTTTAACAGTTTCGTGAAAACCAAGACCACATTTAATAGAAGGAGACCATTGACTACTAAGAATATTATCCAGAATATTAGTACTATCTTGAAATCTCAAATTTTTTTCTTTTTCTTCTAATTTACCTTTTAAAATTTTTACTTCAACCTCCATTCTTTAGTATTGCTTCTTCATACCTTCTTAGAACCTTCTTCCTTCTTCTACTTGCTCTTTTAATTTGAGAATATATTTTTTCATCCCATTTTCATGTTCTTCAAATGTTTGAAGTATTTCTTCATTCCTCTTATTTTATTTTTCCAGATCGGATTTGAGAGAGATGATTTATGCTTCAATTCCTTCACTGTGATTGGTTACTTCATCCTGCATATTTTGACATTGGTCTATCTTTTCTTTGTTCATATACTCAATTGAGTTTCTTTCATGTAACTGATTATTGAATCTATTAATCACATCTTTGTAGAGACATTATCTTTCATAAAATAGAAATTGTTGATCTTCAATTTCATTTTTGAGCTTTGAAACTTCAGCTTCTAGATCCATAACATTAATTTCAATTTCATATTCACTATCTTCAATATTGCATGAACAAGGAAGTGGATCATAAGAACAATGCTTAGTACATGTTTTATCTTCTTCATTTATTGTTGCACATGTTTTATGAGTTGTCTTCTTCCTTTGAGTAGCCTTCTTCTTTTGCTTCCTTCCCATTGTGATGGATCTCCTTCAAGCGATCAAACTTCTTCAGAAGGACCTAATCTGATAACAATTGTTGGGAAAAATACTGAGAGGGGGTTGAATCAGTATTTAAAACTCACATAAATTATTCTTTTTCTTTTCTAGAATTTTGTACGTGAGTTTACTTATGCCAACTAGCGTATGTATGTGACTGTCATTAAGGAAACTAGTGTATGCCCAGTAGACTTAACATTTAGATAAATCTTCAGTAACTTGACTTAGAACATTGTATCATTGATTCATCATACATTTAGTAATAAGTATACATGTGCATTAAGAACCTATTAAACCATCACGCATAAGAAAAACATATGAACACCAGGGTTTAAGGTGAAAACCCAATGTGAAAGAAAACCATCATTGTTGTCGTCTCTATCTTCAATATTTATTATAAAGAAAACTTCTTACAATATTGTACTGGCACAGACTCATACCAGCACGCAGGCACCCACCTGTCGAATGCTACAACCTTCACTCATTCTCCAGCACCCACTGGAAGGGAGCTCCAACCCACTGATCTTGTTTAACAGCACCCACTGGAAGGGAGCTACGACCCCCTGATCTCTTTTATCAGCACCCACTGGAAGGGATTTTAAACCCCCTGATCTAATTAATAGTTTTTACTGGCAGAAAGCTTTGACTTCCTCACTAAAGGAAGCCCTTAGCACCATCTGTGGACCACGTTTCATAAATTTTCACACTAGATCCACCAGCTTCAATACATCACAACTTGTAGGACTATTTTCATCATATTTTTAGACTAGAATCACTACACTTATTTAATCCCAATACCATACATCAAACTGAAACATATAATTGTACCAAATCAATCACTGAATCACCAATCAACCAACCAAACACTGATATTTAATCACAATCAACTAGCATCATTATCAATACTCAAACAACCCATATCTAAATGAAGACTTCATTGACAGACAACAAAAACACAGCAAAATTGATCAGACATATTCTTTAGCATTCTTCAGCAAAACCCTGGCTTTCATACACACTTTCCATAAGACTTAACAATGTATGTACGCGCTTATTCAGTACCTAACTCGCGTACAGATCTCAACAAATTTTAGAATATATACTCGACTCTACGGAATAAAAATCGCGTGTATACACGCCTTCCATGTGTCAAACTCTCATACATATATGCAACTAATTCATGCCTGTGCAACACTTCAGAACTTCAAACATACTCATAGCATAACCTTTACTACAACAAACATGCACCAGACCATTTATCTAAGCAATTCGTAAACAGATCATGTAATACATATTCATTTCAGGTCTAGTGATCTTGATCCATCATTATATTCATGGGTGCATCATTATTTCAGATCTACCAATCAACTATAGCCCATACCTTGAAAATATACTTCAGATTGAAGTATTCATTCATTACCCTTACTCATGCACACTTAGCACTTTGATCTTCACCTCCTTATATAGTTTGAGCCTTATCCAATACCATGAGCCAAAACCACACTAGTGTTGGTGGTAATCTTTGATGGGATCAAACGGAATCAAATATTTGTTACTGCGCTCACTATTGTGGGTTAATACCATTTTAAATACCCTTGGTATTAATAAATTAGTGCATCAGAATGTACGTGACTTTGCTTCTTCATACCCGCGTGTTTACGCGACTTGGACTCATCTAAACCGCGTGTATTTCTTCAAATATTAACCTTCATAAAATTTTGTCTCTGACGTACAAACTTCTGTCTCATCATTCTGTCATTCTGTTCCATCACTCTATCACCTGTGAACTGATCTGTGCACTCTGTTTCAAGTGGGTTGACAACACTTTCATCATAATTCCAACAAAAAGTAGTAATGATCACAAAAGTAATGTTTTCTTCAAAGTAATCAATGTCATTTAAGACCTTGAAGTGCCACAATTGAAGAGAGATCCTTTGTTGATTCTAAAGGACCAACTAGAGGAAGAGTTAAGCATCACCAAAATGTATTAGGTCAATGAGTTCAACAGTCTTATTGGTTTCCTAAAATAGGAAATAAAGAAAGAGTTAGTTATATTTGTTGATGATAATTATGCACACATGCCAACCATTGATTAGTTGTGTTTAGATTTAAAATAAATCAAAGAATAAATATTTTCACTCAAGGTAAAGAAAGAAATAAAAGTTCCTCCCATGAAGGACTACATTGATTAAAGGTTTAAAAGATAACTAGAGTTGTTATTCCAAAATATTTTTCCAAAGAAATAACATTAACAAATATTTAGATACAACATATACTCCAACATCTACATGCTGAAAATGGGAGAGAATTCCATTAGTCATTCTTATACAACTTTGTGAGTGTCTTGTATTTTATTTGAAGCAATTTTCCCTTTCTTTTTCATCTCAATCTCATATCATCCAACTTTATGAATTTTTTTGTTTAGTTGTAAGTTTGATCCATGATTGAAATTATTTTCTTTTATATGTTTATTATATTATTTATTTTTTCCATGAGATCCCCAACCCAATTCCTCATTGACAAATGCACCCAATTTCCATTTAAGTTTCAAGAATTCTGTGGAGTGCTTTATGCACACATTATATTTAAACTTAAATTCCAATTTGCAGTATATTTTACTATCGAAGAGAACTATTTTAAGAGTGCATGGAATTTTTGGTTCCGCATACTTTTATTAAGCATGCAATCTAAGTTCTCTTATGGCTATTATGATGGCTATTATGATATTGAATGAATGAAATCATTTAAAGCTCTCTAAAATACATAAAAACGTCTCTTTTATTTTTTTTCTATACATACTACTTCAAATGCGTCTTCCTCATCATGTGTGAATGGATGTTTATGATGGAATGTATCGTCCGTGAGATTATTATTTAATTATTTTTTATTTATTTCTTGTTACATACAACCTGGTCCACTCACATGTGTAAATTTGTTGAACGCTTAATTTATCCTTATTTGAGTTAATTAGAAAATATGAGTGTAAATGAAGTGTACCACCTCGATAACAAGGTAGAGTGAAGTTTAATAATTTTCTAGGAGGTTGACTTTAATAATTTTCTAGGATGTTGACTCTAGTCCTTAATAGGGAAATAGATCAATAATTGGGCATTCCAAAAAAAATGGTGATGTTCATATAATTTTATTTTATTGAAAGAAAAAAATGATAGTATTAAAAAAATAGTTAATATAAATTTATATTGTGTTTAACATCAACTTGTCTAGTTTGTGAAAGCAAGAACTTAATATATCCCCCCAAGGTTCAAGTCTTGCATGTGATATGCTAATGATAGTGCTCATTCTTATGATGTGTTGTAACTAGTTTTAATTTTTCCTATTAAAAGTGTTTAGAATGTATTTTTGTAAAAATAAATAAAAATAATAAAATATCAAAGCTAAAAGAGAAAGGATGAAGCTAGAAGGCGCTTAGGTTTTTATTTTATTGATGAAATATGTTTAAGAGTAATAATCATCCTTAATGTATTGATCAATATTAGCACGGAAATAACCCTCATAGTGGGACCCGGAACTAGTGGTCAAGAGATTAAAATTCAGACAATTCTGGAGTCGAAGATGGGTTGTACGACGGGGCCCATGAGATGGGGCAAACCCAACAAAACAAATTGCGAGAAAAATAGAAATGGAGGTGCCTGCGCAAATAATTTTCAACGCACCTATTGATCTCAGATCTTCTACATAGGCACTCCCCTAATGATGCCATGTACCAACAACTTCCCCCACACCGTCATCAGCAAGCGAGCATGATGTCGTCAGCAGGAGAGCCCACCCCCATCACTCATCCCACCATGTCATCTATCCCTCCACCACTTTTCATCCATGCGTGTCATTTCAGCCCTTAATTGCACTCTGCAAAACCAATTTAATTCTCTACGGAAACACTAAATTTGGTTTTCCCCCTCATGTTTTCCCATTCAATCTATAAAATCTTGTTTTAACTCATTTTTACACACTTTTGTTGTGTTCTCTCTCTTTCGTATCCTCTAAATTCACCAGCAAATATTCCCAGTCAACACTCCATGCCACTTCTAGGTATTTATACAGTCACTCACTACTCCAATTACACAAAAATGTCAAAGAAAATTGTCTTGGCGGGGTTATCCTCTCACATTCCACTCATGGACACCAAAAGGGACATTTTTGATATTTTTTTTCACTTTGAATTATTTGGAAATTTATCAGCATATCCTTTTAAACCAGGCCAATTTCCCATTCTATGTTGTCGCAACTAGTTCTGGGGTTCTTGCAACTTTTATCTCTAAAACTCACCTTTTTCCTGAATTTATCCATGGGTTAGTGTCTGCCATGTACCCACAGAAATGTTTCATACTGGATAAGTCAGGGGAAAATATTTTACAGGTGTCATCTCTTCTAATTCATAAAGCACTATGTTTCCCATCTACAAATACATATACTTCCTTCTCTAAGGAAACGCTGCTAGTTTATTTTGAAAAATTGATAGGTCAAGAGCATGCCCAAACTATGTTTTATTTGATGCCAAGTGGGAAGCCATTGTATTTGGAGTCAATTCAGTTCCCCTTGAATACCTTTGCTGAAGATTTTAGACCTGTTCTTCAAATTTTAAATAAGATTTTGGGAAGATATGATGCATGATTTTTTGATAAAGTTACTTTGGGTCTTTTTAGTTTAATGATGAAGCATGAGTTTGTCCTATATATACCATATTTTTGGGAGGGGTTAGTAAATGTTCAATTCATGAACCTTTCACTCACAGGTTATTTCATATTTCCATCTTTGATTACCTATTTTTTCTTATATGCTCATGTGGAAAAATTCATGCATTGGGGGTTAAACATCATGGATTCCAACAAAAATAATCAGTCAGTATTCTTTTGGACTAATATGGCGAGGAGTAACCCAAAGAATGAACGCCTAATGGATTTTGTTGCCTCATTTATTTTTTTAGCCTATTCAATTATTAATAGTTCACTTGCACCTTCTATATTGTGAAAGTTTCAGTCTTTCCTTCAACTGAGCAATGATATGAAAGTAGGGGAATGTTATTATTTTGAACATAATTCAAAGATCAGATTGTATGGAGCTGATATTGAGCCTTACAGATTGCCAATTTTTGTTCCTATGAGATTGTTTGCTTTGGAGTTTATCAAACAGAGTTTGTGTGCCAGGTTCATTTTGTTCCATCCAAAAAAGGCCATCTATTTTGATTGCCAAGGATTATGGGTCTTTTCATTGTGAATACCAGGAAAGCAGCAAAAGAAGTCCAAAAAATTCTTGAAGGGATGGATTTGTTATTGGGGTATAAATGGGCTTATGATCCTTTTCATTCCATTTCAAATAGAAGGGTAGAAAATGGATATGCTCCATTTTTACATGAAGCTTGACCAAATATTGAGAATATGGAAAATGGAGGACAGTTCGTTTCAAAAGAAGGACTAGAGGTTGAAACCCCTCTACAAAGTGAAAATAATTTGAAGAGAAGTAGAGAAGAAATCATGGATTTGGATGAAGATGTAGATGGATCAACAAAAAGGTCAAAAGTATCTGATGAGGGCAGCACATCATTAGTTTCTAGTTTTCAATTGTGTTTGGGGGAGACAGTATGTACACCATCCTATCCTAATCCAAATGAAGCTACTCAGAGCTATATACTAGCAATTAAACAAGTGTTTTCACAGGTTCAAGATAGAAATAAGAAGATTGGAGAAAACATGGAAGCTCAGTTGGAAGCTCAATCATCTTTTGATTATCAAACAAGATTGTTGTTTGCCATGTATTTAGAAAGGAATCAGCTCATAATTTCCTTTTCTCATCCTTTTTCATTATTTGTTTCCTCTTCAACAGGTTTTAGAACTATTTATTTGACTATAGATGCCAAGAAGATTCCTATACCTAATAAAATTAATCTCCATAGGCAGATAGGAGAGTTAATTTACAATGAATTAAATAAAACATTCTCATTTTCCAATAAAGCTAAAGGCATGTTGGAGAATTTTTTTGGTTAGTTGAAGTATGAAAATGAAAATTCAAGAGCATTGACAACTCGAAATGAAGATTTGAAGAAGCTAGTTATCAAGGTTGGAGTCAATCCTGAAGACAGAAGTGCATTTAAAAAATTGCTGCAAGGGGCTTTTTAGTGTTTGCCAGTTCTTTTGGTCACTAATGATCAAATATGTTCTTACAAGGTTTTTTTAAGGTCTTAAGTCAAATTTTTATGGTTTCAGTACGTCTTCAAATAAAAATTTAGTCATTGGCTAGTGTGTCTAAGTGTGTTAATACTCCTTCTAGTCTATGTTTTGGTCTTGCCATCATTCATTTTGATGATTCACCACTGAAATTTCTCCATCACCATCTCACTCACATCACCATGATCATCATTCAGCTTATTTCATGAAGTTTCACCATTAGGTCTTAGGGTCAAAATAATTAAAAATCAGTCATTTCATCAATAAATCCAGCTTTGAAGGAGGATTAATATTTAAAAGTGTTCAAAAAATACTTTAAAAGTGTAATTTCATTTCATTCATGATGTAATATGTTGCTTAAGCTTTTAGAGTTGCAGTTTCAAATCAAAAGTGAAAACACTTGGTGGGGCCACTTAACCACCAAAGGTTAAAATTGATTTCCAAAGCTACAAAAGACTAAATGAGCCTCTCATTTTCTCATTTCATCTTCAAGAAACCTCTCTCCACCAATAAAATTCACTCTCGCCCTCAAAAAGAAATTTATTTTTGCAAGAGTGTCGTCTCTCCTCTGTGTTGTGGTTATGTTGCGCATTCGTTGCGCAGGTGCTACGCACGCGTTGCACTTTTGATGAGCGATGTGTTTTATTCATTTTCGCACAAATATTCACTCCAAGTGAATTTTTCATCAGCAAGCAGGTTCTAGTGTATCAAATATAGGTAAGTGGGTTCTCCAAATCACCTCTTGTGTCTTCATTTTGTGATTGGAAAAATAAATTCCCTATTCTAGGGTTTTTATCGCATTTGCTTGGTTTCATGTTCACATTGAAAATTTGTTGAAAGAAACCCTAAAATTGAAGCTCACTCACCTTCCCCCACCTGTTATACACCTACCTATTCACTTTCCCCACCCCCTACTCATTTTCCGTATTTTCTTACAAACCCTTGCCTAGACTAGACATTTATAGGTTACGATTTATTTTCCCCTTTTTGTACCCCTTCCCCTCACCCATTCCCTCATATTTCAATTTCCCATACTCCCTAACATCTCTCCCTACCCCTCTAAATTTTCTCAAGAATTTAGGAATCATTAAACCCCTTCATCTCCCTTCATTCCAAAAAATTTCTCAAATTCCTTGTTTTTTCCCTTCACTAAACCCTAATTCCATTTCCCATTGAGCTAGGGTTAGCAATGGATTCTGAAACCACTAAGAAGAAGAGGAATAAAGGAGGTCATATCAGCAAGTATGAGCCAACTTCAGCAAATGAGATCATGTCTTCACCCTTCCTCAAGAAATCATTTCAGGATGTTGGTTGCCTTGCCTTTTTCCAAAATGTTGAGGAATTTGGTTTTCATGACAAACTTACCAGTACTTTTTCGACTAGATTGAGGAGAGATGAGGTAATTATTTCAACGGTGGTGTTCACTCTTTCAAAAAATTTCATTGCCTCAGCCAAAGGGATTCTAAACAATGGAGAAAATTGATTCAAGAGTAGAGACCTTGACCTAGGCAGCTATAAAATGTACTTGAAGCTAGCGTACAAAGCAGCTCCTACACACATTATTTCCATTTAGATAGTTGCTAGACAAGTATTCCCCTCTCATGAAATTTATCATGAGGTACTTCACATGTGAGGGCAGATATTCAAGGTTATATCAATTTCATATGAGACTATTGCTGCATTTCACCGGTGTAAAAACCTTAAAGTTACCTCATTACCTCTACAAGAGGATGGTAAAGATGGCAGAGAAGGTATGGAGAATGGGAGAAAATCATCATGCTAGTTTTTTTCACCATGGCTTGGTTAAGTTCTTAGTTTTCCATGAGTTATCACAGATCAATTTTTCATGGGATGGTTTTTTTTATTCAAAATTTCTTTTGTCTTCTCCAGCTCAGTCTAATAGTCACTCTACACCCTTGGTTTCACCAGCATATCAAGAGATTGCTTCCACGAGAAAATCTACCAGAAGAATTCCTAGGGAAGAGGTGACTCAAACCTACGTTAGAGGTAAGAGGATTTTGTTTGCTCCAGATATTGTTGAAAGGGCCAAGCCTACATCAGGTGAACAAGGATCATCATCACATCATGAGGCACCATTGCAAGATGAGGAATAATTCCATCTTGACACTTACATGACAGATTTGGAGGTGAATGAAGAGGAAAAAACACTAGAGGAAATCATCTTAGAGAAGGAGGCTGAGATTAGAGAGCTCAAGGAGAGTTTTTCAAAGTCCAACTTCTTAGTTTCATTCTTGCAGCAGGAGAACATGTAATTAAAGGTAAATCAACTTCTCTTAAACAAGCCTAAAATTGATTTGGAAAAGGATGATGTAAAGGGTAAGGCAGTGGTTAAGAATGATGATTCATAGCACCACGAAGAGCAGGTTAGAACAAAGAGACCAAGGACTAGAGGCCTAAAGAGGGAACTTGAAGCGGAAAAAAGAAGCATCTCCACCAAAAACTCAAATGACAGTTGATGAACTCATCTTGGTAGAAATTGAAAAAGATAAGGTGGGATGGCTTGATAGAGTGAATTTCCACATGGAAATGCTTCTCAAGAAGGAAAATGGCAACAAAAAATTGCAAGGACACATGGCCATGCATTAATAACATGAAATCAAGTCTCCCAAGTAAGAATCAAACAGTTAAAGAAGAAACTCAAGGAAACCCTAATGAGGAAAAAAGAGAAGGATAAGTTGGATTTACTTGTTGCGGCCTCTCTCATAGCATGACATATCATCACGGGCCTTCATGGGAAAATTTATGAAAATTTTTGAATAAATTTTTAAATTTTTTGGTTTTTTGTGACTTTTGGCCAATTTGGAAATTGCAGTGCCAGCCAAAAGTGCAACGCCTTGGCGCTGCACTTTTTCCTCAACCATCAAAATGCCAAAAGGTCAACTTTTATAGATAGATAATGAGCTATATCACAGCTATCCACCTAGGGTGCCTTGTAAGCAATCTCGTGAAGATAAAATGCCCAAAAATAGGTCAAAATCACACTTTCTACCACTATTTTGGAACAGGCACTACGCTTTTGGGAGTACCTGTGGGAAATTTCATTTTTCTCCCTCATGGAGTGTCCATTTTTCTTACTGGATGTGTCTAATGACAACTAGACATCCTCAGATTTCCATAGCATCTTCCAAAACTAGATTTGGATAATGGTAAGGCATTCAAAAGTCTCTCACAAGCTGGGCGTTGCGCTTTATCAAAGATGCGCTACACTTTATCAGACATGCACTGCTCTTTTCCCTGTTTGTCCTAATTTTGAGTTTTTTCCCAGTAACTCTTGGTCTGATGATGAAATTTCTTTATTCTCATGTTGATTTGATGTAATATTATGTAAATAATTTTTTATGGTAAATTTGATGTAATTTTGGACCTCATTAATGAGGAGCAGGTCATTCAAACTCTAAATGGAGGGTTTCTTTTAACTTCCCCTAGTCTTCAGGGTTTTGTTGAGAGAAACTTTTGACTTGTTACTACATTGAGGGATTCGACCCCTAGGAGAGGGGAAGCTATTTTTTAGTCTATATGTATGGATTTTTTAGTCATTTTGATGGTTGGACTTCAGAGGGTGGAAATATTGTAGCTTGTACTTCATCACTTTTTACAGGAAATCAAAGGACAATTGCAGCTATTATTCAAGAATTCTCGTGTTGTGAGTTTTTGATAATGTTTTCTCTCCGTTATAGTTTTATATGAATTATATACTTGTATCCTTACCATATATATGATATTCAGTGAATTTCCTAAGAGGTTATAAGAATAATTATTTTCACGAAAGATCTGTTTTGTTAGGAATATCGTTTTGTGTAATTTTCCTTCTTGCCCAATGAATTCGTGGTGCACATGCTCGTTATGATCTCTTCATATTTCAAATCCTACACTACATCGAAAAAATCCTAAGCCATCACAAAATCATAACTACCTTCCTCCTTTATATCTCTTGCAACTGAAACCTTTGGTGCTTTTGACCTAGTTCCCTGATTTTCACTCCTGATCCAACTGGAAAAACCCTAAAATATTTCAAACCCTAGAGCTGAGTTATCTAGCATAAAATCCATTCTTGCACCAGTCAAATCCTTGGCTGATATTTTCATAAAGAGAGGCCTCTTTGGTTTGGTAGGGCTAGCTACCAAACTAAAATCTTGGTTTGAGGTTACCTCCATCGATATCCCTTCAACCTTGGGACATTGTGGATGCTAACAAGGCTAAAGAAAAAATCAAAGTGCTTAGGAAGAAATTGAAACTACCTTCTGTAGAGCATCCAATGGCTACAGAGGTAGCATAGGTTGAAAAAGAGAAGGAATTATTGACAAATGAATTGTTATAGAGAAATGAAGAAGTAGCCAAATTAAAATAAATGAATGTTTCCTTGCAACAAAAACTTGACTCATGTGTTCATAAAATTATGGTACAAGCATATTTAGAAGACCCAGCTGCAAAGCTAAATCGGGTCATGAATGAGTTGAAACTTGTTGAGAATGAAATGAAAAAGAACCATAGTGATTTTGATAATGCAATGAAGATCGTTAAAGCCAATGAGCATGAATTGTCCATGACAAAGGAGGTTGTTGAAAACTATAGGAAAGGTTGCCAGCTTGGCTACCAGGAGATCAAAGAGCTGAAGGAAAAGGTGAAAGGGAATATTTCCCTTATCCAAGAAAGAGCGATCTTATGGAATGACATCATAGCTGCAGTAAAAAACATTTGGGAGTTATTTCTTATTATAGAAGAGGAGAAAATAATTGTCAAAGATCTGGAGGGTGTAATCGTGGCTTCTAAGCATAAATTACATCAAAGAGCCCAGGTTGCAAAGAAGATGATCAATTTTCTGAATTTCAAGTCTGCACAACAATTAAAGGAAGTTGGGATTGAAAACAAGACTGAGTATGTAATGGAAATCAACAAGATGACAGTGAATAATTTGTATAGGAAAATGGCTGAGAAAAAATTAAAATAAGTGAATGAATCTGTAATGAAATTTAATATTGCTTTTGACAAAAGAACCAGGGCAGGCTTACCATCCTACTGGGACCAACAAGGAAATTTACTACCTTGGGAGACTTTTGAAACACTTCTTTTAGAAGCCAAAATCAAAATTGGTACAACTTATGAAAAGACGATAGTATTAAAAGGGGCCATTACTGTTAATTATTTACACAAATACTTTAAGCTTCTTTGGATGATTAGGACATTTTTTATTGAAAATCCAACATACACCAAGATCATTGAATTCGGGATGGCTCATGTCAGGTTCATTAAGAAACCAAGTACAAATACAGATATTTGGAAAAAGTGCATAGAATGGATGTCACCCCAAGCAGTTGATGCAAGGGAAGGGCCTTCTATTGTTCCTGAAGTACATATCATCCAATGACAAAGAATGTTCCAGAATGAAGCTTTATTTTTATTTTTATAATTTATGGCAGAAATGTTTTTATTTTCAATGTAATTTCATTTTTTGAATGTAATATTTCGAGGACAAGTAGTCTTGAGGTAGTTTAGGAGGTTGACAGTTTCATAACGGTCCTTTTGAAAAAAAATTATAAAAATACTTTGAAAGAATAAGTGAGGTTCTAGAGTTTTGGACCTCAGAGGCAACTATAATTTTGTACTTTCACTTTTCATATGCACATGAATAAATTTTTCACAGATATTCCAGAATTGGTTGGGTATGATTAGTTTTTATTGTTACATCTTGTGTTAATGTTCTTCTCTTAGAATTGACTAATGAAGCTGCTGGTATTTAATTTTACAGTTTTGTGAGTTAAAGTTAAAATCCTTAATGATGTGCTCCACTTTTCTAATTTCCATTTCATGTCAACCACATTTCCTCTAAAGTTGAAGATAAAAGATTATGTGCAAGGCAACATGTTATTTAAGACTTTCGACCATCATTTCTTTCTACTCTTTCTTTCATTTATATTCAACATCAGAAGGCCTCTTTGAAAGCATTGTTCACATATGGAAGGTTAAATGGTTTTAATCTAATTTCTGCGGTTTTATAAAATGAAGGGACAATCAATTAATTCTTTTTCAATTTTACATGAATGTCTTGGAATTTATTTCTCCTCAACTAGAAATTGTCTCCCAAGGTACAACATGATGTGCGACACACTATAATGTTTTTGGACAAGAGCAAGTTCTTAGAAACGTTATTGGAATAGATACCCCCAAGCATGAATGTGGAGCAAAAAAAAAATCAAATTAAATTATGTTAAAAGTTAATCCATAATGCTAAATTTGAGTACATTAACCTCAATAGTGATAAAAGAGTTTAAACATTTCAAAACTATTTGATGTATTGTATTGCTTTGTTTATAAAATAATTATTAAATTCTGCTTTATATATATATATATATATTATTCCTCTTAGGTAAGAAGTTGAACTACAACTGGGGTGAAATATTCTTAGCTTCATGTATGGCATTAATGGTTAGGTGGTGTGGATATCACATGGTGTTTCTTCTTGTAGCCCCAATAATTAACATATAGGGATACCAAACATCTAGCGGATGTTTTTCATGTTGAGATTCAACAAGATGATGAGCTTAGTGAAAAGAGTCGCCTTCACTAAGTGGGCCTGCAGGCTATTTTTGGCACAAAGTCTATTTTTATACTATGTCTATTTTAGACATGTCGATCATATTCTATGAGTTGTAGGATGCCATTTGTGGATGGTTGGTCAAGTTGGAAAAATAGATGGTCTTCTATTTTTATACATATTGGGCGGAGTCTGTTTTTAGACTGCCAGTCTAAAAATAGATATGTCGAATATTATTAGCTCTTAATAATATTTGGACTTTAAAAATTATCTTATTCTCTTGGAGCACTTCAGTTCAGTGCACAGATGTGGCACAACAGCTGACAGAAGGAATTACGCTATTCCTGAGGGTTTACTGGAGCTATTGCATGGAGGAATTAGTTAGAACTCAAGTGGTAGAGTTATGACACAGTTGGAAGAAGTAGTTATGGAGTTGTATTTAGTTTAACTCAATTAGACTCAGTTGAGCTAGTTGTATCTAGTCTAACTGATTGATACACTAGTGAGAGTGAAGTCAATTAATTAGTTAATTAATTCACTAAATAATAACTCATTAATCAACTAAAGAATACATTAGTTAACTACAGTGCATGGCAGTTTCAGTGGAGACTAGTGGAGAGATAGGTGAAAGGGCAAGATAGACTATCATTTGTGACTATAGTGATGCATTGATTGCATCCAACACTCAGTGGAGATGCCAATGAGGATTGAGTGAGCAAGTATGGAGTAATTTGAACTCATTCAGAGCCATTCTTCAGCATGGATTGCACAGTAGAGGCAGGCTAGCAAGTGGCAAAGATTGGTGCATGGATTTGCAAGATTGGGCCTAATTAGTGTGTAGCGATTGTATTGTACTGAGAGCTTGATATGATCAGCTTTGTATGAGGATTGTTACATGATATCTATGACATATATTATATACATATAGTTGGGGTTTGCAGCTTCAGGCTTTCCCGTTAAACAACTGTGTTAATGTGTGTGAATTTTTATGGTTTCATGTGTGCATTGCAATCTTGATTTAATTTTCCGCAAATGATAAATGGTGGAATAGATTATGTATTTTACATGAAGTTAAAATAGTGTGAGATCAGGAGAATATTGGACATATAACACATAATTTATATAATTTCTACATGGTATCATAGTTGTATTGATCATTGGAGGAGATTGCAATTATTGAAGCGGTTGAGTTTTGTGCTGGTGGAATTCGAATTTGCTGCAGTGTTTTCTTGGTGTCGAAGTTGAGTATTCATTGAAATGTCTTTCAACAGATTGTGATTGGAGTATGCCCTAGATGGGAGCTCAAATTACATAGCATGGAAGGACAGGATGGAGGCGGTGCTGGATGATAATGGGTTAAAGGAGTTCATAGATGTTGATATTCTAAAGCATGCTTCTAGCGATGCAGCTGCACTTGACGCATGGAAAAAGAAGGTAGAAAAGTGTTGAAGGCTTCTATTGGAAGGTGTGAAGGACCACATTGTGTCTAGACTTCATGGGAAAGCCACTCCATTCTTAATGTGGAAGGCTTTGACAAAAAAATTTCAAAGCAGAAGTGACCAGAGGAAGTTGGCACTTAAAGACAAGCTCAGAAAAATAAAAATGGAGAAAGGCGACAGTATACCAAAATACCTCACGAAGTTTTTACACTACAAGGATGAGCTGGGAAGTGTGGGGGTTATTATTGATGAAGAAGACTTGGTGATCTTGGCTCTCCTTAGGCTTCCGAAGAGTTGGCATAGCTATGAAGACTCTGTCAATGGACGGGAGAAACTGCCAGGATGGGAGCGACTTTGGTCGGATCTTGTGCAGGAGGAGATAAGGCGGGGTACCAGGGATGGATCTTCATCGAAGAATGAAGATGAATAAAATTGTGCTTTGGCTGCCAAAGCTCGGAAAAGGAAAAGGGAAGAAATCTTCCAAATCCGAAGCTAAAGGCAAGAAGCAATATTTGTCCAAGGTGAAGTGTTTTCACTGTCACCAGCATGGGCATTTCGCCACTAATTGCCCACAAAAGAAGAAAAATAAGAGAATTGTTGGTTCTGTAGTAGGAGAGGCCTTAGCCTCGCAATTTGAGCTGGATTTTTCTTTGATCGCATGCTTGGTTTCAAGTGTGATGGGATCGGTGTGGTTTCTTGACAGTGGTGTGTCTTTCCATATGACCGGAGACAAAGATTTGTTTAGTTCTCTGGAGGAAAAGGATCTTGGAGTGCACATCGAGATGGGCGATGATGGTAGATACAGTGCGACTGGTATCAGGACCATTTCCTTTGAGAGGGAGTCTGGTAAACCTTTCATCTTGAAGGATGTCATGCATGTTCCAGGATTGAAGAAGAATCTGATCTCCATGGCAATGCTGGAAGACAAGGGTTATGATGTTTTTTTTAGTGAGGGAAAGCCTTCCTTCGACATAAAACTACTGGTCAAACCAGGAGGATAGGGATTTGAGTTAAGAATATTTATCAATTGAAGGTAGATGGCTGTGCTACAATGGCAGGCAAAGCAGAAGGATTGGTGAGCCGAGATGAGGGCGAATTGTGGCACAAGAGATTGGGCCATCTTCACCATGCTGCTTTGAAAATTTTGCAGTAGATTTCTACCGAGCTTCCCAAAGGTACACTTGCACAGTCAGATCGGTGCAAGGGATGTACTTTGGGAAAATTTGTGAAGACCACTTTTCATGAGAAGGATAGTCATGCTTTGACGATCCTTGAGAGAATTCACATAGACGTGTGTGGACATTTATCGGTTGCTTCAACAGCAAAGCACAGGTATGATGTGATATTTGTTGATGAAATTTCTCGTAAGTGTTGGATCTTCTTCATGCAAAAGAAGAACGAGACATACTCAAAGTTCTGTGAGTTCAAGGTGTTGGTTGAGAAAGAGTCGGGGAAGCAGGTGAAAGCTCTAAGGAGCGATAATGGTGGTGAATACATCTCTGGTGAATTCAAATACTTCTATAGAAAATAAGGAATTCGAAGAGAACTCATAGCGCCTCATAACCCACAGCAAAATGGGGTCGCGGAGAGGAAGAACAGAACGATCATGGGTGTTGCATGAGCGATGTTGCATGATCAAGGCCTTCCCATACACTTGTGGGCTGAGGCATGCAATACTGCAGTTTATGTGAAAAACAGTTGTCCTCATAGAGTACTTGGCATGATACCCGAAGAGGCATTTTCTGGTAAGATGCCTGATATTTCTCATTTGAATATTTTTGGCTCACCTGTTTACATTCATGTGACAAAGGATGCCAAGAAGAAGCTGGAGCCAACCACAGAGGTTGGGATATTTTTGGGGTACACAGAAACACCCCACAATTATCGTGTGTATTTTCCATACAGTCGTATGACTATCGTGCGACGGGATATCAAATTTCATGAGGAGAAAGCCATGAAGTTGTCGCTTGAGAGGGAGCTACACTTGCATGTAAAGGAGGAGCTACTTGTTCCTAAAGATGAGCCTCAAGATGTGGATCAGACAAGAGGAGGTTCATGGAGTGGAAGAAACCACTCATGCAGTGCCAAACATCAAAGGGCGGAAGCGCACTACAGAAGCTGAGTGACTGAATCTTGATGCAGTGCAGAATGTAGGAGTTCCTACATCACAGTGCAGACAGAGACAATCACCACCGATTTACTGGATACATGGTTCTGATGAGAAAGTGTATCATGATGAAGCCATCTTCTTTCGAGGAAGCTATGGAGGATCCCGCATGGGTAGATGCCATGGTGGGAGAGTATGGTTCGATTTTTAGAAACAGTGCATGGGAGATTGTCCCAAGGCCAGAAGGGAAATCAGTGGTAGGTTCGAGATGGATCTACAAAGTGAAGCAAGCTACTGATGGGAGCGTCGAGAATTATAAGGCAATATTTTTTGCCTAGGGCTTATCACATATCGAGGGGATAGACTATGAAGAAACCTTTGCACCTGTCGCAAGGTATTCTTCCATATGGACCATCCTTGCTCTCTCAGTGCAGATGGGTTAGCACATTCATCAGATGGATGCAAAGATTGCGTTCCTCGATAGAATCATTGAGGAGGAGGTGTACATTGAGCAGCCTGAAGGATTAGAAATCTTCAACAGTGAGTCGCATGTGTGCAGGCTCAAAAGAGCACTGTATGGGCTGAAACAAGAACCTCGTGCTTGGTACACACGAATAGACAGTTATTTCACCGGAATTGGTTTCACCAAGAGTGAGGTGGATCCAAACCTATACCAGATTTTGGTGGAGGGTAAGGTTTTGATTAGTGTGCTTTATGTAGATGATTTAATACTAACGAGTGATGAACTGTTGAGACACTCATGCAAGGCAGATCTTGCAAAGGAGTTTGAGATGAAGGACTTGGGCCTCCTTCATTATTTCCTAGGATTGGAAATTTTGCAGCAGAAAGGTGAACTGTTTGTGTCTCAAGGCAAGTACGCATGGGAGGTACTAGAGAAGTTTCACATGCAAGGCTGCAAGCCTATCGACACTCCTCTTCCTAGTGGTTGGAGGAAGGAGGATGCTACATCGACAGAGGTAGTGGATGCCACTGTTTATCAACTGTTGGTTGGTTCGCTCATGTATTTAGTCAATACACGACCTGACATATGCTATGCTGTGAACCAGCTTTCACAAGTGATGGTTAAGCCTACCAAGCTCTTTTGGAAGGCAGGAAAGCATGTCCTGAGGTATCTCAGGGGCACATCTGGGTATGGATTGTGGTACAAATAGTCGGATGAGGTGAAGCTTCATGGCTTCACGGATGCAGATTGGGCAGGAAGCCCAATGGACAGAAAGAGCACATCTGGAGGGATTTTTAGTATTGGATCTACAACAGTTTCTTGGTACAACAGGAAAGAAAGATCCGTGGCACTCAGTTCAGCGGAGGCCTAGTACATGGTAGCAAGTTTGGCTGCATGCGAGGCTATATGGATGAGGAAGATCCTGGTCAGTTTGTTCGGTTCTCATTTAGATCCTACTGTGATATATTGTGATAATCAGAGTTGCATTAAACTCTCGGTTAATCCAGTATTTCATGATAGATCTAAACATATTGACATATGGTACCATCATATCATAGATTGTGTGTAGCAAAGGATAATGTTACTTTCTTACATTCCTACGGAGGATCAGGATGCAGATATTCTGATGAAGGCGCTCACTAGGAGAAAATTAGAATACCATAGAGACAGGATCGAGGTGGCAGATAATCCCTATCTTGTTGAAAGGGAGTGTTGAGATTCAACAAGATGATGAGCTTAGTGAAAAGAGTCGCCTTCACTAAGTGGGCCTGCAGGCTATTTTTGGTGCAAATTCTATTTTTAGACTATGTCTATTTTTATACATGTCGATCATATTCTATGAGTTGTAGGATGCTATTTTTGGATCGTCGGTCAAGTTGGAAAAATATATGGACTTCTATTTTTAGACATATTGGGCAGAGTCTAGTTTTAGACTGTCAGCCTAAAAATAGATATATTATTAGCTCTTAATAATATTTGGACTCTAAACATTATCTTATTCCCTTGGAGCATGTCATTTCAGTGCACAGATGTGGCACAACAGGTAACAGAAGGAATTACGCTATTCCTGAGGGTTTACTAGAGCTATTGCATGGAGGACTCAGTTAGAACTCAAGTGGCAGAGTTATGACACAGTTGGAAGAAGTAGTTATGGAGTTGTATTTAGTTTAACTCAGTTAGACTCAGTTGAGCTAGTTGTATCTAGTCTAACTGATTGATACACTAGTGAGAGGAGTGAATTAATTAGTTAATTAATTCACTAAATAATAACTCATTAATCAACTGAAGAATACATCAGTTAACTACAGTGCATGGCAGTTTTAGTGGAGACCAGTGGAGAGATAGGTGAAAGGGAAAGATAGACTATTAGTTGTGACTATAGTGATGCATTGATTGTGTCCAACACTCAGTGGATATGCCAATTAGGATTGCGTAAGCAAGGCTGGAGTAATTCGAACTCATTCAGAGCCATTCTTCAGTAGGGATTGCGCAGTAGAGGTAGGCTAGCAGGTGGCAAAGATCGGTGCATGGATTTTCAAGATCGGGCTCGATTAGTGTGTAGCGATTATATTGTACTGAGAGCTTGATATGATCAGCTTTGTATGAGGATTGTTACATGATCTCTATGACATATATTATATATAGATAGTTGGGGTTTTCAGCTTCAGGCTTTCCCGTTAAAAAACTGTGTTAATGTGTGTGAATTTTTATGGTTTCATGTGTGCATTGCAATCTTGATTTAATTTTCCGCAAATGATCAATGTTGGAATAGATTCTGTATTTTGCATGAAGTTAAAATAGTGTGAGATCAGGAGAATCTTGGACATATAACACATAAGTTATATAATTTCTACAGTTCAAGGTTAAAAGAATCATTTTGTTCTTGAAGTAGGACCTTAAATTATTTTTATTTGGCTAAGAGCTTATCTTACTTAGATGTAAGGAAATAATTTAGCAACTTAAGGTCCAAAGGCATCTAATAGGAGTGGAATTCTACCCCATTATAGAGTACCAATGAATTAGTGTTGGTGAATATATTGTGTTTATACATAATGATGCAATTACATATCAAAGTAGATCTAAGGATGCTACTAAGGTGCTAGTATTCAATAATAGAGACTTTCCCCTTTGTGAAAAAATTAATTTATATTAAAAACAGTTTAAATGTTTTATTTTTAATATAAAATTGTTCACAAATTTAAACAAAGAAATTAAATAACTCATAAAAATATTGTATTATTTTTATAAAATAAAATATATAGAACACTCAAATATTTGATTAAAACTTGTTAAGAATAATGAGTTAATAAGTAAACAAACTCTATAAATATTTTACAAATTTAATTTTCTATGTAAAAATAAAATTTTACCTTCATCCTTTCATTTTCTTTCCAAATTTTATATTAAAATTGACAACCCAAAAAAACCATTAAACCCGAAATTTAACAATGGAAATTTCATTAATCAAATGAGATTATAACTTCTCACAAAAATTTTACATAATTTGAAAAGAAAATTTCAAACCAATATTGTGATCTCACCACCTTACATTCCATCCTTCCAACAATGTGAGACATAGATCTCAATTAAAACAATATCTCAAGTTAGATTTTATTTTACTTTTTAAATAACTATTGATGATGGCATTGTTTATTGTTTCTAAGCTTATAGGGGACGTTGGGTTAAATTTACTACATCTCAATCTCAAACAATATGTTATACAATATCTCAAGTTAGATTTTATTTTATTTTTAAATAAATATTGATGATGGCATTGTTTACTGTTTTTGAGAGGGAGGGTGGATAGTTGGGTCAGAGCTGGAATCCAGCACCAACACTAACTAATTTAATAATTTTGATAGAATAAAAAGTCATATTTATTGTTTTTGGAAACAATATCTCAAGTTAGATTTGATTTTGTTTTTAAATAAATACTGATGATTGGCATTATGTTGGAATCCAAGGTGGGTGGGTTGTTGGTTGGTTGGATCAGAGTTGGAATTCAACAACATTAATTTAGTTTTAATTTTAATAATTTTGATAGAATATAAAGTGATATTTATTGTTTTTGTTATAATTAATGATGACTAGTTAAATATTAGGTTTATATTTAATTATTAAAATATTTAATAACAAATAATTTACTCATTAAATTCCAACATTAGTTGATATATACATGTGCATATTTTCTTTCTTAAAGCGAGAAAAATTTACAATATTTGAAGTTACTATCGTAATCTTTGTTGATATAATTTGTGGATCTCGATGGGTAGTAACATCATTGTATACTTAGTGCTTAAAATAACATATTGGTGATGGTGTTGACTTTTACTCTAATTAAATGTATTTGGATATTGGATTATTCTCTTGTTTCTTTAAATTCAAGAAAGATGAGCTATTTATCAATTGAAAATAGTTTTAGATCTTATTATAGAATTAAAAGACAATTTCAACTCACTAAAGTATCCCAAAAAAACTAAAATCTTCACACTGCATCAATAAGACAATTTTTATTACAATCATGTGATTTATGAAAAGTAGTTTGTATTACACTAATGTCATTTATAAAAAAATTCTACCTTAACCTATGGATAGTTAAGACTCCTATTTTTATTTTCATTACACTTTAAACACTTATCTTTTAAAAATATATATACCTATTATTAAAAATTATTTTAAGAAATTATAAATATTAGAAATCATTAAAAACAAACAAGAAAAAAAAATGCGATGAAAGAAAAACCCTAAACCTATTTAGACGCAACCAATTTGACCATACGCCTTCATACCCCTTTGTAAGATGAAGGTTATTTTTCTTTGGTGCGGATCACTTGCCTCCAATTTTTTGAAACATGGGCTTGCAATTATTATTTTGTTAAGGAGGGTTGGGGGCGATATCTCCATCAAATGGAAAATAGTATGTGTCCAAACTAGTCACTTAAGTAGATCTACATAAATGGAGTTGAAGAGCTTAGGGTTTCATAAATATGTTGCCTCGACAAGGGTTTTCCAGTTTTTCAAAATGAAAAGTGAGTATTGAGTAAGTCTAGTGAAAAACTTAGCAAGAAAAAGGTATAAGGCGAAGGTAGGGTCTATAGTTTATGGTTCTTGTGTGGACCTCAAGTGGTTCTCACACATATTTAGGCCTCTTTCAAAAGTAGAATTTACTCAGAGGAAAATATGAGCTTTGTTCCTTCGATAGAAGTGACATAAGAGGGTTAGGATTTCAATTTTTTGACTGAGAAGCCAAAGGCGTCAAGTGAGGGTTGGGACTATGGTTTTTTCATGTATATGGACCTAGACGAGTTATGTCCAAAGGTGTAAGGTGATGGTTTGCTCTTAAATCTGCAATTTGTTTCCATAGCCCTTAGCATGTCTGACGTGAGTTCAGGACTATTTTAAAGTAGAACTTCTTGAAGGCCATGTGAGCATTATGCCTTATATAAAGGGACTAAAGAGGGTTATGGTTTCAGATTTCTAAATGAATATCCATAGGTGTCTAGAGTTGGTTGGGGCTTTGGTTTATATTTTTCCATGAATCTCGGCAAGTCTCGTGTCAATAAGAACAAGTATTTGTTGTTAGGAGAAAGTGGTGGATAGAGCCTTTAGAAAAATGTAATTTTCGACTTAAAGGCTTCTGATTTTCTTAAGGGTCAAGATGTTGGAAGCAGGTAAAATACCCCTCTCCTAAGGATACTATAAGGTTTTGATACGTTTGAAAACAGATCTTATCATTTTTTCCTTGAACATGGAAGATGACGTTGAACTTCTATAATTTGGGGTTTGGTCTTTGGTAAGGCCCTAGTGGACTCTCCTCTTACCTTCTTGTCAAAGAATGATTTCAAGTTTCACCAGTGTCTCTCATCCTTAGATTCAGAGGGGAGGATATTATTTTCAATTCAAAATGTTAGAGCAATCAGCTATCTTAGGTTTCCTTTCGAAAATCTACAGTGGGAAGAGCAGGGACAGCTCCAAAATTCACGAGGGAAAAGGCAAAGAAAAAATGTGCACAAAAGTATTTCAAGACTCTCTCTACGATGAAAGAACTAACCCTAGGGTCTAATGTAAACTTAGACAAGGTTGAATCCCTGTCTCAACATTCCCTTGTTGGTAAGTTTGACTACATCTCCTTAAAACATGTTTTATCTTAGGTAAATGTGACCTGGAAACCTCTAGTGGGATACACTCTAGTTATGAGCATATTAATCCATAAATGTGTTCATTTCATTTTCTAACAAAACTCTGTAGAAATTTGCTACTACTGATGAATTCGAACTGAATAAAAAAAAATTACAAATTTCCTCTACTATTCTACAGAATGGAAATCATAATTTAGAAAAAAATGGAATGACATGCAACCATCAAAACCACAATAACACAATGATTTACAGGGGAACCCAACTAGGAAAAACCCCTCTTCTTGATGAGAATTTTATTGATAGAAAAAATTGAGCAATTTATCTCTTTCAAAATACAATTGTTTCAATCTGAAAGACACACTTGTATTTCCTGCTTGTTCTAAGATTGAAACCCTTGCAATATTGTTGATCTGTGATGCCCTCTATCAACCTATGCACAAGCTTCTCTTGCACAATCTTCCTCTCACAAGCTCCACTCCCAAACTCGTGCTTCCTATTGCTTGGTCTCACCAACTTGTGCTCACCAAAACAATGATTAAACTTGTGCCTTCGCTCCTCCTTTTCAAGGTAATTCAAATGGTTTTAATTAGTGAGTTTCTAATAAAGGAGTTTGACTTTGTGATTGATTGAGTTAGCATGAGTTAATTTCTCATGCAAGTCGTCCTATTTCAAGTCAACCACTTGAAACTCAATCACTTTTTTTTTTTCTCAATCAACTCGCACTAGAAAATCAAGAACTCGAACTTCAATTTCAACACATCAATTAACTGCATCCTAAATCATCCTAATTTGTAGGGACTTATTCATAAATTATAAGAACTCTATCTAATTTATAGGAAACCTCCTAATTTTTAGGAACTCGAGTCATGCACAAGAAGGAAATCGTTCTAGCTCCTATGATTAAGGCTTAAATCAAGGAACCCTTTTTCTCTCTAAAATTTTCAATAAATTTTATTTTGAACTAATTCTCAGCAAGCCCTAGGTGCTAGGTAGAGGAACCCTTTGGCTTCAGTGCTAGAATCCTACCTTTTTCCAAATACAGATCAGCAACCTCATCGAAACCTCTAGTTTATGATGTTGGGTTTTCCTCTTGAGCTCTTGTCTAAGGAGGTTTTCATCAACATTGCAAATTACCTTGGTATTTTTTTCTATCTTGAAGAGGCTTCACTAATATCAATGGAAAAATCGATGGCTTGGGTTCTCGTGTAGATGGACATCTTAAAGGGGCTCCCTAGGTTGCTAAAAATCAAGCGGAAAGAAAAATTATAATCCAAACCCTCGATTATTGGAACACATCCTTCTGATGTCTAAACTGCAAAAGTTTGGGGCACTTAGTTAGCTCCTATATGGATCCTCCCCGACTAGGACTTTAGATCAAAAATATCAGCCAAGGCATGAAGAAAACTAGATCCTACAACTTGGGGGTGCCTATCATGGATCTTATAGATTTAAAAAACCCTCCTCTCCAATCTTGGGTGTCACTAAGGACAATAAGTGAGACTTAGACCTAAAGAAGATCCCGATAGTTGGTTTCAGTGAAAATATAGGGTCTCCAAATATTGCATATTTTCTTCCTACTTTTGATTTAATTATTTCAGTAGTGGATGAGGTCTTGGATGATGAAATTAAGGGTCATGAGAACATTATTGTAAATTTGTTTGAATCAGTTCTTCATCCTTAGGATACTTTCAAAATCGATGTTGATAAATCCTTGGAGGCTAGAAGATCAAACCTGGATCCTCATGTTTCCACCTGCATGGATGAAGCATCTATTGCAGAATCCTCTCTTGGGTGTGATGTCTCTCCTGGTAATTCTTTCACTTCTTCCAAATCTCTTATTCATTATTTTTCTCCTGAGGATGATCTGATGATTGAACAATTAGAACAAAATTCCTTCTCTTATGTCACTATCTCTATGCATCTCAAAATATTCATTGCAATTCTTCCATCATCCCTTCAAATTTTTTAAATGTTTCTGCAAAGGAGCCTTGCAGTAATATCCCTATTGGTTGGGATGAGATTTTTAATCAAGATACTTATCAAAATCTTATTCTGAGAAAAAAATTCTTCCTATGACTACCCTCATTCATGCATACCATGACAAACCCTCCTCACCTTTGACTGATCACCTTGTGGATCCTTCTCACCAACCAACCCTCTACTTTAATTTACCCTGGGCATAATTCCCCCTCGATACCCCTTCCCACTCATGTACCCTAAATTGAATGCCCCTCTATCCCATCTAATCATGTCATTCATTCCCTAGTCCCTTCTTATAAGGACATCTTAAATATGTCTCCCTTGCTTGTTTTTTCTAGATCAACCCTACTTGATCATCCTCCAAAGTAACCTCTCTCACCTTTCCAAAATGTAATTTTTAGAAAAAATAAGCACAATAAAAAAATGGTGAGAGTGGGTTCCTCTCAAGGGACCATCCAGGGTGGACTAAGTTAGCTTCGCCTTTCTGAAAATTTATATGTTGTTAGGGCCCTTAGAGCACAGAAGCACTCTATGGCTTTTCCAAATTATTATTATGACACTCAACATAATGGGGATTGGAGATGCCCAAAAATTTAGCTCCCTTAAGAGACTGATTGAAATTCATCGACCCTCCATTATTCTTCTTCAAGAGACCATGGTCCTAAGGGTGAAATCTAGGGATGCGTTTTGAAATCTGTGTCCTGGATGATTTTCTTGTTTTATGTATTTTTTTTCCTTTAGGGAGGTCTCCTCTCTCTGTACAATCCTAGATCTGCAACTTTTTAGGCTTTCTCCTCATCAGTTGGAATTATTCTTAAAGGTTTCATAAGAGGTTTCCCCCACCCACTAAAATTGGTTGATTTTTATGGTCCCTATTGTTATAGCATCATTTTTCACCCTCATGTGAATAATGATTGTCTCTTTGGCCCTAGGCACCCTTTCCTTCCATACTTGAACAAATTCATAAAAAACAGTGTTAAAATTCCCATACGTGGTTATGCCTATACTTTTCCACGTATATACGTGAGTCCGTTCATACTTTTCTGCGTATGCCATTTAAATCATTAAAATATATATAAATTCCTTATTTTCATGGCAAGGTGATGGTTATTCCCGTAATTCAACCACCCCAGCTCGTGGCCCAACTATTTCCAATTGCTGAAACTACTTTGAGGGAGTATAAAAGCCCCTCATGTGTATGGCCTAAGGGGGAGAGAAAATTATAGATATTATACTCTGTTGGATCCCTATTTCAAGTCTGATGTTCCTGTGCCTCCTGCACTTCCCAAGTATATTTAGGAAACCCTTGTTTCCTTGAAAATGATCATCATCTTATATGACATCTCGTGTGCACACATATTGGAAGAATCATAGCGAGGTGAGGGTTGGACGGATCTAGAGGACAGTCTACTCGAAGGGTGTGGAAGGATTCAGGTGATCTCTCCACTTTCTATTCTTGTACATGCCATTTACAATAAGAAGTACTATCTTGTTCCCGAATATTCACATGTCTATATATGTGTAAATATTGTTAGTTAAACATTCAGTATTGCTTATATAATATTATATATGGATTATACTGACATTTATGAACAATATATGTTGTACAACTAGTGTTTCGTGTTCGTTCTTTCTTTATTTCTAGGTTACGAAGCACAAGGATTTGTTGGGGGTTTGAACCCTGCGGGATCTACATCAAACGTAGAACTTTCGGGTAAGTTCTGCAATTGATTAAATCTATTTTTCAGCATAAAAGATAGGTTAAGTGAGTCCTTCTTGAATGGTATGCCCCTGATCTGTGAAGGTTGCTGACCCAAAAACCTTTAGGGAGTTATTTCCCGAAACAAAAATGGGGATTCCGCTGGGGATCACACTTTTGTGATTTCCCTTTGGGTTGTTTCATCTGTCTTGAAGGTTTCCAATAGTTTTAATCATTTTTTTCAGTTTAGTAAATCTTTTTTCAGTCAGACTAAACACCTGGTCTCTTGATCAGGCTCAGCCTTTTTTTTTTCTTATTTACCTTTTCATACGCAGTTTTTCTTCTGCACAGTTTTCTATATATGCTATTTTGTGTAAAGGAAGCCGTGTATATGCAAGTTTCCTTTGCAACAGTCGCATATGCACGCTAGTTGTAAAACTACTAAAGCGTGTATGTTTGGGTAAATTTTGAAATCTTTGGTTTTAAGGTTTTTTGGTCTTGTCTACCTGTGGAGACTTGTCCCTGTGATATCTTTGAAGTCTCTAGACTGTGTTTAAAGTGGTTTAATACTTGTTTCTCTCTTGGTTGTTTGAAGACCAGATCATTTGGTGAAATCTTCGTTTATTGTGCTTGCAATTTTGGATTGAGCACCAAGGTCTTTTTCTGAAGATTCTTGGTTGTTCTGAGTATTCAGGACAGAGAGCTTTTGCTCATTTTCTCTTTCCTAACTTTATGAGTTGCTCTGCATCTTGATTTTTGCCTCTTTTTGTGTTTGGTTTTCTTGATTTCATTGACCAAGTCTTGTTGCAATTTTTGAAGAGTCTCTTTTGATTCTTTGGAGTTTGAGTTTGTTGCAAGTTTACACTATTGTGCTGAGTTGATTGGTTGAGTTTCTTGTCTTCCTATTGCTCATACAAGTCTTGTTACGAGAGTAGCATGGTTGGCTTAGAGCATCTTGTTGAATTTTTTCTCGAAATTTGAAGTTGGTTTGGCTCAATAATTTGATAGTTCCTTAGTTTTTTTTTTAAGTCTCTTTTCTTCATAAAACTCAAAAGCCAAAAAACATTTTTGTTTCCCATTGCTTCTGTTTTGATTTATGGTTTCTTCTCATATTTTTTGAAGCCTTGTTGAAGTCTTTATTCTTCGGTTCTTGACTTGATTAGGAAGGGAGTCTTCTCTTGATTTCATTATGTTATATTAAGTCTGATTTTTGGCATTTTTATACCTTGAGCTTCTGATTTGGAATTAGACTGGTGGACTGCCAAAAAGTGATTGAACCTTGGTATCATTAGAGATTTCTCTCTACTTTCTTAGGTTTTTCATATTAGAATTTACATGCCATTAGTAATTTTCATTAGGTGCACATAAGCATTTTTAGTCTTTTTCGTAATTTTTTGTGTGTGAAGTCTGATTATCTGAAAAGAAAAGTAAAATATATAGTCTCGTAGAACTTTTGTAGAAATCATTCTTCATCGAAAGGCAATCAATGCATTTTCATATAGTTTGGTTTTCATTGGTTTCTTATTGTGTCATACAAACATCATTGGTTTCACTTCCATATGCCCTTGACATAAAATAACAGCCAATTAAAATAAGCGATATAAACTAAAAAAAAACTGACAATTTTTGTTTTAAGTGTCATACATCAACTAGCTAGGTTGTAGGGCCTTGGATTAGGTGAGTGGAGAGTTAACTCTCCAAGGCCGCTCAGATTTTGAAACATAGAGGTTTATTAATGAGTGAAATCCAACATCGTTAGGTGGATCGAGAAAGCTCTGCTCCATAGAGTCAAGTGCGAGGGAAAGTGCAAGTGGAGAAGAGAGATACCCCCTCTCTAATTTGTTGAATCTTGACCTAAGACCATTCCGCCTGGCTGTTGATATGGATTGGTGTCCTTAGTTTCCCATCCTAGGTATCACACAGGTGAATACGAGGGGGAATACCCGTGGTACCTGAGGCAGACCTTGTATCACTTTCAGCAGTACTTCTAGAGGGTGCCCTTGTGAAGCTTGGGTACTTGCGCCGGAAAAGGTTGTTGTTAGGAGGTCAGTGTAACTACCTCTGTTACCTTCGCTAGTGGATCTGGGTCGTAATTACCCCAGACTGCTTTCGAGAGGTCCTATTTTTTGCTTTCCTATATTTTGGTGTCTGGTCCTAATCACCCGGAGCGGAAATACTTGAAGGTCGTTTGCTTGGTTGTATCTTATGGACTTTGTAGTGAGTGCTCTTTGCTCCTAGCTTGCTTAGCTTTATACTTTTTGAGTCTAATAAATCTTTTAAATTGGTTGACCAATCGATTCATCGATCAAGACAACTTCGTGGGTTGTCTCCCGCGAGTGCCAAGCCTTCTTCAAGAAGGCGTAGGAGAAATTCAGAAGGAAGTTATCACCCAGTGTTATCTGACGTGGTGGAGAGAGATCCTTCATTAGGGCTCGAAATTTTTGTAGTTGGTCTTAGTGTTGGTGTCAGTACTAAGAGGAGTACTCCACCCACCTCAAGAGTTTTTTTTCCAGAAGTAGAAGTAGAGGAAGTACCTCAATCTCCTGAATCGCTTTTGTCTCCTCTTTCTTCTAATTCTCTGTTTATCATCGAGTATATCAGACCTGAGTCTGAGATACCCGAGAGTCCTTATCCATCGCATTCTCACCTTTCGATGGCCACGACTGGGAATGTAGCTTCGGCTGTGAGTGCTGCAAGTATTCAGAATCCTCCTAAAGTTTAGGGAGGAGGCACTATTGCTATATATTCGATTACTTCTAGTGCTACTGTGTTTGGTTTCGGTTATACCCAAGCACGGGCTTCTCAATCTGGTCCCTTTTGTCTTGGAATGTCCATTAATGGAATTCATCTGTTTTCCTTTTCTACTGCTACAACTGCATCCGCACCCATCTCCTCTATGGCTAGCGGATCGACTTCTTTTCAAGGGTTCCCCTTTGGAAGTGGACATATTCCTCACTCGAATCCTTCCTTAGGATATTTTCCTTTTACTTCCCAGACACAGAATTTTAATCCATGGTCTGGAGGTCAAAGTTCTACTACCTTCATCGGATGGAACCCTATCTTTATGGTAGTAGGGGCAGGGAATCAGTTTCTCACTGGTCACCAAGGGAATGTTACTGTCTCTTCATCTAGTTATTATCAAGCTTTTTCTCCCTTTTCAAATGCTTTGAACCCTTATCAGGGGGTTTCTTCTTCACTCACTACTTCAGTGGGGGATGTTAGTGTCAATCTTTGCAGCCTGTCACCCGAGATCAACATGAGCTCTTACTATGTCTGGTTT
This sequence comes from Pinus albicaulis, assembly GCA_034641835.2. NCBI lineage: Eukaryota > Viridiplantae > Streptophyta > Pinopsida > Pinales > Pinaceae > Pinus > Pinus albicaulis. The sequence goes on from CM076584.1 coordinate 1,488,542,544, forward strand.
TGTTAGATGTTTTGCACATGATGTTCAGCACAAAACATGTCACAAGTGTTTCCATCATAAGAAGCTCAGAAAAACCTTTCCAATGGTATATCACACTCCCATAACCGGCTCCCGGATTAGAAAATATGATCGAAATGAATGAGTGATTCTTGGTTATGAGGTCAGTTGCTGCACACAATGACAAGTTTATTACAAAATCAGTTTGTGAAATAATGGTAAGGAATTTTTCAAAAGTTAAAGAGGTTTTTGTTCATAACATACCAAATAACAAAAACATCCTTCAGTTTATGCACAGGTGCTACTATGTGGGAGATATACAGTGATATTTGGAGCCTACATTAAAACAAAGAAAAAATTTAATATTTTTTATTGTTTTAGTCATTTTAGTGCGCGGCCATTTTATAACATATGGAAAGTAATTCTGCAAAACCCAAGGAGGTTTTTGTTAAACACGCACCATATAATAAAAACCTCTTTCGGTTTATTCAAATGTGTCACGAATTGGGATATGTGACTAGATATGTACAACTCATTTTTACCGATTTAAATTTTTAATGATTTTCTGTTTTAGAGATGATTTTGTGGAACCGATTGCGAGCAACTGGAAACGAATTTCCAAAATTTGAGAGAGGTTTTTCTCCACCATGACCTTATCTACAAAAAAATCTTTCAGGTTTGTAACAAGTGCTATGGTTTAGGAGATACGAGTTCATATTCAACACCTATTATCAGAAATTCGGCCCAAGTTTAATGTAACTGATTCTATTTTTAAGAAAATGGTTGAAACAGCTCCTAGAATGATGAGCTCGACCCCTATAGGAATGGGAAGGGGTTAGGATGGTCTATATTATGTAATTCATGAGTCATTTTCATGGTTTGATACTTGGGAAAATTTTGGCACCTCATTGTACATTCATTTTCAGTTTTTGGCAAAGGAAAGACCAAAGTTTTGCAGCACTTGTTGGGATCCTTGTAGCTTCTGAGTTTTGATGATGTTTCTTCTCATGTTATTGTAAGTTTAATTAATTTTATATGTATTCCATACTTCTCTATGCTTCTGAATTAAACAAATGAGTAATTGAGGTAGAATTCATTGATTTGCTGGTGCTCTGCCTTAAACTTTTGTTTTGTTTTACGTGTTTTTCGTCAGTTTGAAGAGAATCCTTGCACTCTCTTTCCCTCTTCAGCTCCTCAGCATTATTTTCAATCTATTCATTTGATCTAAGACATCAAATTCATTTCCTTCCCTGCCCCAACTTGAACTCTGCAAGAATTTGGCCTCATCCCCAAGCCCAAAATTGTTTTTCCTTTTTTCCAACAAAACCCCTAAAAATCAAAATTAAACCCTCCTATTTGTTTATCTAGCCTAAGATCAGTTGTTTTTGTAGTCATCTCAAGCCCCTTTGAATATTTTCATTGAGATTGACCCGGAGAGAGCCCTCTCCTATCCTCGTAGGGCTAGCTACGAGGCTGAGCGTGGTTTGGTGTTGTCCTTCTTCCGCCTTCCTTCAGCCTAAGGTGGATCTAGGTACTAACAGGGGGAACTGGTCCGGTTTATAGTAACTCTATGTTGGGAGGGGGTCCTTCTCCGAATTTTATGTCACAAAGGTTTTCCTATGGCCGAAATTTTTCTATCAACTCCTTTTGGCAACCTAGTGCCTCATCAAATCTAGGGTATTTTTTCAGAATGTGGGAAATTTTTCCTATCAAGGATGGAATTCTCAAGCTCCTCCTCATTTACCATTTCTGGCAACGTTAAACTTGCCATATTTGTCGAAATTTACTAATGATCCAATCTGATATAATCCAAGGTGGCCTCCAGTCCCTACCAAACTACCTTCAGACATTCCAAAATTTGAAGGAAAGAATGGAGAGGATCTAGTAGATCATATCACCACTTTTCATATTTGGTGTTCATCAAACTCCCTGATCGATGATTCGATTAGGTTGAGATTATTTCAGCGCACCTTGATGGGAAATGCAGCTAAGTGGTATATTGAGTTACTTGGGGGCAGTTTTGCCACTTTTGGAGATCTGGCTACCATGTTTTTAAATCTCTTTCAGTTGCCTGTTCGTTATGATGTTGGGACTGAACTCTTGGCTAATTTTAAGAAGGACAAGGCAACCCACATTTCTGATCATATTCAGGAATGGTGGAGAAGGAAGTAGCTCATTAAAGCCTACATTCTGAATATCATCTTACTCACCTTTGTCCTAAAATTCAGGATGCGCAGTGCTTGTTAACTCAACAAGGATCTTCCAATTCCCAAGTTGTGTTAACAAACCCTTTTCCCCAAGGGAAAAAATTAGTTGTTGGCGTGAATCAAAATATTGGGTCTTCCTCTGGAGGCACCCAGGAAGGGGAAACTCCATCAAACATATATATGATGAGTGCTCACGCAGATATCGTTGCGCGATCTCGTGATTATGGTACAGCTGAGTCTTCAAAACCTATGGGTACTTTTGATACTACTGAACCACTTCACATTCGAAGCCAACTATTGAGCCCATACCGCGGATGCCGAAAGTGTCTACAAAGCGAATGAAAATTAATTCAAATTCCAAGGCTGCTTAGAACTACTATGTTGTAGAATATCTGGCCCAGATTCCTTGTGCTATGTCTGCTCTTGAGGTGCTCCAGTATTGTCCAGCTCAGCAAAGTGTTATTCTTACTGTTATTGGGACTTTTGATCTAAAAAACTCTCTTATGATTACATTTGATATGACTAATTTTAAAAAGAGACTCCCACATCATATGGCTTTCCATATTATATTTTCGTATCGAAGATTCACTATATTTCGAACAATCGTTGATGAGGGTGCTTCCACATGTGCGATGTCTCTCACATGTTGGAAAGGAATCGGATCTCCTGCAGCTGTTCCATTGGCCACTCTTCTGACTGCGTTTGATGGTCATTCTCACAGGCCGCATGGTATTTTCCCGTCTTTTCCCATCTGTGTTGGTGGAAAAACTGTAAACATCGAGGTTGAGATATTTGATGCAAGCTTGGACTACAACCTTCTATTGGGGCCAAACTAGATTTATGAGATGGATGCTATTGCATCCTCCTTATTTCGTACTGTTTGTTTCCCTCATGAAGGGAGGATTGTCACAGTTGACCAACTGGATTGTTCTCCTGTAGACCAGAATGCATCTATTGACTCAACTATCCCTTTGGTGGATAATTTCAAGCTTCCTGTTGAGAATCTCGAGGTTGGAATGTATTCTTCTCTGATGGGTACTTTCAATATTCCACCTCCTTCAGTTCATATAAATGCAATTTCATCCTCTAGGGCTCCTATTCGAAGAGAGTTCTTCCGAACTCATTATTTTTTGGATCCTTGGACCTTACCTTCCCCTACTTCCACATTAGCGAAAGGTCAAGTGGGTGGGATGGCATTTCCGATGTCTGCAGCAGAGATTGCTTATAAGTCCATTGTTAACTCTACAAAATCCATTCTCGTTTCTCTTTCACCAGAGGACTTGGATAGCGATGTGGCTCCGGCTTGGACACTTAGTTCTTCTTCCACCCAGGATTGCCTAGATACCACTCTTCCATCTGAAGAAGCTATACTGGAAGCTATGACTAGTGTAGATAGACCATGGGATGATTTGCATCATCGGTCTTACTTTCTACCAGACTTGAATGAATTTGAGTCAAGTTTTCTAAGTCCTCAGTCTTCTGGTCCTACTCACCCAGTCCTGAACCCTTTAGCACCAGCACAGGTACTTGCTAAAGGGAACATGGCTGTGATTTCTCCGAATATCCCGGTGAACATCTCCAGGAATCCCAACATTATCGAGAATGTTTTCATCGAAGCTTAATGTTCCCCTGAAGAGATTAAAATTTACATCGATCTCTTTAAAGATTTTAGGGATGTATTCGCTTGGTCTTATGAAGAAATTCCTGGTGTAGATCCATCTATTCTCTAGCATGAGATCAAGATCTACAAGAATGTTAAGCCTATGGGGAAAAATATTCATCTGGTCAACCCTAGGAAGGCTACATCTATCAAAGTTGAGGTAGAGAAGCTGCTCAAGGCGGGATTCATTTTCCCTGTTCCTTTGACTGAATGGGTTTCAAATCTAGTTTTGGTGGACAAAAAACAAGGAACAATTCGTGTTTTCATTGATTTCAGAGATCTTAATAAAGCATGTTTGAAAGATAATTACCCCACACCATTCATAGATCATATTATCGATGAGTGTGCGGGAAATGAAATTTTCTCCTTCATGGACGGTTTTTCCGAATATAATAAAATTACTATATGTCCTGAAGATTAGCATAAGACTGCCTTTATTTGTCCCTGGGGTACCTTTACTTACAAAAAAATTCCTTTTGGCCTTAAAAATGCTAGAGCCACGTTTCAACGAGCCATGTCATATGCCTTCCACGACATCAAACATATTATCGAGGCATACTTGGATGATCTAGTTGCTCGTTCTTGCAAGATAATTGATCATCCTTCTCACCTCCATCAAGTATTTGAACGGTGTCATTTTTACAAAATCTGGTTGAATCCGAACAAGTGTGTTTTCGTGGTCACATCTGGTCGGTTGTTGGGGTTTATTGTGTCTACACAAGGGATTAGGGTTGATCCCTTCAAGGTTGAGGCAATACTTCGGTTGCCTCCCCCGTCATCCATTTGTCAACTTCAAAGTCTACAAGGAAAAGCTAATTTTCTACGGAGATTTATCGTAAATTATGTCAATATTACAAGAGGATTCATGAGATTATTAAAGAAAGGAGTCCCATTTTTGTGGGATGAATTTGCTCAACGCTCATTCGATGCTTTGGAAAAATCATTGACCTCTACTCTTGTCTTGAGTCCACCTGATTACAACAGGGATTTCCTCTTGTATCTCATAGCAGCAGAATCTAATATCGGTATGGTTCTGGTTCAGGAGGATGATTCTCTTGCTGAGCACGTTATATACTACCTTAGTCGAGGTTTGGTAGGACTTGAACTCCGGTATTCTCCGATAGAAAAACTCACTTTAGCAACTGTCCATGTTGTGCAACGGCTCAGACATTATATTCTTCTTCGAAAAACTTATGTTTTGGCAGCAGTCAATCCATTTCAGTTTTTTCTCAGCATGTGAGTGATTGGGGGCAAATACAATCGGTGGATTGTGATCTTGCAGGAATTTGATCTTGAGTTTATGTCTGCCAAGTCCAAGAAATCATTATTTTTCGCAGAATTAATTTCTGAGTTTCCCTGTGGAGAGGATATAATTTATGACGAATCCTTTTTGGATGAGCATATTTTTCTCATCTCTTCACAGGATCCTCGGTATGGGGATCTCATTGTATATCTTCAGACTGCGTAGTTTCCTTCAAATTTTTCGAAAGATGAGTGTCGTAAGTTACGTCACCTGGCTAAAAATTACTTGCTCATTGGTGATACTTTATACAGTCGGGGGGTCGATTTGATCCTAAGACCTTGCTTAACTCTCGAAGAAGCTGAAGTTGTGCTGAATGATTGCCATGGTGGAGCTTGTGGTAGTCATTTATCTGGGCTTCCTACAGCCCAAAAGATCTTGCATGATGGATACTTTGGGTCTTCGATTTTCAAATATTGTGTTGAGTTGGTTAAATGGTGTCATTCATGTCAAGTGTATACTTGAAAGATGTGCGCTCATCCAGCTCTGCTCTTCCCTAGGGTTTTCTTCGAAGGCGACCTTGTTCTGGTTTATGCCCACACTAGAAAATTTGGCAGAAATTCCGACGGCCAATTCGTCGCTATTCCGACACATAGTCGTCGCAAGAGTGACAGTTCGAGGGTGGAAAAACCGTGGTTTGTCCTGCCGTTGCAGTTCCGACGCACGTAAAAAGTGTCGCACCATCGACACCCCTTCCGTCGCTTCCGAACAAGCGTTCGACTTCTCACAAACCGTCGCGCCTCCGACGTTTGTAAACTGTCACACTTCCGATGAAATGTGGTTCGACGTTTGGAACGTCGCTCTTCCGACGCCTAAAAGCCGTCATAATTCTGACCCAACGTGGTCCGACGTTTTGGACGTCGCTCTTCCGACGTCTGTAAGATGTCGCAATGCCGACGATATGTGGTTCGACGTTTGGTACGTCGCTCTTCTGACGTTTGTAATCTGTCGCAATTCCGATGATATGTGGTCCGACGTTTGTAATTTGTCGCAATTCCGACGAAATGTGGTCCGACGTTTTCATACTGTCTCTCTTCCGACGTTTCTACGTTGTCACAGTTCCGACGTCTACAAGGCGTCGGTAGACCGACGGAGGGTTCAATTTAAAAAAAAAAAATTGAAACTTTAAAAGACGAGAAACGTTGTTTTGAATATATTATATGAAGTAAAACAGTCCATGAAAGTGAAATAGTAGTATGTAGAATAGTAAAGCAACAGATAGAGTACCGACGTCCATTGTTCCAAATACAAATTAAAGTACCAAAAACCCTGCAACAGAGAAAAACGAATATGTCCAAAATATAAAAAGACCATCAGACCATATCAATAAACCAGCAACATAGACCAGCATCGCTAGTTTTGAAGGCAGAGTGATAAACATTAATCATTTTTTTTCACAAGAAAAAACGTTGTTTTGAATATATTATATGAAGTAAAACAGTCCATGAAGTCATTACATTTTCACATCTGAAGATTGGAACCCAAATATCCATCCACAAAAGTGGAAGTCCCACCCCAGACAGTGATAGAAAAATACCCCATGTCACATACAGGGACTTGATATAAAACCCAGTAACGGTCCACATGGATATTATCGACAAATCTGAGAAAGCATCCAAATATGCCCGAGGCATCTATAATAAAGTGAAATAGCAGTATGTAGAATAGTAAAACAATAGATAGAGTACCGACGTCCATTGTTCCAAATACAAATTAAAGTACCCAAAATCCTTGAACAGAGAAAAACGCTAATCTTGTGAGGAGTGTGATATGTCCAAAATATAAAAATACCATCAGACCATATCAATAAACCAGCAACATAGACCCGCATCGCTAGTTTTGAAGGCAGAATGATAAACATTAATCATTTTTTTTTCAGAAGAGAAAAAATGCTATTTTGAATATATTATATGAAGTAAAATAGTCCATGAAGTCATTACATTTTCACATCTGAAGATTGGAACCCAAATATCCATCGAGAAAAGTGGAAGTCCCACCCCAGACAATGATAGAAAAATACCCCATGTCACATACAGGGACATGATATAAAACCCAGTAACGGTCCACATGGAGATTATCGACAATCTGTGAAAGCATCCAAATATGCCCAAGGCATCTATAAGAAAGTGAAATAGCAGTATGTAGAATAGTAAAGCAACAGATAGAGTACCGACGTCCATTGTTCCAAATACAAATTAAAGTACCCAAAATCATTGAACAGAGAAAAACGCTAATCATGTGAGGAGTGTGATATGTCCAAAATATAAAAAGACCATCAGACCATATCAATAAACCAGCAACATAGACCAGCATCGCTAGTTTTGAAGGCAGAGTGATAAACATTAATAATTTTTTTTTCACAAGAGAAAAAACGTTGTTTTGAATATATTATATGAATTAAAACAGTCCATGAAGTCATCACATTTTCACATCTGAAGATTAGAACCCAAATATCCATCGAGAAAAGTGGAAGTCCCACCCCAGACAGTGATAGAAAAATACCCCATGTCACATACAGGGACTTGATATAAAACCCAGTAACGGTCCACATGGAGATTATCGACAATCTGCGAAAGCATCCAAATATGCCCGAGGCATCTATAAGAAAGTGAAATAGCAGTATGTAGAATAGTAAAGCAACAGATAGAGTACCGACGTCCATTTTTCCAAATACAAATTAAAGTACCCAAAATCCTTGAACAGAGAAAAACGCTAATCATGTGAGGAGTGTGATATGTCAAAAATATAAAAAGACCATCAGACCATATCAATAAACCAGCAACATAGACCAGCATCGCTAGTTTTGAAGGCAGAGTGATAAACATTAATCATTTTTTTTTCACAAGAGAAAAAAACGATGTTTTGAATATATTGTATGAAGTAAAACAGTCCATGAAGTCATTACATTTTCACATCTTAAGATTGGAACCCAAATATCCATCCAGAAAAGTGGAAGTCCCACCCCAGACAATGATAGAAAAATACCCCATGTCACATACAACAACTTGATATAAAACCCAGTAACGGTCCACATGGAGATTATCGACAATCTGAGAAAGCATCCAAATATTCCCGAGGCACCTATAAGAAAGTGAAATAGAAGTATGTAGAATAGTAAAGCAACAGATAGAGTACGTACCGACATCCATTGTTCCAAATACAAATTAAAGTACCCAAAATCCTTGAACAGAGAAAAACGCTAATCATGTGAGGAGTGTGATATGTACAAAATATAAAAAGACCATCTGACCATATCAATAAACCAACAACATAGACCAGCATCGCTAGTTTTGAAGGCAGAATGATAAACATTAATCATTTTTTTTTCATAAGAGGAAAAACGTTGTTTTGAATATATTATATGAAGTAAAACAATCCATGAAGTCATTACATTTTCACATCTGAAGATTGGAACCCAAATATCCATCCGGAAAAGTGGAAGTGCCACCCCAGACAATGATAGAAAAATACCCCATGTCACATACAGGGACATGATATAAAATCCAGTAACGGTCCACATGGAGATTATCGACAATATGAGAAAGAATTCAAATATGCCCGAGGCATCTATAAGAAAGTGAAATAGTAGTATGTAGAATAGTAAAGCAACAGATAGAGTACCGACGTCCATTGTGTTAAATACAAATTAAAGTACCCAAAATCCTTGAACAGATCAAGAAAAACGCTAATCATGTGAGAATTCTAAGTAAAGTTAATCTATTAACATTGCGAATAAAATTACACCGAAGTCAAAAACATTGCATGGCCATACTCATGGCAAATTTGTCATCAAAAAATCAAAAAATTAAGAAGACTGCCCTCATACGGGGAAACCAGTCTTGAACGTTTAATTTACAGAATTCAAAAATATTACAAAGGTCCAGCACAGTAAAATAAACTAAAAGCAACCCAATTAAGTGGGCCTGCTAAGCAAGAAAAACAAATTAACCAAACTACTCCTCCGGTGGTTCCTCCACGATTCGGCACCATCCTTCGGAAGGTCCAGGATCACTAGGTGCTACCTCCACATGCATGCCACGGCTCCCCTCCTGAAGGCCCAAATGCTGGCCGGCTTTTTCCGAGCTCAGACCCGCTGGATGGGTGCATTCTTCCTCCGTTTGGGCCTCCTCACGGAAGACCACAGTGACTAAAGCCGTGATTCTTGGGCGGTTGAGAGAGAAATTAAAGGAAAATTGCGCAGTGCGCGTCGTGGGAGAAGGTGAACTAACGGTGGGGAAGCCAGGAGCAGGGGAATCCATACGGTGGCCAGATGCTACAAGCCGACCCTGCCCACTCCTAGTATTTGGATATCGACCTAAGTAATAATCACTGGACTGGCCGGAAGTCGACTCTGTTGAGGGGCTGGAGGGAGCGTGCCGGGGTTGACGTCTAGTGGTCCCCCTGCGGCAACGCATCCTATGATGCACGCGAGGCATGGGTGCAATCTCAGGCACAATGAGCACAAGAGGAGACGAAGAAGCAGAATTGCAATTAACAGAGGAAGACAGACAGAGACAGAACCGAGAGAAATGCAGATATGCAGCAACGTCTAGGCAGAAGTTCAGCTGGCCACTTCTCCTTATCGTCACAGTTAGCAGGCAGTGTAATCCAGCAACCGGCTTGTCTGAAAAACCATGGCTAAACGCCATTTTGTCGACCCGTCTGCAATGCAATCAAAGGACGCCTGTCATAATTAATCTCTGATCATTAATAATGAGAGCCGAAGGCCGGATCAAATTGGAGCGTGCAGAATCGCTAAGAGGAGTGGAGGTCCGATCTTGAACAGTGTTAAAAATTAATTAATGCAGATTTGATGTGAAAATTTAATTGAACAACGTTAAATGTTAATGCGATTGATATGAAATCGCCATATCCATGTCCCATCACCTTAAACGCCATCGAATGCACCCGCAGCCGGGAGCAGGGCAAGTTTTTATTGAGGACACGTGGAAAAAATTGATTGGAGCGGATCTTTGTTTGGGCCGCTCGCGCAGTGGAAATCTGGACCCGTAAAATATTAGGGCGAATTTGATAAGAAATTCGTGTCACAAAATTGGCCGACGTCAGCAGGCTATTTTGGAACGCGAATTTGGTTTGAATTATGGTTTATCACCGTTTGAAGTCCGGCGGGCTCGACTCAAGAACAATTTTGTTTGATCCCATCTTATAAAATTTGTGTTGGTTTTCTTTGATAATACACATATTTATAATAAATCATGGGAATACCACACTAAACATGTGGAAAAGTTATATAAATAATTATTGAGAACAATAATTTTTATGTAAAAATGTCCAAGGCGAGGTCTGTGTAGAGAACCGGGGTCGTGAAAACTGTTCAAATATAAAAATCCCGCTTAATAAAGAGAAAAAATTGTTGTGCTTTCGGAACCTGACCCGAGGATTGGACATGAGTTAACAAACAAAAGGATAGCGGAACCAGACTTGCACCCGTGGTCAATCCCTCTACCAAAACCACGAGCAGAATCACAAAAGCGGGTTGCCCATATCGCACAGCTTTTGCGGAGTAGGCGGTATTTCCTATTCGCGAGCGATTCCATAGGGAATGCGACACATGGCGAAGTGACCCCCGGAAAACCACCGTTTAACCCGCGCCATTGCACGTTAAAGCCCGACATTGGAAGCCGAGCGAAATTGCCAAGAGTCGTTGATTTGGAGAAGGGCTATCGGACGGTGGTCGCACGTTGAACTTGCCCGGAGGTTAACTAAGGTGTGTGGAGGATAGCCAGGTACGATACAAGTGTTTGATTGGTTATTGATATATATAGGTGGGGTCGGAGTATAATGAAATTGTTTAATTAAACGATTGGTGGATAATTAGCATAAGTCTGGAGCGTGATTGTTGTAAGGCTGGGTGGTGAAATATAGAGTCGAAAGTTCATTACAAGTTATTTATTTAAAAAGAAACGTGGAGTATAAATACAAAGTGTTGAAAGTTAAAAATTGGTTATAAGGATTGGAGATAATATAAAGTCGAGAATATAAATTAAAGTCCAACCATTGTGGATAGTATTTATTTATCAAATTCTACGAATTTGATAAATAAACCCGAAGAAAAAAGAAGTCAATTAAGACTCAGGCTGGAGGAAAAGAATGGGGTACACCAAGGAAAAATGCTGACAGAGCGATTGTAGACACACCAGCTCTCCTTGGGGGTCCAATTTCAGTTTTGTTGCGTCACACGATGATCTCTCTTCTCTGGCATTTACTTGTACTGAAGATCACTATTCTAGGAATAAGGAGTTATTTTCTCCCAAAATAACCCTAGCCAAACATTGACAATGCATCAAGGATATCTTTCTATGCTTCATAAGCACATTTGTTCTACTTCTAAATCATGTCTTGGAAGTGGTTGTTGTGCTGGAAATTATTCACCAGTTGGTTTCATACCAAAGTCTTTTCACATTTTCAGCATCCAATACATGAAAAAGATAATGGTTTAAAACAACCTAAATATTTGAAATTTTGCAAGAATTGTCTGGCACACTTTGAATATAAATTTTGAAGTCAAGTGCATGATGCTATATAGGATCAAGTGTCATTTTGAATACCAAATGTTTCACAAAAAACTTCTCAACATGCTACCCTGCAGTAAGGATTAAATGACAATATTGCATCAACTATTTCCATAATAAAAGTGCACCTCGGCCATAAGACTAAACAACTACAAATGTTGTAGATCTAACAAGACCGCACAATCAAATGTATTCCACAAGGCCAATATTGTATGAAAAATGAAAAGGAGTTTGCAACCAAAAATACCTTAGGCAACTAATTCAATTAGATACACCAAACCATCAGCAAAAAGGAAAACCAGCCTACTCAAAAGGCAAGCGTTTACCTCCTTTGACAAAATTTGAGTTCCGAAACAAGGGCCTTTATTGTCTTGTCAATGCCCCTAGTAATTTGAACGGGGTTTTCACCTGCTGCAACAACCTAAACAAAAAGGTTTCATTTCAAATTATTTTCCACAAATTTAAGATACAACCATTGTCAATTTTGTATTTCCTAACAAGCTCATAAATTTTGACAAAAGAACCAAAATTTTTTAATACCTGATAGCAATTTTTCACTCAAAAACTATCTTAGACTCAATAAGCCCAACCCAAAACTAAAAAACCAAACACCATAAGACCCTACAAAAATGAATAGATGATCTTAATCTAGTACTATCGACAAAAATTTACCTTTACACCCTCACTTATTAAACCCTGTGCTGTTGAATTTTAACTTCAACTGCTGCAGCAGAAGGACGGATGCAGCAGCAACATTTTTTTTTGGAGGTTGCTTGCATGCCATCCAGAAATTTAATTCAACATTTAAAATTCCTGCAAGTTTTTTTTGTAGACGACCGCAGCCATATTTCTGTACAGGATTGTATTTAAACACAACAACCAACATTAACTCAATTCACCAACCAGAAATTAAACAAACAGAAATTTACCCGACAATTTTGTAAATTCAAAAGGAGGACACGTGGAGCATTAATATTGGATCGCATGAAATTGAAGGGAATCTGAAAACCTGAAAACCAGACCCGAATTTTTTATAGGGCACATTGGATTGAGAATTCGAGTTAAAAATAGGCAGACGTCAGCATCCCATTTTGGAACGCGAATTTGGTTTGAAATTCAATCTATTCAGACTTTTGAAGTCCGACGGAAAGGGTTCTTTAATGTTTTGATAGTTTAATATATACATATGTTTTAAACATATGTTATATATATATCATATGCAAAATGAAAGGTGGGCCATAGAATTTAGTTTTAATTTTATTTTTTTTAAAAGAGGGTTTATTATAATATGTTTTATATGTTACGGCATATAAAAATAAAAAGGACAAAAAATCTTGGTAGTTTTTTTTATAGACAGTATGTAAAATTTTTATTACACAGCAGTGTGTAAAAAGTGAAAGATCGAGTGTAACTTTTTAAGTGTGTATGCACAGCAGTGCGAAAGTGAAAAACACAACAGAGTGTTTTAGAGACAGAGTATGTTTGTTTTGAACAGACAGTGAGTTGGTTTTATGCACCGCGTTTTGTAGCAGTCATAATTTTGTAATCCCTCTCAGTGAGGAAGTAGTGTAATAGTTTTTTTTTGAGTTATTGAAGGGAATAGAAGTTTGTTTTCAAAGTATTGAAACTCTGTCTCCTGTCAAAGAAATTTTTATTTTCTCTGTGTTAGAGGAAGGGAAATTTATTCTCCATTCATTGTTCTGGAATTTTTCAATATTCCAACATGTGCAAGAACAACAGATGTTGTGGTTCCATCCCCAGCTAAATCATTTGTCTTTGCCACAACTTGCCTTACCAACTTGGCCCCAATATTTTCAACTGGGTCCTCTAATTCAACCAATAAAAAGGCCAAAACCATAGCATTGAGATACATTTCATTACACTGTCAATAACAATAAAATTTGACTCAGCCGTAACCCTTTCCTTTTATTGTTGTGAAAAGCTTTATGCATTACTCTAATGTGGCTAGTCCATAGGCCAAGTAGACCACCGGGTAACAAATATGTTTCCTTTCACCTTTGAGTTTTCAAATTATGCCTACCAAATCTAAGACATTTAAGAGGGGGAACTAATACAACGTTAAAAAGAAAACCATAGCACACATCTACAAATTACCTCCTTAGCTACTGTCACACCATCATTAACTATTTTCGGAGAACCATGCTTTCTCTCCAAGACAACATTTTTCCCTTCGCCCCAAGGGTGACTCCAACAAGATCAGCAAGTTTGTTCACACCACCTGCAAGACAAATTGACAATGCTTTCGGTAAGTGTGCAATTGAATGCCAGACCATATGCCAAAACAACCCTCCATGAAAAATTAAAATAACACATTAAAATCGAATATAAGTGGATAAGGAAAGATCCACCATAGTGAAGTTTCACGTGCAGGTGACCTTCCTTTAAACATAATTTTTTCTCTGACCTGCAATTTTTTTGTCACTGAGCCATCCTTGTTGAAGTACAACTTCTTTTCCATAGCTCTTGTATTAACTACCTTCTCTCTGTCGCGTAATCTCAGAGTCCCTCTTCTGCTTGAGCGATTAAAGGAAATGGGTGAAAAAACTGAAAGAGAAGACAATTGTCTGCCATAATTATCAAACATCGCACCCAACTTCTTCCCCTTTCCATTGTTACCCAATGAGGTAGATGTGGCAATTGTTGTCATACCACCCAAAGCAGAGGCCATCTTCTCTTATGCTGAATATAGAATTACAAGATCTTCATATTAGTATGAACCTTAAAAAACATGACTCCCATTGCTAAAAACCACTTTTAAGTTGTAACATGCAAACTAAACAACTATCGCAACTTTTGGAAACTTCTGGAGCATTAAGAGAGAAACAACCAAAGAGAAATACAACCACAATCCTCATTTTAATGAGACCGGATTATATATTTGCATTAAGATAATAGAAATAAATCACGACTATATTAAGGCCAGCACAAAACAATCTTTAACCAGTGTCTCTCGCGGCCTTCAGGTTGCCATGCTAGAGGTTGCATATTTTTAATTTAAATTCTTGACCTCTCGTGCCTATCTATGAATGCATCCAATGGGATATCTACATCAAATGCTCCTTTATATCCCCAAAAACAAATTCCCTACTACAAGAGCACCAATATTGATGGATCACCCCACACCATCCCACCCACTAGAAACGGTGAAAAAGGAAACCCGAGAAATCTTCTGAAATATCTCAAGATGACTATATGGGTGGTTCTTATGAATCAACCAACCATTCAGAATATGCTCATCAATCCAAACCATAAGTATTATGTGACAATATTCAAGCAGGCACTGAATCGGATTTCTGAAGCTATGTTAGAGAAACCCTAAACTCTCACTGAAAATAGGTGAAATGTGGAAACACTCAGAGATTGACATGTGCCAATTGGTACAAGTGGTAGACAATTGGCATGCTCAAACAACGAGGTGATGCAGGAATGACATGAGGGAGAAAATATCAGAAAAGCCCCAAATCTGGAGAACTAAAGCTCATCACCAACCTGAGATCGACAACTTTACATGATGTAACCTATGAAATCGTAAATGGAGAAATCATAGTAACAATAAAGTAACCTATGTAACAATAAAGTCGGATTCATCCCGGGAGTGGTAATGGGAGAAATCATAGTGAACAACAGGAAACATGCAGAGTTGCTTACAATCAAATAGATGAAAAAACACATACAAAAAACCTAGATAATAATCATGAACAAGCTTAATATTGAATTATGAACTGTAAAGGAACTTAAAAAATGTGACATTACGAACCTGGTCAAGCACACAAGCAAAAATATCCTTGACATGACTCCGGTTGACAAGTTGTATTGCTCATGATGCAAGAGGATTTGTACCTGCACTGCCAAGTCAATCAAAATCCATCATTATCTATACAATAAATACAAGTAATTGATGTAGCATTTTTACTCTAAGATGCATTCTTATGATAATGTTAGAACATATGTTGAAAATGTCAAAACATACCTGAATAAGCTCCTCTTCATTTCAAGAACAATTTATTGGAGTCGCATGAACTTGGAACAAGCCTCCCACGATCTGAAAGAGTAGCAACTAAGTCAACATTGACTTTTTTGTTGCTACACTGGATCGAGGGAGGTTTGCTCCAAGATTAAATCGCTCCAATAAATTATTCTCTACTAAACAGGGCCAACCACATGAAGGTGGAAGCTCTTATGCCCCCCCCCCCTCACATCACTCTCAATTCCCCAATACCCAATCTATATTTCATTTTTTACTTTCATGAGCATAAAAAAAAATATTCAATAACTAATAAAAAAAAAATTCAACAAAAAGTACGCAAGGAAACATTGCAATTAATGCTTGACATAAAAATAGTATGATAAATGACTTTTTTATATAACGCAAAAAACGCTCCAAGTATGGTAACGTTTGTCTTATAATAATACAATATTTTACATTGTCAAAATTTCTTTTTCTTCTTCCTATTTTTAAAGCTCCTAATTACATCATCAATATCATCGTGCTCTGCTCCTGTTTCGTGCCTTTCAACCCGCACTGCTGACCTATTTGCGTATTCACGATGTCTGGGCTCATCCAGTGACGGGGCATCGCCTACAAAAACAGATAATATTAAATTTTAATTGTCAGTT
This sequence comes from Pinus albicaulis, assembly GCA_034641835.2. Taxonomy (NCBI): domain Eukaryota; kingdom Viridiplantae; phylum Streptophyta; class Pinopsida; order Pinales; family Pinaceae; genus Pinus; species Pinus albicaulis. The sequence continues at coordinate 1,488,558,879 of CM076584.1, forward strand.
TTTAAATATCATTGAACTAGTTCGGTAATATTAATAAAAAAAATTGCAATGAGATTATTTACCTGGTGCACCAGTTGTCGTCGTTGACCTAGTTGCATTGTCACGATGTCTGGTCTCATCCAGTGACGGGGCATCGCCTCCAAAAACAGATAATATTAAATTTTAATTATCAGTTTTTAAATATCATTGAACTAGTTCGGTAATATTAATAAAAAAAATTGCAATGAGATTATTTACCTGGTGCACCAGTTGTCGCCGTTGGGACTATTGCCCTATATTCCTCTCTGGTGGTAAGATCCTCAAGGGAAACATTCTCTGTCATTTAAACAAAAAACGTTATAAGGACAACCATCAAGGTATAATTAGAAAAAATTATAAGTGGAAATTAATTACCGTCACGGCCCTCACTGATAGCAGCATTGTCGGCCTGGTCCCCACTACAATGATCATGTTGCACGAGAGGATCATCTACATCTGGCTCTAAAACTGGGTTATTTGCCTCGTCGGTAGTGCTGCTCCCCTGATTTAAACAAAGTTGTTAGACATTAAATTTATGGACAAAAACAAAAATATTGAAAGGTTAATGTTTTACCTTATCAGGCATTCTGGATCTTGGGACCTGCCCCAAGCTTCTGCGACGTTCAACTACAACTTGATAGCCAAAACGGAAAGCGATATTTTTATCTTCCTCTGTAGTTATTGTTCCGAAGTCATCACCCTACATTATATATGATTGTGTATTTTTAATCATATCTGATAGGATTACAAAAACGTTGCAAGGCGATACAATTAATTATAAGATGTTTAGCTACTTAATTACAATTCTTGCAGCTAATTTCAAGTAGCCACCCCGGCCGAGCTTGTGATGGCCCTTTTTCTCAATCCTAGCTTTGGTTGCCTTTGAGGTGTCAGGCAACCTAGCATCAAAAGATTGAAGTCAGATATGACGTAGCACACTCTTATTTTAGACATAAAGAAAATTAAAGCTATTGAATTAAAGTTGTAATTTACCTTGCGGGTCCAGTTGGCATTTTTCCTTCTTTCTTTGCCCTTTTCTCTTTTCCGTCATGGATGAGTGCTCTCCACTCACTCTCTGAAACTACGAGAGGACACTCATATCTAGGGTTAAATTGCAATTTCGTCCTATAGGTGTCCCTGGTATATTTCAAATATTTGCCGGCTACCTGAGCCACCGCTTTTCTGTCAAATGTGCCGACCCCAAAAAGGACTTCTAGATAATCTAGAAGTTCTTTTTTCAAGTTGGAATTCTGGGAATTCGACCCTGTACGTATGGTTGGGCCAAAAATTACCAATGCATGGCTCTCCAGAATCCTGTAGAACTCATTGTTTCCTACACAGAATAAAACCAAAAGAAAAAGAAGATAGTATCATTAATTTAAAAATAAAAATCATGATAAATATGTTTTAGATAAAGTACATGAAATAGTTAAGATATTAAAATTTACCTGGGAGTTGTACATGCTTTATAGGGACACCCTCATCGTTCACCAACAACGTGCCATTAATGGTCCCTGTGGAGCTGACACGTGTAGCTCCAGGAAACGCAATAATGTAGTTGGCCATATCAGCCTCATCATTGCCAACACGCTCAGCGGTTGGCTGGGTGTCTGCTTGGGCAGGGTGTGTTTCTTGGCTAGCACCTAAAGGAGTAGAAGGTGTACGAGAGGGTTGTTGGGCAATCTCTTGCCCTTGTGTCCCACTACCACCAACACCGGGTTCAGCAAATGCCAGAAAACGCTACATATAAAAGAACTTTTTGTTAGTTTAGTCAATGTAAAAATTAAAAATCAAACTATCACAATTCATCTCATGCAGAACAAAAAAAATATCATTTTGACTTTTTATTATTACCTGATATCTATTTAGCTACCTCATAAGATGTTGTATCCTCTCTTCTGTTTCAGGTGTTTGAGGCGCGTCTATCAAAGCATTAAATTCCGACCTTGCATCTCATGCCTTTTTTTGCAACAAGAACACTAGAGATAGGGATGAAGAAAGCTCTTCCTCAAAGAGGGAATCATCAGGCGTACCATGGCTAGGTGTCTGCATATTTGAACAAAATTAATATTATTTCAATTATGTAAATAACTAAAATACCTAAAGATAGAGCAATGTTGGCACTTTACATGTTCTTCCGCTGGCCTCTTTCCGCGATCATCCCGTCTCTAGGTTGTTCCTGCACTGCTCTGATCAGTCTGCCACATTGCAATAAAATTATAAATGTAAAAACTTGAAAACAATATCTAACTTGAAAACACAAAATGAAAACTGAAATAATTTCTAATAAGACACCGGAAGACAGAGTTAGAGTTTCAAATATGCCTTGCATTGAATTCAGTCCCGGAAACATGTCATTGCACATTAAGGCACCCAAACATTCAATCCACGAATGATATATTTAAGTAGGCTTCTCCTATTCTGGGAAAACACCATACCTATAATGCATTCACTTGCATGTATAAAGGGAAAGGAAAACATGTTTCCATACAACGATGACAAAGGCATCTTGGGGAAAGGTATCTTCACTTTTTATTTATGTTGTTCACCCACACCACTCTTGTGTTTTCACTAATCCTGTTTTATCATTTTTGGATTCAAATTAAGTTAAGGCCTTAAGTATTTTTTGACCTTTCGGTGTAGTTTTTATAAGTGGCATGTATGGATTTTCCATTAATTCTGCACTTTTTATCTTCATGCGCATGTTTCCCTGGAAATCAAATGCATGATTTAGTCCCATACATTTAACAAGTTGTTGGATCAACTCCATTGGCAATATCATGTTTCCTATTCAATCAAAATTTATCTCAGTTAGGGTAGGTAGGAAGGTTTTTCCTTTGTATTAATAGGGCACTTCTAGCTTGCATTTTTATTATATCTTTCAAATTTAGTGTCGTTTCAATTAGGGCATGATTTTTTGCAACTTTCAAGGTGAGAATGAACAAAGACAAATTTTTGTGATGGATGACTATATATGACTCCATGGCGAGAGGAAAAGGCACTAATATACTTCTTCAAATATCTATAGTTCTCATTCACCTCATACGAAGATGGTCCCTGATTTTGAGCCAAATGTTGCAGCAAAAAGTTCCCCCCCTCCATAATTTGATATTCAATGGAAATTTCTTACATTGATGATGGGGCAAGATTATGGAACATTGGCACATACATATGTAATGGAATTCCAAGATCATGATATATGTTTGCATATGTTTATGGCAATGTTCCACCAAGTCCCCCGGAGGTGGGAGCGAGGGGGCGAGGGAGCGCGGGAGCGGCCTATGCAAAAGCTCCCTACCAATTTTCAGGAAACGTGGGGGGACGTCGGGGTCATAAAAATTATAAAATTTAATATTTATAATGTAACTATATTTTTGCAAGGAATGTATATACATTCATCATACACTTGCATCATGAAAGATAAATCATAAATGATAAAATTACAAATCAATGAATGATGAATCATATAATTGAAACAAATTTAAAAGTTAAAAGTTAAAACATACATCATACAATCATGCATGTAAGTTTGTAATTTTGTAACTATATAATCATTAATGTAACTACTAACAATGTACAATGAAAATAAAGTTTAAGATATCATATGACATATTATATCAAGATTCAAAATAGAGTTTGAACTCAAGTTTACAACTCAAGTCTGAAACATAAAACTTAAACGCAAATAAGTTATGTCTGAAACATAAAACATAAAACATAACATATGAATATCAAATGATATCATCATACTGATAAATGAGCATAAATGCTCAAGTTAATGCCCCACTAGTCTCTGCATCCAACTTCTGCATGAATATATCAAGATCAACCATGTCACCATCCGAATCAGAATCACTTGGATTCTCAAATATGCTAAGTGGCACATCAACTTTTAACACGAAACCATAAACTAAAAGGGGCGGTGAGGGGACGTGAGGGGGCGTGAGGGAAACATCCCCTAGAAGTTCCCAAGACCCCGGAGCGCGAGGGGGCGAGGAATCTAGACCCTAGGTGGGGGGGCGAGACCCCGTGTAACACTGGTTTATGGAGGTGGTGGAGCAAAAAAGAGCTCAAATAGAGCTGAAAATTTTCACATAAAAAGGACTGTGGGCTTGACTAATGGTTCCATTTAAAAAATGATATCTAGACAAAGAATAAGTGTAGCATGCAAACATGCATTGAAAATCCATATGAGTTTGCATTGTATTACTTATGATGGATTCAAATTTGGGTTTCAAAATGCCAGGTTATGGCATGATTTTGTCGAGAAACCCTTAGTTGGATTCTCATGTTGGTTTAATTATATTTTAAGTTTGTTTTGCAATATTTGGGTGATAGTAACTCATGAACTAGGTTACCAATGTGTAACAATCATATTTCAAGAATAAAGTTGTGATTTTTTTATATTATTATTATTATCTATTAGCTACTAGTATTGACACCTAATGCCTGGAATTTTGACATCTTGATAGCATGGATAATTTCAAAAATGTTTCTAGTAATGTTAACATAATAACTATCATTACGTGTCTTCACTTTTGTCACCATAATAGACCTGTGATATGGACTCATCACACAACTTCATATGCTATGTCCCAACAAGTTCAAACTATTTGAACCTACCTCATAGTGTGGTTATTAAGGACAAGTTGCTCGATATATAACTCGATAGCATAGACCGCGTTGCAGTTCTAAAAAGAATCCTCAAGTGTCAAAAAAACTTCACAATATGTTCTACTATAAAGCCTTTTGGGATACCCGAAATAATATATGTATCATTGATGACTTTTAAAGTATGACAAGATCCAGAGGGAAAGGAAATCAATGGAAGAGTGATCCACCAATGAGAACCTAGAATTTAGCATCATATGAGTTAGAGTCTAGGAAATTGAAAACCTATAATCTTAATTAGTGATGAAGGACATCACATAGATAATTATATTTTCATGTAGAATAATCTGTTAATTCAAATTTAAACTACATAATATGAAAGGCATACCATAAATTTTTCCACGTAAGTCCAAACAACCTATAAAAAGGGAAAACCTTCTTTTCCATGGGAAATAATTTACCTTTCCTTTTTCAAGACAATCTAAATCACAAAAAATATGAACTATACCGCACACATTCTTGGATAATGTGAAAGTGGAAAAGGAATACCCTACACAAGTGATGCACACATGTACATTTGAACACTAAAATATTTTTGTAGTTGAAATGCAATGCTTGTTTTCATTTAAATGTAGGGTTTTTAAAGCAGGGAGAAATAATGGCTGCCAAATTAATAAGCGTTTATTTGGGAAAAATTTAAATCTTGTATTGGGTGATGAAGATAATAGAGGGTATTGAATCTTGATTCTTGACATCTAGAGAGAACCCTACAGCCTAACACAATCCAATGGAATTGACCAAAAAAACCCAAATAGAGTCAACCCTACTATAGGAGGAAGGGCCTGCAGTAAGAACTTACCATTTTGCAAGAGCCGAGGGCGAATGCTATTCTGCAAGCGCTGAGGGCGAACGCTGAGGGCGAATGCTGAGGGAAATGCTGTTCCGCAAGAGCCGAGGGCGAAATGCTGAGGAATGCTGTTCTGAAAGAGCTGAGGGCGAATCTAGGGCGAATGTTGTTCTGCAAGAGCTCAGGGCGAATGCTGAGGGCGAATGTTGTTCTGCAAGAGCTCAGGGTGAATGCTGAAGGTGAATGCTATTCTGCAAGAGCTGAGGGCGAATGCTGAGGGCGAATGGTGTTCTGCAAGAGCGGAGGGCGAATGCGCGTGTGATATCAGAAGTTAATGTAGCACACATGTACATTTGAACACTAATAGATTTTTGTAGTTGAAATGCAATGCTTGTTTTCATTTAAATGTAGGGTTTTTAAAGCAGGGAGAAATCATGGCTGCCAAATTAATAAGCGTTTCTTTGGGAAAAATTTAAATCTTGTATTGGGTGATGAAGATAATAGAGGGTATTGAATCTTGATTCTTGACATCTAGAGAGAACCATACAGCCTAACACAATCCAATGGAATTGACCAAAAAACCCAAATAGAGTCAACCCTACTATAGGAGGAAGGGCCTGCAGTAAGAACTTACCATTTTGCAAGAGCTGAGGGCGAATGCTGTTCTGCAAGAGCTGAGGGCGAACGCTGAGGGCGAATGCTGTTCTGCAAGAGCTGAGGGCGAATGATGAGGGCGAATGCTGAGGACAAATGCTGTTCTGCAAGAGCTGAGCGCGAATGCTGAGGGCAAATGCTGTTCTGCAAGAGCAGAGGGCGAATGCGCGCGTGATATCAAACGTTAATGTAGCTATTGCGACAAATACGAAACAATAAAATCATTTTTATGTAGCGCGCATATAAGTTTCGAATTTTTATGTAGCACGCATATAAGTTTGGTATTTTTATGTAGCGCGAAAATAAGTGTCGTTATACCGACGGCGGAAAAGGTGTCGCTATTACGACGGGTGCCTCCAAACGTCGCAATGGCGACACCTAGACATTGTGTCGCAGTTGCGACGTTTAGAGTCGTCTCAATAGCGATGCTTTGGGCCATGGTGTCGCAATTGCGACGTCTTCCTCTAAACGTCGCAATTGCGACGAGTTTTTAAGTGTCGGTATTGCGACACTTTTCTATAGACATCGGTATAGCGACAGTTTCGGGCGGGATGGAAAAAATTTGGGAAATTTTCTGACATTTGGTCAAAAGCGTCAGAAACAGGTGTCGGAATTTCCGCCAAATGTAGTAGTGCCAGGAAAAGGATGCCCTGGGGGCAGGTAAATTCAAGTCTATGTGGTATGTCCCCTTCATCGTTAAAAAGGTCCTTAAAAAAGGAGCTTATACCTTGGTTGATTTTGAGGGAAACGAGCTGGCGGAGCCCAGAAATGGGCTCTATCTGAAAAGGTATTATGCCTAGGCCTTGGCCTGGCATCTTGCTTTTTGTATATATATATATTTTTTATGTGTTTGTACATATCTAAGTTTTCGGTATATGAGGTGATGGTGATGATTTTTGATCTTCTTTGGCAGGTTGTATTGGATATCATGAGTCATTATGGTTTCACCGATGGTGCTAGTAGACACACCCGGAACTTAGCTTCCGCAACTTGGGTACTTTTTTATCCATCTGGTCAACTATTAGTTTCAAGAGGGATTTGCATTGGTGCTGCTTCCAATAACGTAGCAGAATACACTACAGTCATTTATCTACTTTCAGAAGCAATATCTTCGGGTGTTGATTCATTGGTAGTATTCTTGGACTCCGAGTTGGTGGTGTCACAATTGAACAATATATATCGGGTCCAGAATCCTTTCTTGTTTCGATTGTTTTTTAGGGTACGTTTATTGCAAAGATCATTTCAATTTATAATTTTTATTCACATTCCTCGAGCAAACAATCACATGGAAGATTCATTAGCTAATCAAGCAATTGACTGGCATATTATTCATTCAATACTTTAAATCAAATCATCAAAATCATCAAAATCATCATACATTTTCACAAATTTATTTCATCGCATCATAAACCGTTGTATATATGTATATATCATCAGAATGTACAAAAAAATATACAAAAATTTGGACCCATCTGTCTTACAAAATTAGGGCTTATGCCTGATCATGTTCAGTCTCAAAAATATAATACAGTCATCCAACAAAATCTATGATCCTTGTCCAACATTCATGTTCATATAGAACATGATCGCAGTAGCCACACGGTGGAATAACCACACCCAGTCTCACAGTACCCCGACTACCCGTCTCTAGATAGCCTCTGGTAAGTCTTCTACTGTAGACATAGGCACTTGGTGAGTCAAACTCTCCAAGTTTCTCTGAACGGTGTTTAGAGTCCTACCAGGGTCTTCAACATCTGCTTCACCTCTGCGATGTTTGTGCCGTGGGTATCCTTCTGGACGAACTGGTCCCATATCTGTGTCATGGTCATATAATTTTGTAAATCATTTTGGATCCAATCAAAAACATGTTTGTTTTATTTTTTCACATATATTGAAAAAATAAAAAAAAATCAATCACATATTGCAGTCTTACCAATAACACCCCATGTTGTGCCAGGTGGAAGGACCAAGTTTGGATCACCGCGAAAATCCATCCCCGCATAGGGATAGTCATCCACTACAATAATTTGTTCTTCCCACTATTGGAAGAACTCATCATCCCATGTCGTTCGGGGAACTTCACTTCCCCCCAGTCTCTTCATTAGATCAGCCCATCGGGCTATTCTTGGGTCTCTAGGGCTGCTGATGGATGAGATCACTTTAGGTCAAAGCCTGGGAATCTTCTCAAATAAGAATGTCATCAAGATGGTTCCATACCCGAAATGTGTAGTTTTAGCTTTCCGAATGGAGGTCAGTTGTTTTTTCATGTTGGTCAGAAGAGTTGTACACCAATCAAAGAGATGCACTAAACATTCCATAGCTATACTCATCTGTTTCCTCGATGCCTATTGCAAGGACGCAGATCCTGCCACCCTGCCAATGGTAAAGAGGAGAATTTTCATATGCAGCTCTAATAAATCTTTGATCTGAATTTGATTCCCTACTTTTTGAGACCCCTGTACACAATAGACGTGGACGTAATCCTCCACTATAAGCCCTCCGACATGCTTGCCATGTAAATCTACCGGATATCCTCTTCAGAAGAGTCCAGTAATAAAATAAATATCTTCCACCTCTATGTGTATAGGTATTTGATCAATCATGAAAAAATCCTCCTCTGATTCCCAATGATTTACTAGCATTTCAAGTAACCTGATGTTACTTTTCATATTTGGCATTTTGAAGAATTTGAGTAAACCACAATTTCGAAGGATATTGAGCGAATTTTGGTCTCCCATGACCTCTTGATCAATGGCACTGTGCTCACGTTCTCTCCAAGAGATATTCATCCTACAAAAAAATCATTAATTTCATCATTAGGTTCATTTTTTTCAATCACGGTCTGTGCATACGTGACTTCCCTTTTGGACAGTCGCTTATCATATGCGGGTTCGTCAACATGAACTCGCATATGCGCAGAATGATAAATCAAAAAAAATCATTTCAACGGTGAAAAATCAAAATTTTTAATCTATAAACGGATGAAATTAATCACAAAGATGAATTTAAGGCTTACCTGACTAATCCGACGAAGTTTGACGACTGTTTGCTCCTAATTTGAGGAAAGAGGTTTTTTTCTCCATAGCTCTTTTCTCCAATTCAACAAAGTGACAATGAACCAAATGTAAGGTAAAATGTGTATTTATGCCCAGAAATTGAAAATTTTTTGCAAAATTTCATTATGCTTCGTTTTCACATATGCATTAAGCTACATAACCCGATTGCTTGGAAGTGTTGGGATGGGTGTATTTTCAGGTACTTTTTGTTGAATTTGAGATTTTTTCTGGTTTTCGAAACCATGACCATTGACCTGTCATGGCAGGTATATGATCTCCACTGGCATATAGGTTAGGTAATCCACTTTACGTTGCATTCTGCATTCTAGCCTCCATTCTAATCACTTTCCATAGGATCGATCCCATCATGTCATGAGTATTCAACACATTTCACTCGTTGATTATTTAATCATGACTTGGTGGTAGAGCCTTCCTTTACATGGGCTTCCTAGTTAGTTCCTCGCTAACACTTGTTTCCCATGCTGCACTTTATGTAGGCTCGGGAGTCCTCTTTAGTCCCGCCATGACTTACATGTTGAAGCTCCATTCTTCTTCTTCTTCATTATCATTTTTCTAGCTATTACCCTAGAGGCTCCCTGGTGTTCTTCAGTTGCATTACTGCGTTGCATATTGACCACTTGTTTATCTTGGCCTTTAGCCGGCTTCATTTGGACTTGATGTTTACGCCATATTTTGACCTTGACTCTCTGTACAAAGTTAGCCATTGCAAATCACTTAGCTATCGCAACTTGACACCCTTGTTACCCATGGATGGAACACTCCTTTGAGTATCGCTTACCAGTTTCCGCCACCTTGCATTGAGCATAGGATTGTTCCTATCCCAGGAACTAGTGCATGTGTTTCTTGATACTCGTTCTATCCATTGTACCCTAGCATTATTTTATTCTTTTTCAAGCTTATTATATGAAAAAGACAAAAAAAATAAAATATGTTAAAAAGAGCAGGAACGGGATGTTACTTCATATTTTGATGGCAGTTACAATATCAGTTTGTCGCCCTTGAACAAAGCACATACCACTATGTCTTTTCCTCATTTGGAATGGTTTTAGTTTTGACCTAGGAGACGCCATAGCCTTGTTTCATGAGTCAGTTCTTCCCCGGTTGATTATCTCTTCCAATCATATGGAGAGTTTGTTTTTGCCTCCTACATAACAAACTTATACAATGTCATTATTTGTTTCCATGGTCATCATGAGTCGTGCTTTTGTTCAAGGAAATTTAACCCTAAGTCGACCATTCTGCGGTGTCTCTTGACTTATTATTCAGGCCTTCCCGGTTTTGTCAGTATCTTGTACTATCACATCATATTTTTGGTCTTATGATCATGTTGGTTTGAGAAGGTCTCCATTGACTTCTTACCAGCAAGTTTGTCTCTTATCGACTACGACATATTTCTCTGAGAGTAAACCTAGAGCCGCACCCTGGCCCTATTTACATTATTGATAGGTGATATTGTGCTCATCATTTGATCATCATTATGGGTCTTTGACTGAGTGGTTTTCCTTGTGTTCGACATCAGCATACATTATCACACTTGGGGTTCGTGTAGTACCTTGATTTCCATTTGACCCTATCGGTAGATATCTCACCTCTTTGTCAGCTTTCATTATTGGTTGGTTGAGAGGTTTTCTTCCATGTGCTAGCTTCATCTTGTACATGTCGGAAATGTACTTCGGGTTGTTTCCTTCACTCTACTTCATCTGATTCCTTCCAAATATTGGCCTACGGGTTACACTCATGCTGGACTCATGTGGGATGCCTCAATGCCTTCCTTCCAATATATCTTTTCCCATCGAATCCGACTCATTGCTCTGGGAATACGGTCTAGAGTCTTTTTGTCAGTACCTTAGGGTTTGCAGTCATTAGTGGCAGACTCTTCACTATCGACAGTGAGGATTCATTATTTCCTCCTGATTGATAGATTCTTACAAGTGTTCCACTTCAACTCATTCATTCACACTTGTTAAATTGTACTGGGGCACCTTGACACTCATTATCATTATCGGTGGGTTGTCTCATGTTTGTTAACGGTTTACATTATTGACCGGTAATCAAACGATTTCTCACGTGGTCGACTTCATCTCATTCATTCCCATTGTGTAGAATTGTGCCATAGTGATCGGTGAAGACCTCGAGTTTGCATCAGCATGCTTCGGTTCACTGTTGACATTTCATCCAGCTTCTGCTAGTGACATTGTCCACCCTTATATGTTGCAGTTTCAGTACAGTAGCATCTTATATGTTGGCCCCCGAGTTGTGTGATTGTACCATGGTTTCCACCTCTTATAATTTGGTACCTTGAAATTTAGTTACTTGAGTGATCAGATATCTACTACAGCATCATTGATCAGTATTCTATATGTGATACTTGCACTTGATTTTCGACATGTACTTCCAGGCAGTGCTCAGATGATTCACTATGTACTTTCCAGTTCAGTTATACTTGTATACATTTTGGATCTATAGACATGCTTTTCTTTCACTGAGCATGGGGATTCCTGCCTCAGACATGAGTTGACTCTCTAACTTCTTTCATTGTTTTTTTGACAGGATAAAATCTAGTGACATCCTCTCTTGTCTTTGCAAGGTTCTTTCTATGCACATAATATATTTCGGCCATCATGTATCCCTTCTGACCTCATATATTAGGGGGCATATGTTATAGCATCATTTTTCACCCTCATGTGAATAATGATTGTCTCTTTAGCCCTAGGCACCCTTTCCTTCCAGACTTGAACAAATTTATAAAAAACAGTGTTAAAATTCCCATACGCGGTTATGCCTAGACTTTTCCGCATATATATGTGAGTCCATTCATAATTTTCTGCGTATTTCATTTAAATCATTTAAAATATATATAAATTCCTTATTTTCGTGGCAGGGTGATGGTTATTCCCGTAATTCAACCACCCCAGCCCGTGGCCCACCTATTTCCAACTGCTGAAACTACTTTGAGGGAGTATAAAAGCCCCTCATGTGTATGGCCTAAGGGGGAGAGAAATTTATATATATTATACTCTGTTGGATCCCTATTTCAATTCTGATGTTCCCGTGCCTCCTGCACTTCCCAAGTATATTCAGGAAACCCTTGTTTCCTTGAAAATGATCATCATCTTATATGACATCTTGTGTGCACACATCTTGGAAGAATCCTAGCGAGGTGAGGGTTGGACGGATCTAGAGGACAGTCTACTCGAAGGGTGTGGAAGGGATCAGGTGATCTCTCCACTTTCTATTCTTGTACATGCCATTTACAATAAGAAGTACTATCTTGTTCCCGAATATTCATGTGTCTATATATGTGTAAATATTGTTAGTTAAACATTTAGTATTGCTTATATAATATTATATATGGATTATACTGACATTTAGGAACAATATATGTTGTACAACTAGTGTTTTGTGTTCGTTCTTTCTTTATTTCTAGGTTACGAAGCACAAGGATTTGTTGGGGGTTTGAACCCTGCGGGATCTACATCAAACATAGAACTTTCAGGTAAGTTTTGCAATTGATTAAATCTATTTTTCAGCATAAAAGATAGGTTAAGTGAGTCCTTCTTGAATGGTATGCCCCTGATCTGTGAAGGTTGCCGACCCAAGAACCTTTAGGGAGTTATTTCCCGAAACACCTATCGTGATAGGAGTGAGTTATGGGATAAATTACAAGCAAGTGACTTTTGTTGTACTCTTATCTCATGTTGGAAGGATATTTAAAATTAATTGCCTTTCCAGGGGAATACTATGGATATCATGCCCATTATGACCCCATGGCCACATATTTTTTGAAGATGTTGTAGATCAATTACCTTTGATATGTCACTCCTTTTCCCTTAGCCCCTACTTGGAGGAATGGCAGGGCTAGTGAGGGAGGTATATCAAATCACTTTGATAGGTTTTTGATGGCTGGTAAACTATCTAATTAAGTGATAATAGGCATGATTTATGGGATAAATTCCAAGTGACTGGACTTTTTTTGTACTTTTATCTCATGTTGGAAGGATATTTAAAATTCACTGCATTTCCAGGGGAATATTATGGATATCATGCCCATTCTGACCCCATCATCCACATATTTTTTGGAGATGTTGCAGATCAATTACCTTTGATATGTCAGTCATTTTCCCTTAGCCCCAACTTGGAGGAATGGCAGGGCTAGTGAGGGAGGTATATCGAATCACTTTGATAGGTTTTTGATGGTTGGTAAACTATCTAATTAAGTAAGAATATTTTGATCATGGATAAGGGAAGAAAAAATATCAGACCATTTTCCTATCTTTCTTGAACTAGATTTTGGGGAGCACAAAAACATTATCCTTTTAAATTTAACCACTCTTAGTTAGAAGTGGATCCCTTCAGGTCGATGGTGTCTGAATTTTGGAAAAAAAACTCAATTTCTAACTACTCTTCTGTAATGGATACTCTTGTTAGGAAACTTTTTGAACTCAAGAAGGTAGTCATGGAATAGGAAAATAAAAATAAATTTGAGCATTTTGATGAACTTATTTCCTGGAGAAACAATATAAACAAATCTCTCGGGATTTTATCTCCTTGTATTTCTTTGTGGGGTTATCACATAAGATGATCTCCTTGGAAGCCAAAAAATTATAGATCCTGAGGCTGGAAGAGGAAACTTGGAGGCTCAAAAGAAAAGTGGCATGGAAAAAAATGGGGGACGGGAACACAATTTTTTTCATAATTATTATAATCACAGAAGAATCATAAATTCCATTTTGGAACTAGAGGGGGGAGATGGTAAGATTGTTACTAGCCAAGATTATTAAAATCTACTGTGGTAAACCATTTTTCATCTTTGTTTAGAGACTTGGGTGCAAACAATATTATCCCTCAACTACAACTCATCTAGAGATATCCAAGATTCTTCAATCCTAAGGACTCTAAAAGGATAGGGAGCCCAGACACACTTCCTAAAATAAAAGGGGTCCTAAATCACTTTTCAAAAGATAAAAGTCCAGGCCTAGATGGTTGGACAGTTGAACTCTTTCTATCCTTATTTGAATTAATGGGTCTTGACCTCTATAAGTGGTATAGGAATAAAAAAGGATGAGAAAAGTATCCAAAGCTATGAATGCAAATTTTTTAGCTCTGATTCCAAAATGGTAAAAATCAAATACATTTCCTAATTACAAACCCCATTTTCTATATAATTTGGTGTACAAAATCATCTCAAAGGTGATTGGTAACAGGTTAAAATATAAACTAATAAAGAATATGACTCTTAATTCATTCATGTTTCTAGCTTATATACAAATACGTGATGCAATTGCATTACTCAAGAGATCCTCTACTCCATAAAAACAAAAAATCTAGAATCTTTAGTCCTCAAGATGGATCTCAATAAATATTTTGACATAGTGAAATCAATTTTCCTTAGGTTAGTCTTGTTACGAATTGAACTAGGATTGGAGGTCACAAATTGGATCATGGGGTGTGTGACCTCTACAAATTTTTTTGTTTTGATCAATGGATTCTCCTCTTTCACTTTTCCTAGATCTAGAGGCCTTAGGCATGGTTGTTCACTCTCTTCTCGCATGTTCCTACTTGTTATGGATGGATTGAATCTCCTTTTATTGGAGGAAAATAAGAATGGAAACATCAAAGGAATTAAAGTATCCTTCAAACAATATATTACTCAACTAATTTTTGTGGATGATGTTTTGTTGTTGGGGTATGCATCTGTCTTGGAATGATTAGTTTTCCACGTGGTGATAAGCATATTATGTCATGCCTCTAGAATGGAGATTAATGTAAGAAAATCCACTTTTACTCAAAATGGTGTAATTTCAAAATCCATCTCTTCCATAAAATAATTCATTCCTTATCAGGTGGATGCATTGGAAAAATGTCTAAAATATCTTGGTTTCTTCCTCAAGACAAATTGACACCAAAAAGAAGATTGGATGTGGTTACTTAGAAAATTTGAGAAGTAAATAAACCTATGGTGTTTTAATTGGTTCTCCCTGGAGGGAAGAAAAATTTTATTGAAATATATTCTGGAAAACATTATTGTCTTCTATCTTTATTGAGGCCAAAGAAATTTGGGGGGTGGGGTTTCAAGAAAATTATTTTGTTTTGGTAAGGATCTATCTCTAAAAATCCTATGGAGGGGCTTTTTTGGTGAAGGTATTTGGAGCCAGGTTATAAAGGAAAAGTATTTGAGAATGATGCCTATGGTGGATTGGCTAAGATAAAATACAAATAAGCTGATAAGTAGGGGCTCCATTGCTAGGAAAGCCCTCATGGCCTCTTTCCCCTTTCTATTCAATTGACTTGGATGGAAAGTTAGAATGGTTCTCAGGTGATCCTTGTCAAGGATCATGTTGTAGCTACTACAATCCCCCTCCAAACATTTTGTCTGCGCTTCAATTTTGGAGCCTACCTTTTTTCAACAAGAACTTATCTTTCACGGTTGTCAAGTGTTCCTTTGGATTATTTAATGTCTTAATCTCTCATTTTTTTCACACGGAACTTATGTTGTGATTTAATTGAGTCTTTTCATCAGTAGTTGCACAACCTTTACAATAATTTACTTTCCTCCAAACACAAGCCAACTCCTGTCAAGATCTAGCATTGATTGTTTGTCCTACTTCTAGGAACTATGTAATCTCCTACCACTGAATACTGTGCAATTTCTTGAGGAATTTATTCGTGCAATCATGTAAGACATGCAGTCACTAAGCAAGTTAAATGTGCAATCTTTCACTGAGGATCACAACTACGCAACCCACTTAGTCAATGAACTGCGCAATCCCTTTTCATTGGGAATTGTGCAATCTCTTTTGCCAGTAGATTGCACATAGTCCCCTAGAATAAGAAATTGCACATCCCTAGAAAATAGGAAGTGCACAATCACTTATGTACAAGTTTCACAAAGTTTTTATTTTCGATCTTAGGAAAATTTTCGCTTTCTCCTTGATTTTAGGCATGAGTGTCATAAACCATAACCTAACCCAGTGGGGCTAAATATATATAATATACGCTTGTAGAGATCATTTTAACACTCGACATTGAGCTTTGTCCTTACCCACAAGATCAAGGAGCTTTGGATTCGATTTGCAGCACTTTTCTGAGTAAGTTTCCAAGTGTTTCTTTTTACTGCTTTTCCATCGCTTTTCTCATTTTTGTGTTTGCAATTTCATATTTGTCCATTTATTTTTGTATTTATTGAATTTAATTCTATATTTACCTTGTGAAATTGTTTTTTCAATCCATCGTTCAAGTTTTATAAGTGTTACATCCCTCCCAATATTTTTTTCCTACCAATAGTTACTGTTGTTGGGTCTTTTTATGCATGCATGGTTCTTCCCTTTACATAATTTTTGTTGGTCTATGTTAATGATTGATTTAAATCATCTTAAATTTGATCTACCCTTACTCCTTCCTCAGATTTAGATATGGAATTTTTCCTCTCTCCTAAGAAAGATGGTGTAGTTTTCATGAGTTGTTTCCTTCCCCAACTGTGCATTGTGCAGTTCAAAGACTCAAGCTTACCTCCTGCCAGTTGTGACTACACAATGCATAATAATTGTATTTCCTAGTTATGCACTGCATAATTCCAAGAATTAGATTTCCAATCTTGAACTCTTAGACTACACAATACATAGTTCTCTCTCTCACCACCCAGATGAGACTGAGAATTGTGCACTCTGTAATATCCCAAATCTGGAACAGCTAGAAATGCATGACTGGAAAACGCATTTTCTAGTAAGGGCTGCTACAGTAATTGAAACCAGGACCTGGATCCCTTAGATAAATGTATCCAAGTCCTAAATCCAAGAGATGGCTCCAAAGAAATCCTTCTAAGTGGGTTAAACATATCTCCCACACTTAGATGTCCTCAGAAAAGTGCCCGTTGAGGGACTGCAACAATGTATGATCAATACAATGGAACACAGCGTTATTCTATAGCCATGAACATGTGAAGATACAAATATCCATCATATTATATTATAGCAGCAATTATGTATACAAATTCTTGAGGAAACAATCACTCATGTAAGGCAATGCTTCTCTCAATGATAAATGGAAAATATTGCTACATGAAAGAAGCCATGGCTATACAGTGCAATTTATATGGAGACACTGCAACATACAAAATGATAATGGAATGATATATCAATATCAGCTCAATAAATGTGGGGGAGCAAGCTCTAAACCCTTGAAAACACTAATACCACAATAATACACAATCCTTAGAAGGATTGGCTGCAATACATGTACAAATGGAAAATCTGCAGAAATGTTGGAGTTGCTGGGTAGCAGCTGCAACTTACAAAATAGAAATCGATGAAGATAGCTAAATATGCTACATATGGTGCATAGATCTCATCCAATGGATCTCTCAGGAGAAAGGTTGATCCAATCCCTGAAGATCTCTCCCTCCAAACTGGTGGTACAATCCCCCACTGCAGGTGCACTCTAAAATAACGCAGTCAAGGCACTGGACTGCGCTGTAGGAGATAGAGAATAATTGGCCTGGTGTTGAAGATGTGAAATCAACTCATAAACCTCCTTCACTGACCTCCAGGAGAAATAGGAACTCCCTCCTCTGAACGATAAGCCAAGGAAAGGTGTTGTGGAACCCTCCACTGCAACACGCAGCAACACTATGTTACACTTTAGCAGAAATAACGCAGTGACTGAATAGTGGCTTTGGCCTTGAGCCAAGATGTGGAGAACTTGAAGTGCAATCCTTCAAGAGACCTCTCAAGAAGGAGAGGAAATCCTAAGCAGGAATCCCTCATGCTAAACAGCACTGCAACTCAGCTGAAAAGCCGGAGACTGCAAATAGTGTAATCAAACAAATGATCAAATGCTCAAAGATGTCTCACTATGGCTTCCCCTTCCTCCTATTATGCAAGTGAATGCCTCTATGCCCTGGGCCCCACACATTAGGGTTTCTTCCACATGGTATATTCCTCCCTCTCAAACTGTGTTGTCTTCTCATGCAAGCTACACCTCTTAGGCAACATTGTTGACTTGGTCAAACTTGACCTTGTCCTCATGCAATTTCCCCTTTTCACACTGGAAGGTGAAAAATTAAGTTGCTCCATTGATCCTTTTCACATTATGAAGGATCTTATTCCTACTCATGGGAATTTTACCCATTTTATTCACCTCCTAGATGAAATAAGCAAAAATTAATGTCCCAATTATCTTCATGAAAATTTTGGAACATTACAGTCCTCTCCTCTCAAAGATTGCTTGTCCTCAAGCAAGTGCAAGGATAGACTGAATTCTTCTCTCCTCTCCCTGTAGCATCCATGTATTATGCTCTCCTCCAAGGAAAGTGATGCTATCTCATAAATCAAGCCTCCACATTTCCCCTCCTCAGTATGTAAATTAGCTATCAAGCCATCATCTTGTAAAGGTGAAATACTCAAGAGGATAGAAAACTGATGTCTAGAGGTCCCTTTGAAGAATGGGATCTGAAATATAATGGGAACTATCTTTCCCATATGGATCCTCCATCTCCAAGCTATGAGCCATGAAAAATGAGTCACCTCCCAACTAGGCAACTCCTGAAATCTTTCTTCCACCTTTGGCTCCGGCAAAGTAGGTGAGATGAAAATCTACTCATGGTAGACAATGTAGCCTACCCCACGTTTTCCATCTCCCAAATTATGATAATTGTAGAGAAATTTTTGATCCTGGGCTACAAAATACTTTCCCTCAAGTGGCAATATGAAGGCTATATCTCCAAGGATCTCTCCTCCAACGCTGCAAATCATGCTGGCCCAAGTATCTCCATATATGATGAGTTGGAAGTCATCAACATATGGCATGTCACCTATCATATGGCTCACCTCATATGGAAACAAATGAGTAGCTCTAATGGCCATACCATCTCCCATGCTCCCCTTAGAACATGTAGTGCAAAACATTTAGGAGAATTTTCCCTCAAAGGACACATCCATCCAATGTGTCTTCCTCCCAAGCATGCTCCTCATAAAGACATAAACAGTAGAGCCAAAGGGAGAAAAAATGAGAATTATACTTGCCTCCATGTGTAATAAGTGAGAAGGACAATGGTACCTCAAGTGCAACCAACGCAGCTTGACCCTCAACTGCAATAGAGACTGATAAAAAGTGTGGCTTCTCAACCACTTGCCTACTACTCCAATCTCCTCACAAGTATGGAGGAAGTGAATGATGTAAGTTGTACAATGAACATGTCCTCCGTAATATGCCTCTTCCCCAAGTTCTCCTAGGGAATGGCCATCCATCATGCTTATGGCCTCAACTAGACCATGAAGCTCTAAAGAAAGAATGCTCCTCCTTGGAGCAACATCCTGCACATATATGTTTAAGGGACATACATTATATAAATAATCATGTAAGAAATCATCACCCTTACCATATGTTCTGCTCATACAAATGGAGTGGCTCATAGATGAGTCTCCCCTCCTCCTCAAAGAGAAAAGAGGTGGTTTTTCTTACTCCTCCAAAGAGTCATGTCTCTCCTCCATCTCCATCTGGTCCATGCATCTACTCATATGCTGATATATCTCCTCCTCAAAGCCCATCCAAAAATACCCCTCCATGATGGTGTGGTATGCTCTCATAGAACAAGTGGGACTAAAAAGGAAATCCTCCTGAGCTGCTTGTAGCAACTTCTCCTTGAGCTTAGAAGCTCTAGGAAAGAATATCCTACCATTATAGAAGATGACCCCATCTCTGACTGAATATCTTTCCTCATGCAACTGGTCATCTAAGATCATGCAAGTGAAAAGGTCCTTGGAATACTCCACCAACAGCTGGGAGTTCCAATATGGATCTATCCTCTTCTTTGACATCTCCCATGCCAAAGATGCAAGTTGGAAGGTTGATATCCTTCCCCTGCTGCTCCTGCCACAGTGTAGAATCTGAAATGGAAGTGGGTAATGATGATGTTTATGGAATGCTTCCTCTCTCCTTGATTCTACCCAATAATCCAGCGATGTATCAAGCTCTCCCTAGGTTCCCACTCCTCTGAAATCACTGTAATATTCCAAATCTGGAATTTTCTACAACAATGAGAATACCCTAAGGTATTCCAGAGTTGGAAATGCAGCCCTATGACTGATAATATATGTTATAGTGTATATTATTCAACAATATGATCAGCAGCAGCCTTTACTTCACTTTCAGACTCAAAAGGGTGGGGAAAAGAGGTGATTTATGCCCTAAAATGAGTGTATTCAGAAATCCGAGTAAAAATAAGGGAAATGGATGTATTATATTTTATCTTAGACCATTTGGGACTCCCATGTAAAATTTTAGGTCAAAAAAATGATCCTAGCTATATTAAACAGTTCCTCCAATCCCGACTAGGCTTAAAAACCCTGATTTCCCATGACTTAACGTATGCAGAAGTTTCTGAAGTTAAATCAGCATAAATTTCTGAATGGATTAGATTCAATATGTTCATAAAATCATTAAATTATATCATGGGAAATAATTATGCATTTGAAATATAAAAACAGATATTTTACATGGATAAACCCTCAAGATTGAGGTGTTGCAACACTGGAAATTTCCAAGAGAGATAGACAACATAATTTTCTAAAGATTGAAGCACTTCCTTATTATATATTAGATCTAGAACATATCTAAGCATGAAAATACAGATCTATTACAGATCTGGAAGCTAAAGAGACTATTTATTACACTCCCCTTGGGGATTTCAGCAATACATGAAAGTACAAGAGTAGATCTGAGTTTTACTACAGAATATATGCAGAATTATTTAGGAAACATGAATCATATACTTCAGTGAATGAATCAGATCTGAAACATACATGGATTGGTTGGCCAATCCATGGATCACCACAGTGCAAGGAGAGCTCCTTTACACCAGAGATCTTGTCTCCAAAACAATGCCAAAACCTATGAAACACTACTCCACACAATTTACGTAGATCAGGGAGAGAAACTACGCATTTGATGATAATATACACTTTTGCCTGATGCTAAGATCTTAAACTCAAGCTCAAGCAGCATATGCACTCTTCCAAGAGGTTAAATGACACACTCACTGAGAAGAGCCACCAATACAAGCTAGATCTAAGCAGATCTTGTCTCCACTGGCTGCAGCTCACTTAGACAATGAAACCCTCACTGGATTTATGCTGCCAAAGAGAAATGGAGCTTGGCCATATGCCAGATAGTGGGAAAGAAAGCACAATCCCTCCAAGAGCTACACAATGGAAGGATGGAGAACCCCTAAACAAGAGATCCTCACTAGTCTCTTGCTAAAAAGCCCAGAGAGCTAGAATTTGTCTAAGCAGACATAATTCTCCAAAATCATAATACATTCAACAACCTTCTCTTGAGCCTTCTCCTTCCTTTTATAAGATGAGGATGTGCAAACCCTAAACCACCTCCAAAACTTTATCTCCTTTCACATGAAGCTCCTCCATCTAAAACTACGTTGAGCCTCTAGATGGTTCAATGAATCTAGACAGAACTGAGATTTGGTCCTATTAACCCATTCAATTGTCTCAATCTTGTTTCACACACAAGTGGATTTTATTACAATGGCCCAGATTTATCCTTTTTCACATTGGGCATGTATTTATTCTTTGATCTAAGGAGTTTTACATGTCCTCCATTATTCATTTATTCATAAACATGAAAAGAAAAGTAAAACAAGAAAAAATTGAATATTCCTATTAGCTTGGGCTAATTTAGGAATATTACAATTCTCCTCTCCCAAATGTTGCTTGTCCTCAAGAAACTGCAAGGATAGAACTGAAGGATGTCCCCTCCCCCTACTGTAGCATCCACATATTATGATCTCCTCCAAATAATGAGATGTTGTGTCAACAATGAATCTCCATATTGCCTCTCCCAAGCATGCAAGTTAGCTGAATAGCTATCACTAGAAAATTTGGAGGAATTTCCGACGGCCAATTCGTCGTTATTCTGACACCTAGTCGTCACAAGAGCGATAGTTTGAGGGTGGGCAAAACGTGGTTTTCCATACCGTCGCAGTTCCGATGCACTTAAAAAGTGTTGCACTATCGACATTTTTTCTGTCGCTTCCAAACAAGCGTCGCTCTTCCGACGTTTCCCAAACCATCGCGCTTCAGACGTTTGTAAACTGTCGCACTTCCGACGAAATGTGGTCCGACGTTTTGAACGTCGCTCTTCCGACGTTTGTAAACTGTCAGAATTACGACGAAATGTGGTCTGACGCTTTGAACGTCGCTCTTCCGACGTTTGTAAATTGTCGCAATTCCAACGCAATGTGGTCCGACATTTTGAACGTCGCCATTCCAACGTTTGTAAGCTGTCGCAATTCCGACGAAATGGGGTCCGACGTTTTGAACATCGCTCTTCCGAAGTTGGCAAACTGTCGCAATTCTGACGAAATGTGGTCCGACGTTTTGAACGTCGCTCGTCCGACGTTTTTATACTGTCGCTCTTCCAACGTTTTTAATTTGTCGCAATTCCGACGCTTACAAGGCATCGGTATAGCGACGGCGGGTTCAATTTAAAAAAAATGAAACTTTAAAAGAGGAAAAACGTTGTTTTGAATATATTATATGAAGTAAAACAATCCATGAAGTCATTACATTTTCACATCTGAAGATTGGAACCCAAATATCCATCCAGAAAAGTGGAAGTCCCACCCTAGACAATGATAGAAAAATACCCCATGTCACATATAGGGACATGATATAAAACCCAGTAACGGTCCACATGGAGATTATCGACAATCTGAGAAAGCATCCAAATATGCCCGAGGCATCTATAAGAAAGTGAAATAGTAGTATGTAGAATAGTAAAGCAACAAATAGAGTACCGACGTCCATTGTTCCAAATACAAATTAAATTACCCAAAATCCT
This sequence comes from Pinus albicaulis, assembly GCA_034641835.2. Lineage (NCBI taxonomy): Eukaryota > Viridiplantae > Streptophyta > Pinopsida > Pinales > Pinaceae > Pinus > Pinus albicaulis. The sequence goes on from CM076584.1 coordinate 1,488,581,937, forward strand.
TGAACAGAGAAAAACGCTAATCATGTGAGGAGTGTGATATGTCCAAAATATAAAAATACCATCAGACCATATCAATAAACCAGCAACATAGACCGGCATCGCTAGTTTTGAAGGCAGAGTGATAAACATTAATCATTTTTTTTTCACAAGAGAAAAAACGTTGTTTTGAATATATTATATGAAGTAAAACCGTCCATGAAGTCATTACATTTTCACATCTGAAGATTGGAACCCAAATATCCATCCAGAAAAGTGGAAGTCCCACCCCAGACAGTGATAGAAAAATACCCCATGTCACATACAGGGACTTGATATAAAACCCGGTAACGGTCCACATGGAGATTATCGACAAATCTGAGAAAGCATCCAAATATGCCCGAGGAATCTATAAGAAAGTGAAATAGCAGTATGTAGAATAGTAAAACAACAGATAGAGTACTGACGTCCATTGTTCCAAATACAAATTAAAGTACCCAAAATACTTGAACAGAGAAAAACACTAATCATGTGAGGAGTGTGATATGTCCATAATATAAAAATACCATCAGACCATATCAATAAACCAGCAACATAGACCAGCATCGCTAGTTTTGAAGGCAAAGTGATAAACATTAATCATTTTTTTTCACAAGAGAAAAAATGTTGTTTTGAATATATTATATGAAATAAAACAGTCCATGAAGTCATTACATTTTCACATCTGAAGATTGGAACCCAAATATCCATCCAGAAAAATGGAAGTCCCACCCCAGACAGTGATAGAAAAATACCCCATGTCACATACAAGGACTTGATATAAAACCTAGTAACGGTCCACATGGAGATTATCGACAATCTGAGAAAGCATCCAAATATGCTCGAGGCATCTATAAGAAAGTGAAATAGCAGTATGTAGAATAGTAAAGCAACAGATAGAGTAAAGACGTCCATTGTTCCAAATACAAATTAAAGTACCCAAAATCCTTGAACAGAGAAAAACACTAATCATGTGAGGAGTGTGATATGTCCAAAATATAAAAAGACCATCATACCATATCAATAAACCAGCAACATAGACCAGCATCGCTAGTTTTGAAGGCAGAGTGATAAACATTAATCATTTTTTTTTCACAAGAGAAAAAACATTGTTTTGAATATATTATATGAAGTAAAAGAGTCCATGAAGTCATTACATTTTCACATCTGAAGATTGGAACCCAAATATCCATCCAGAAAAGTGGAAGTCCCACCCCAGACAATGATAGAAAAATACCCCATGTGACATACAGGGACATGATATAAAACCCAGTAACTGTCCACATGGAGATTATCGACAAATCTGAGAAAGCATCCAAATATGCCCGAGGCATCTATAAGAAAGGGAAATAGTAGTATGTAGAATAGTAAAGCAACAGATAGAGTACCGACGTCCAGTTCCAAATACAAATTAAAGTACCCATGATCTGAAATTGTGAGAACAAACTATTTCTCATACAGAGATTGACAGGAAGGGGCTTTTACTGGTTATTTCACCTTTACTAGAAAGGATGAAACCAGAGGCTACCTAGCCCACAAACTGACTCTGCCTAAAGAAATAAAATGTAATCACTGTAATAGATCTGATCAATGAAAGTATTTGTTTATGTGAAAAGTATTCATTAATCCAACTTTAATGTGTGAATAGGCAATATTATGTATTCTGCAAATGAAGTATAATGGTTTGAAGATGAACTAATAAATTTTGTTCTCTGTTTAAACCTGCTTGGGAAAAGTTTGCTTATCAAAATTTACTGTTTAAAGGAGAAGAATCTGAAAATATGCAGCAAAATTATACAGTATGATAGCAAATAATTGTTTAAGCGGTTCACCCCTCTCTTGGGCTACCTCCGCTAGGTCCAAAAGCCTCTAATTAGGCTTTTCCCTTTTTGATTAAATGCTCAAAATGTGAATACAACTGTATAGAAGCCTCAAATGGAAAAATACACTGCAAATTAAGATTCAAAAGACTCAAATCAGTATAAAATGACTAAACAATCACCTCCATTGGAGGAGGATAGTCCAAAACAACTCTTCTTCCCTTAGGCCCTAGTGGCTCCACGACAAAAAAAACGCTGGTAAGTTCTCTGTTAGAGCGCCCTGATGGCTCTGAAAACACTCCCAATAGCTCCAGAATGATCCAATACCCCCAAATCAAAAAAAAAATCGTCCAAAATGGACTTTCCTAACCAAAGTTATGGCTAACTGAAGTTTTCCTAGATTCTCTCCAGCTAAGTCTGGCTAACTGCCAGATAGCTCCGACAAATATGGAGGTCGGCGCTAAATTAGAGGAACTGCCGAAACTGCCGCCAGTGGGAGGGGGCTAAAATATAGGTCCACGTGACCATACCCTCCGGTATTCATTTAAAAACTTTGAGTTATATGCGCACATATTAAAGTTTCAAACCATAACTTATAACCGACTCTGTACCAAGCGTTGGGCCCGCGTGACCAAGACCCCGCACAAAACGCGCCGCACCCAAATTCAAACTTTAAAATCATATTCGCGCGCTAATGATTAAACAACAAGCAACCGTTTCTTATTGGTTGGGCCGTTGCGTTGTGTCTGCCCCGACCCGGGGTCGAACCACACTGCATGCAAATAAAAGTTTTAACACTCCAATTTAAATCACGTGAACTTTTTAAAACCCACGTTTCTCTGCTCCACGTAGCCACCACGTGACTTAAACCCACGAATACCTTTGACTTTTTTAAATATACGTTGCATCTCCAATGTTTTAACCTTTAAACTTTACCCATATGTATTGAACGTATCATATGACACCTTTAAACTTTAGCATGTGGGTTTTTAAACTAATATGGAGTTTAATTAATATAATTAATATATATTTTAATTTAATTAATATTTAATATAATATATGATTTTTTAAATCAAATAAAATATTAATTTTTTTAATATATATAAAACATTAATTAAATTTTAATATATTAAAAATATTTCTCCACATTAAAATCATGAACCCATTCAGCATTAAAGGTTATTAGGCGATTTCAAAATGCAATATCTCCTCCATACGGTAACCAATTTGAGTTCCGTTTGCGGCATTGGGATCGTATTGGCGATTTCTTTCCTGTCGATCTAGTTTAGACCAATTCTGAGCAACTTCATTTTTGAGCATTTTTCTACAAGAGACTTGATCTCCTGATCACACCTCCCAAATGGGAAGCTTTTGGACCCCAAAAGCTCTCTGATTACTGAAAATGATGATGTGGAGACTGATTCTCCACTCTTCCACCCTTGAATAACTGAAATCTACCCGATTTCATCAAATGAAGCTTTTGAGAAAATGACAATCTGTCTCTGGAATCAATTGATCGACCATTGCTAAGATTGATGGAGTCATGATGCAAATGATTAAAATTTGCAGAACAGCAATTGTAATCTACAGAAAAAAAACTTTCTCTACATTGATCAAACTTCCCAGAAGACTTAAAATGACTTTCACCTTGCAAACTGTTCTCATGGCGAATTGCACCATTCTGAAACCAACTTTTTCCCATGCTGAATTGTGTGTCCTTCTTGCTTGCACTGCTTTGCTGTGACACTTCATTCACTGCATTGGCTGAACCAAAAGGTAATTCGTGCAACATAACATCATCTTTTTTCAAAGACAAACTGTTATCAAACTGAGACATATTATTAGCAACATCATAAAAAGGTGAATGCTCAAAATCTGGTCGTTTCAACATCAACAAAGTTAGACTTTGACTTGCATTAACCAGTATTTTCAATTGACTTGCATGGAGTAAAGAAGATTCCAGCTTCTTCTTGTGAGCTCTCACAATGTACTCTTTACCATATTTGAACAAGTGATACTTGTTTTCATGGCGATGAAAGATGGCCTTCCTGTCAAATAAATAAGGACTTCCCAAAACAATACCTGAGATATCAAGCGGCACCACATCAAGTTCAACTGTGTCAATAAAGTGTGAAGTTATTGCAAAGCGCAATATGCACTTCCTTGATACCTGCAAATTGGCATCCTTTCATATCCATCCAAGTGGATAAAGCTTCGGATGTGGAATGGTCTCAAGTTTAAGCTGCTTGACCAAATATTCAGATATAAGATTTGCTTGTGACCCACTGTCAAATAGTGTGTCAATTTTGGTATGTTTTGAAATTACCCTCACATGGAAGAGCTCTATCCTCCTCTTTTCATCATGAGTATCTTTGTGACAATTCAAAGAGATAGAACTGGGAATTGTGTCTTGCACCACTTCTTTCCCCTTAATGTTCTTTAAAACCATGGCTATGCTTTTTGTCTCATCTCCTGATTCTGACCCTAAGTCTTGCTCAACTGTTGCTACAGTTTTCTCCTTTTCCTTGGTCTTGTTTTTGTTCTTGTATTTTTCTGGTTTCAGTTCAGGATGAAGCTTCCAACAATTATCTTCATCGTGACTTGTCTTTGAACAGTTCTTGCAAAAGAACTTTCCTTTGTCTTTTCTTGAATTTGCAACTCTCTTCTTTCCTTTGTTTTTGAAATTACTATCCTCATCAAAAGTATTCTTTCCTCTAGCTTCTAAATGTGTAGCCTGCACACAGACTTCATCTAAGCTGGTAGGATTGAACATTAGAATAGCATGTTTCAGATAATTGTGCAAACCTCCTATGTATTTCAACAAGGTGTCTTGACTTTGTAAGTCTACTCCAAGTAGAAGTGCTCTCCTTCTAAACTCTTGGGTATAATCTTGCACATTTTGACCCTTAAGTTGCCTAAAACTTTTCCAATTTATGATTGCTTTCTAAATATGAGCAAGAGGATAAAACTATTTCTTAATAACAGTAATAAACTCATTCCAAGTTAGAGTTATCTTACCATGCTTTTTAATCTCCTCCCTAGTCTTGGCTTCCCACCAAACCAAAGCTGCTCCATCCATTCTCAAAGAGGCTAATTGGATTTTTGTGTCATCATCATGCAAATTATGAATTCTTAGATAGGCTTCCAGCTGTCTACTCCAGTTATCCAATTTTTCTGCATTCACATCACCATTAAACATCGGTAACTCAAACTTCACATCAAGCTTTAACAAAGGATTTTTAAGAGATGTTTTTGTTTTGTGTGACTGATTAACAGAAGTTGAAGAGGATGATGTGGAGGAAGAGGATGATGATGGAGATGAAGGATCACCATTTCCTCCATTCCCTTTCTTAGACTCCTTTTTGTCTTTCTTCCCTCCTGAAGAATCTCCTTCTTCTCTTTGGTTTCTAGACCCTTCTCCAGCAATCCTATCATTTCTCTCCTGGTATAGGATCCTAACCATCTCAGTCAAGTCCAAGAAAGCTTTTCTAAAGACTCTTTTTTCTTCCTTAGGATCCATTTCCTCATGTACTTCTCCTTCTCTGGAAGACATGTTTGTGGTTGATTCTAAGGCTAATGAGGATGAAATGGAAGGTGGATGTAATGGCAATCTAGCCCTCCTTGGTTGAGGATTAACTTGTTCTCTAACCAATTGACCTTCCCCTCTTTGCAATTTCAGCCTAGTAAGCATCAAATTTTGCAGAATAATACAATTTACTTGCACAAATTTCACAAACTCTTAAGCAAAACCTTGAGCTCTGATACCAACCTGATCTGAAATTGTGAGAACAAAGTATTTCTCATACAAAGATTGACTGTAGGGGCATTCACCGAATATTTCACCTTTCAAATAAAGGATGAATCCGGAGGCTACCTGGCCCTTCTACAGACTCTGCCTAAAGAAATAAAATGTAATCACTGAGATCCGATCAATGAAAGTATTTGTTTTATGTGAAAAGTATTCATTGATCCAGCTTTAATGTGTGAATAGGCAAGTATACATATTCTGCAAATGAAGTATAATGGTTTGAAGATGAACTAATAAATTTTGTTCACTGTTTAAACCTGCTTGGGAAAAGTTTTCTTATAAAAATTTACTGTTTAAAGGAGCAGAATCTGAAAATATGCAGCAAAATTATACAGTATGACAGCAAATAATTGTTTAAGCGGTTCACCCCTCTCTTGGGCTACCTCCGCTGGGTCCAAAAGCCTCTAATTAGGCTTTTCCCTTTTTGATTAAATGCTCAAAATGTGAATACAATTGTATAGAAGCCTCAAATGGAAAAATACACTACAAATTAAGATTCAGAAGGCTCAAATTAGTATAAAATGACTAAACAATCACCTCCATTGGAGGAGGATAGTCCAAAACAACTCTTCTTCCCTTAGGCCCTAGTGGCTCCACGACCAAAAATGCTGGTAAATTCTTTTTTAGAGCACCCTGATGGCTCTGAAAACACTCCCAACAGCTCCAGAATGATCCAATACCCCCAAATCAAAAAAAAAATCGTCCAAAATGGACTTTCCTAACCAAAGTTATGGCTAACTGAAGTTTTCCTAAATTCTCTCTAGCTAAGTCTGGCTAACTGCCAGATAGCTCCAACAAATATGGAGGTCGGCGCTAAATTAGAGGAACCGCCGAAACTGCCGCCATTGGGAGGGGGCTAAAATATAGGTCCACTTGACCATACCCTCCGGCATTCATTTAAAAACTTCGAGTTATATGCGCACATATTAAAGTTTCAAACCATAACTTATAACCGACTCCGTACCAAGCGTTGGGCCTGCGTGACCAAGACCCAGCACAAAACGCGTCGTGCCCAAATTCAAACTTTAAAATCATATTCGTGCGCCAATGATTAAACAACAAGCAACCGTTGCTTATTGTTTGGGTCGTTGCGTTGTGTCTGCCCCGACCCGGGGTCGAACCACACTGTGTGCAAATAAAACTTTTAAAACTCCAATTTAAATCACGTGAACTTTTTAAAACCCACATTTCTCCGCTCCACGTAGCCACCACGTGACTTAAACCCACGAATACCTTTGACTTTTTTAAATATACGTTGCATCTCCAATGTTTTAACCTTTAAACTTTACCCATATGTATTGAACGTATCATATGACACCTTTAAACTTTAGCATGTGGTTTTTAAACTAATATGGAGTTTAATTAATATAATTAATATATATTTTAATTTAATTAATATTTAATATATATATAAAAAAATATTAATATAATATATGATTTTTTAAATCAAATAAAATATTAAATTTTTTAATATATATAAAACATTAATTAAATTTTAATATATTAAAAATATTTCTCCACATTAAAATCATGAACCCATTCAGCGTTAAAGGTTATTGGGCGATTTCAAAATGCAATATCTCCTCCATACGGTAACAGATTTGAGTTCCGTTTGCGGCGTTGGGATCGTATTGACGAGCTCTTTCCTGTCGATCTAGTTCAGACCAATTCTGAGCAAATTCATTTTTGAGCATTTTTCTACAAGAGACTTGATCTCCTGATCAACCCAAAATCCTTGAACAGAGAAAAACGCTAATCATGTGAGGAGTGTGATATGTCCAAAATATAAAAAGAACATCAGACCATATCAATAAACCAGCATCGCTAGTTTTGAAGGCAGAGTGATAACCTGTCCACACATAAAATAGTATCATAAAGCGGATACAGGAAATGTGCAGAGACATGTACTGGTGATATACACCTCAAACAAAAAGCATCCATGATAGAGAAAAAATATGTATAAACCCAGGGTCAATTGTATGTTCTGGCTCGCTTTTTCTCGGAAATAAAAACCATCTACAGAAACCCAGGCTCGCTTGTAAGATCAGGCTCGCTTGATTCCAAAATTGGTAACCATCTGTTGCATCCGAGATGTAAGGTTCAGGCTCGCTTGTTTCCATTAGTAGCCTGCTACAGCATCCACCCTGTTCATAGCAAAAAGGTTCCTGTAGATATATAGAGAAAGAGTATAATACGTAGACCATATAAACATGGCTCTGTATTTCAAAAAACAGGTTTAAAATAGAAATAGGGCAACATTTTTTTTTCTAAGTAAAGTTAATCTATTAACAGTGAGAATAAAATTACACCGAAGTCAAAATCATTGCCCAAACTCATGGCAAATTTGTCATCAAAAAATCAAAAAATTAAGAAGACTGCCCTTATACGGGGAAACCAGTCTTGAACGTTTAATTTACAGAATTCAAAAATATTACAAAGGTCTAGCACAGTAAAATAATCTAAAAGCAGCCCAATTAAGTGGGTCGCGAAGCAAGAAAAACAAATTAACCAAACTACTCCTCCGGCTTCTCGACGATTCGACACCATCCTTCAGAAGGTCCAGGATCGCTAGGTGCTACCTCCACATTCATGCCACGGCTCCCCTCTTGAAGGCCCGAATGCTGGCCAGATTTTTCGGAGCTGAGACCCCCCGAACGGGTGCATTCTTCCTCTGTTTGGGCCTCCTCACGGAAAACAACAGTGACTGAAGCTATGATTCGTGGGCGGTTGAGAGAGCAATTAAAGGAAAATTGCACAGTGCGCTTTGTGGGAGAAGGTGAACTAGCGGTGGGGAAACGAGGAGCACGGGAATCCATACGGTGGCCAGATCCTACAACCCGACCCCACCCACTCCTAGTATTTGGATAGCGACCTACGTAATAATCACTGGACTGGCCGGAAGTCAACTCGGTTGAGGGGCTGGAGGGAGCGCGCAGGGGTTGACCTCTAGTGCTCCCCCAGCGGCAACGCATCCTTTGACGCAGGTGAGGCATGGGTGCAGTCTCACTAGCAGTGGACACAAGAGGAGACGGAGAAGCAGAATTCCAAGAAACAGAGGAAGACAGACAAGGACCAAACCGAGAGAAATGTAGATATGCAGCAAGGTCTACGCAGCAGTTCAGCTGGCCACTTCTCCTTCTCATCATAGTGAGTAGGCAGTGTAACCCAGCAACCGGCTCGTCTGAAAAACCATAGCGAAATGCCATTTTATCGACCCTACTGCGATGCAATCGAAGGACGCCCGTCATAATTAATCTCTGATCATTAATGAGAGCCGAAGACCGGATGATATTGGAGCATGCGGAATCGCTAACAGGAGTGGAGGTTCGATCTTGAACAGTGTTAAAACTTAATGCGATTAGATGTGAAAACCTTGGAACTTAATTTAACAGCGTTAAAACTTAATGCGATTGATATGAAATCGCCACATCCATGTCCCATCACCTTAAACGCCATCGAATGCACCCACAGCCGAGAGCAGGGCAAGTTTTGATTGAGGACACGTGGCAGAAATTGATTGGAGCAGATCTTTGTTTGGGCCGCTCGCGCAGTGGAAATTCGGACCCAAAAAAGATTAGGGCGAATTTGATAATAAATTCGCGTCACAACTCTCCCTCCGTACGCCAGCCCAACTTCAGACCCAAAAAATATTAGGGCAGAATTAATTTGGTTTTCACGTCACAAAATTGGTCGACGTTAGCAAGCTATTTTGGAACGCGAATTTGGCTTGAATTATGGTTTATCGCCGTTTGAAGTCCGGCGGGCTCGACTTAAGAACAATTTTGTTTGATCCCATCTTATAAAATTTGTGGAGTGTGAGGCACTAGGACAAGGAATTTACGTAACATTAACACAATAAGGGATATCATTGGCTTTTAAAAGCAAGGAATTCAAAGAAAATATTTGGTGAAATCTACGTATGAAAAATAAATGGAAGCAATATTACATGCAATAAAAAATGGGGATAGTATATCATTGGGAGGTACTTTAAAGTCAAGATATACCATGATATCATAAATTATTTTTTGAAGCTATGGATTTCATTGTAAGATTAACAAAAATAAGGAGAAAAAATGCAAAGTTTTAATTTTGAGATAATCTGCAAAAAGGGTAAGGAAAATTTAGTACATGATGCTCTTTCTAAAATAGAAGAGGCCTTAAATTTATATCAAATTACATTTTCTATTCCTAGGTGGCTAGAAGAAGCTTTCCATAATGGAAAAATGACAATAGTACTAAACAAAAACTAAAATTTATAAAGGATGGGATGAACTCTATGGAGCATTGGGAGTGAAAGAGATATACTTTGGTGCAAATGTAGAATATTTTTATGCACGCAAGCATATTTGAATAAAAAAATATTAAGGGAGTCCCATGTCTCTCTGATGGTAGGACGCAGGGTTCCTTAAAACATCTCAAAGGATCAAAAAATATATTTTTGGAAGGAATGAAGAAAGATATTCAAAATTTTGTAAGAGAAGGTCGGGTTTGCATAATAAATAAAAGAGAGATAGTAAAATCTATAGAGTTACTTCAACCATTCCACATACATATTCAAATACTAGAAGATATATCAATAGACTTTATTACAGGGTTACTGAAATATAAAGGTAAGTATTACATTTTTGTGGTCATTTATATAGACAAATTTTGTAGATTTTTGTTGTAGAGCTCAAAGTACATAAACAACAAGCCAAGTGGCAGAAGTGTCCGTGAAAGAAATTCATAGTCTTCATGGTTTTCCTAAAGTAATAGTAACAAGAAACTCTTGGAAATAATTATTTAATATGAGTGGAGAAACACTAGCTGCCATGAGTTCTACATATCAAACACAATCAAATTGTCAAACAAAAATAGTTAACAAATGTTTTTAAGGTTATCTACAATGTTACTCTTTAGAAAAGAAATCTTAATGGATGAAGTGGGTTTGTTAAGGAAGAATGGTAATATGATACTACCTATCACACATCTACTAAAATTTCCCCATTTAAGGCCCTTTATGGATATCCAACTCCTATTATCTCATACTTTTTGCAAGATAAGTCCAAAGTATAGGAAACAGAGTCACGTGTGGAAAATACTAAAGAAACTTTGAAAATTATTATGGAAAACCTTCAAATGACATGAAACATGATAAAAAAACAAGGGGAACAACATTGAAGTGAAAGATAATTTGAGGAGGGTAATTGGGTATTTTTTAGATTATAACATTATAAGCAATCTTCATTCAAGAAAAAGAAGAATAAAGAATTAGCTCAAAAATGTTATGGCCCTAAATAATTATTCATAGGATTGCACAAGTGGTATAGAATTTATATTTTCCTTCTTCTTGCATTCATAAGGTTTTTCATGTATCTTGCCTAAAAAAGGTTTTGGGAAAAAATATGTCAATGTAAATAGAACTTCCAAAATTAGATGAAGAATGAAAGTTGATTCTTGAACCACAAAAAGTTATAGATAAAAATTTTGTATCTCTTTGACATATAACCATTATGAAGTACCTAATCAAGTGGAAGAATATTCCTCTAGAAGAAGGTACATGGTAAAATGATAAATTCGTGATGAAATACCCATGGCTAAAGGGTTCGTTTGAAGTTTTGACAAAGGTTTTGTTATATTTTTTATATAACGCGCGGCGGAATAGTTTTATTGTTTGTTAAGGTCCCACACAGTGATCAAATTTGAAGGGCAGGTCTGAATTTCAATTAGAAGGGCATATATCTATGTTGCCCTTCCATAATGAAAAGCTTTAAAAAAAAAACTTTTCAATTGACCACAATAAATTATTTTTACATTTCATTTTCAGAAAGACAAAACCATCAATCTTTATAAAAATAAAAGACTGTTACATATACAAAAATGAAGAAGGCTCCATCTTTCATTGCTTAAATATCTCATTGGAAATGTCAACATAAGTCTTGAAGACACTATTATAAGAATTTGGATACATACCACCAGGATATAGGAGATTCTTATGTGTCAGATTGTGTAATGAAATTTTGACTTTGTTCACAAGGAGCAGCAGCATGGAGGTCTGGATTTTTCTTATAGAACTTTTTTATTATTATTTGAAACGTTGTTTATAGATATGAAGACAACAATGAAATTATGAGCATGGTGGACAATTACTCAAGCTCATGATGCCAAACCATGATGATGTAAGTTTGGAATTTAACATTTTTACATGTTAAAGACAAATAGTCAAAATCACCAACAACTTAGTATGCCATAATTAATAATCATTCCCTGTTCACTTTTGTTAATAGGTTTATGTCACATGATGATCTCTCTTCTCTGGCATTTACTTGTATTGAAGATCACTATTCTAGGAATAAGGAGTTATTTTCTCCAAAAATAACCCTAGTCAAACATTGACAATGCATCAAGGATATCTTTCTATGCTTCATAAGTACATATGTTCTACTTCTAAATCATGTCTTGGAAGTGGTTTTTTTGCTGGAAATTATTCACCAGTTGGTTTCATACCAAATTATTTTTCTCATTTTCAGCATCCAATACATGAAAAAGATAATGGTTTAAAACAACATAAATATTTGAAATTTTGCAAGAATTGTCTGGCACACTTTGAATATGAATTTTGAAGTCAAGTGCATGATGTTGTATAGGATTAAGTGTCATTTTGAATACCAAATGTTTCACAAGAAACTTCTCAACATGCTACCCTGCAGTAAGGATTAAATGACAATATTGCATCAACTATTTCCATAATAAAAGTGCACCTCGGCCATAAGACTAAACAACTACAAATGTTGTAGATCTAACGAGACCACACAATCAAATGTATTCCACAAGGCCAATACTGTATGAAAAATGAAAAGGAGTTTGCAACCAAAAATACCTTAGGCAACTAATTCAATTAGATACACCAAACCATCAGCAAAAAGGAAAACTAGCCTACTCAAAAGGCAAGTGTTTACCTCCTTTGACAAAATTTTGAGTTCCGAAACAAGGGCCTTTATTGTCTTCTCAATGCCCCTAGTAATTTGAACGGGGTTTGCACCTGCTGCAACAACCTAAACAAAAAGGTTTCATTTCAAATTATTTTCCACAAATTTAAGGTACAACCATTGTCAATTTTGTATTTCCTAACAAACTCATAAATTTTGACAAAAGAACCAAAAAATTTTAATACCTGATAGCAATTTTTTCACTCAAAAACTATCCTAGACTCAATAAGCCCAACCCAAAACTAAAAAACCAAACACCAGAAGACCCTACAAAAATGAATAGATGATCTTAATTCAGTACTATCGACAAAAAGTTACCTTTACACCCTCACTTATTAAACCCTGTGTTGTTGAATTTTAACTTCAACTGCTGCAACAGAAGGACGGATGCAGCAGCAATATTTTTTTTTGGAGGTTGCTTGCACGCCATCCAGAAATTCAATTCAGCATTTAAAATTCCTGCAAGTTTTTTTTGTAGACGGCCGTAGCCATATTTCTGTACAGGATTGTATTTAAACACAACAACCAGCATTAACGCAATTCACCAACCAGAAATTAAACAAACAGAAATTTACCCCCCAATTTTGTAAATTCAAAAGGAGGACACATGGAGCATTAATATTGGATCTCATGAAATTGGAGGGAATCTGAAAACCTGAAAACCAGACCTGAATTTTTTATACGGCACATTGGTTTGATAATTCGCGTTACAAATTAGGCAGACGTCAGCATCCCATTTTGGAACGCGAATTTGGTTTGAAATTCAATCTATTCAGACTTTTGAAGTTCGACGAAAAGGGTTCTTTAATGTTTTTTATAATTTAATTTTATGTATGCTTTAATATATACATATGTTTTAAACATATGTTATATATATATCATATGCGAAATGAAAGGTGGGCCATAGAATTTAGTTTTAATTTTATTTTTTTTAAAAGAGGGTTTATTATAATATGTTTTTTTTTTTTTAGAAAGAAAAAAACGTTGTTTTCATTAACAGTGCATATAACAAAACATTACATTCCCATCATGAGATGATAAGAAAACCCGATCTGAAACAATTTCCATCTTGACAACTTCTAAGGAAGAAGGAGTCAAAAATGAAAAAAATATGTGGGGATCATACAAATATGGGGGCATAACACCCCAACCAGATTATGAGTCCAGATAAAGAAAAAACCAACGGAGCAGCCCTTAAAAAGGGGAAATGGTGTCATATGTTACTGAACTCATCAGGATTAAAGAAAAAAGCATAATGATCATAGGCAAAAACTGGCTCGCTTGATGTGTCATATGTTGGCCCTATAGAAAGCTAAAAACCATTGCATCTTATGTGAATAAAACCTATGTTGTTATGAAGAAACAGCTTGAAATCATTATAATGGAAATTGGCTCTCCTGTTGCATAATTATATGTTACAGCATATAAAAATAAAAAGGACAAAAAAGCTTGTTAGTTTTTTTTATAGAAAGTACGTAAAAATTTTATTACACAGTAGTGTGTAAAAAGTGAAAGGCTGAGTGTAACTTTTTAAGTGTGTATGCACAGCAGTGCGAAAGTGAAAAACACAGTAGAGTGTTTTAGAGACAGAGTATGTTTGTTTTGAACAGAAAGTAAGTTGGTTTTATGCACTGCGTTTTGTAGCAGTCATAATTTTGTAATCCCTCTCAGTGAGGAAGAAGTGTAATAGTTTTTTTTTGAGTTATTGAAGGGAATAGAAGTTTTTTTTCAAAGTATTGAAACTCTGTCTCCTGTCAAAGAAATTTTTATTTTCTCTATGTTAAAAGAAGGGAGATTTATTCTCCATTCATTATTCTGGAATTTTTCAATATTCCAACATGTGCAAGAACAACAGATGTTGTGGTTCCATCCCCAGCTAAATCATTTGTCTTTTCTGCAGCTTGCCTTACCAACTTGGCCCCAATATTTTCAACTGGGTCCTCTAATTCAACCAATAAAAAGGCCAAAACCATAGCATTGAGATACATTTCATTACACTATCAATAACAATAAAATTTGACTCAGCCATAACCCTTTCCTTTTATTTTTGTGAAAAGCTTTATGCATTACTCTAATGTGGCTAGTCCATAGGCCAAGTAGACCACTGGGTAACAAATATGTTTCCTTTCACCTTTGAGTTTTCAAATTATGCCTACCAAATCTAAGACATTTAAGAGGGGGAACTAATACAACGTTTAAAAGAAAACCAGAGCACACATCTACAAATTACCTCCTTAGCTACTGTCACACCATCATTAACTATTTTCGGAGAACCATGCTTGCTCTCCAAGACAACATTTTTCCCTTCGCCCCAAGGGTGACTCCAACAAGATCAACAAGTTTGTTCACACCGCCTGCAAGACAAATTGACAATGCTTTCGGTAAGTGTGCAATTGAATGCCAGACCATATGCCAAAACAAACCTCCATGAAAAATTAAAATAACACATTAAAATCAAATATAAGTGGACAAGGAAAGATCCACCGCAGTGAAGTTTCACGTGCAGGTGACCTTCCTTTAAACATAATTTTTTCTCTGACCTACAAATTTTTTGTCACTAAGCCATCCTTGTTGAAGTACAACTCCTTTTCCATAGCTCTTGTATTAACTACCTTCTCTCTGTCATGTAATCTCAGAGTCCCTCTTCTGCTTGAGCGATTAAAGGAAATGGGTGAAAAAACTGAAAGAGAAGACAATTGTCTCACACAATTATCAAACGTTGCACCCAAATTCTTCCCCTTTCCATTGTTACCCAATGAGGTAGATGTGACAATTGTTGTCATACTGCCCAAAGCAGAGGCCATCTTCTCTTATCCTGAATATAGAATTACAAGATCTGCATATTAGTATGAACCTTAAAAAACATGACTCCCATTGCTAAAAACCACTTTTAAGTTGTAACAGGAAAACTAAACAACTATCGCAACTTTTGGCAACTTCTGGAGCATTAAGAGAGAAAAAACCAAAGAGAAATACAACCACAATCCTCATTTTAATGAGACCGGACTATATATTTGCATTAAGATAATAGAAATAAATCACGACTATATTAAGGCCAGCACAAAACAATCTTTAACCAGTGTCTCTCGTGGCCTTCAGGTTTCCATGCTAGAGATTGCATATTTTTAATTTAAAGTATTGACCTCTCATGCCCATCTATGAATGCATCCAATGGGATATCTACATCAAACGCTCCTTTATATCCCCAAAGACAAATTCCCTACTACAAGAGCACCAGTATTGATGGATCACCCCACACCATCCCACCCACTAGAAACGGTGAAAAAGGAAACCCTAGAAAACTTCTGAAATATCTCAAGATGACTATATGGGTGGTTCTTATGAATCAACCAACCATTCATAACATGCTCATCAATCCAAACCATGAGTATTATGTGACGATATTCAAGCAGGCACTGAATCAGATTTCTGAAGCTATGTTAGAGAAACCCTAAACTCTCACTGAAAATAGGTGAAATGTGGCACCACTGAGAGATTGACATGTGCCAATTGGTACAAGTGGTAGACAATTGGCATGCTCAAACAACGAGGTGATGCAGGAATGACATGAGGGAGAAAATATCAGAAAAGCCCCAAATCTGGAGAACTAAAGCTCATCACCAACCTGAGATCGACAACTTTACATGATGTAACCTATGAAATCGTAAATGGAGAAATCATAGTAACAATAAAGTAACCTATGTAACAATAAATTCGGATTCATCCTGGGAGTGGTAATGGGAGAAATCATAGTGAACAATAGGAAACATGCAGAGTTTCTTACAATCAAATAGATGAAAAAACACATACAAAAAACCTAGATAATAATCATGAACAAGCTTAATATTGAATTATGAATTGTAAAGGAACTTAAAAAATGTGACATTGTGAACCTGGTCAAGCGCACAAGCAAAAATATCCTGAACATGACCCTGATTGACAAGTTTTATTGCTCATGATGCAAGAGGATTTGTACCTGCACTGCCAAGTCAATCAAAATCCATCATTATCTATACAATAAATACAAGTAATTGATGTAGTATTTTTTACTCTAAGATGCATTCTTATGATAATGTTAGAACATATGTTGAAAATGTCAAAACATACCTGAATAAGCTCCTCTTCGTTTCAAGAACAATTTATTAGAGTCGCATGAACTTGGAACAAGCCTCCCACGATCTGAAAGAGTAGCAACTAAGTCAACAGTGACTTTTTTGTTGCTACAATGGATCGAGGGAGGTTTGTTCCAAGATTAAATCACTCCAATAAATTATTCTCTACTAAACAGGGCCAACCACGTGAAGGTGGAATCTCTTATGCCCCCCCCCCCCTCACATCACTCTCAATTCCCCAATACCCAATCTATATTTCATTTTTTACTTTCATGAGCATAAAAAAAAATATTCAATAACCAATAAAAAAACAATTCAACAAAAAGTACGCAAGGAAACATTGAAATTAATGCTTGACATAAAAATAGTATGATAAATGAGTTTTTTATATAACGCAAAAAACGTTCCAAGCATGGTAACGTTTGTCTTATAATAATACAATATTTTACATTATCAAAATTTCTTTTTCTTCTTCCTATTTCTAAAGCTCCTAATTACATCATCAATATCATCGTGCTCTGCTTCTGTTTCGTGCCTTTCGACCTGCACTGCTGACCTAGTTGTGTAGTCACGATGTCTGGTCTCATCCAGTGACGGGGCATTGCCTACAAAAACAGATAATATTAAATTTTAATTGTCAGTTTTTAAATATCATTGAACTAGTTCGGTAATATTAATAAAAAAAATTGTAATGAGATTATTTACCTGGTGCACCAGTTGTCGCCGCTGACCTAGTTGCGTTGTCACGATGTCTGGTCTCATCCAGTGACGGGGCATCGCCTACAAAAACAGATAATATTAAATTTTAATTGTCAGTTTTTAAATATCATTTAACTAGTTCGGTAATATTAATAAAAAAAATTGCAATGAGATTATTTACCTGGTGCACCAGTTGTCGCCGCTGACCTAGTTGCATTGTCACGATGTCTTGTCTCATCCAGTGACGGGGCATCGCCTACAAAAACAGATAATATTAAATTTTAATTGTCAGTTTTTAAATATCATTGAACTAGTTCGGTAATATTAATAAAAAAAATTGCAATGATATTATTTACCTGGTGCACCAGTTGTCGTCGCTAACCTAGTTGCGTAGTCACGATGTCCGCTGTCATCCAGTGACGGGGCATCGCCTACAAAAACAGATAATATTAAATTTTAATTGTCATTTTTTAAATATCATTGAACTAGTTCGGTAATATTAATAAAAAAAATTGCAATGAGATTATTTACCCGGTGCACCAGTTGTCGCCGCTGACCTAGTTGCGTAGTCACGATGTCTGGTCTCATCCAGTGACGGGGCATCGCCTACAAAAACAGATAATATTAAATTTTAATTGTCAGTTTTTAAATATCATTGAACTAGTTCTGTAATATTAATAAAAAAAATTGCAATGAGATTATTTACCTGGTGCACCAGTTGTCACCGCTGACCTAGTTGCATTGTCACGATGTCTGGTCTCATCCAATGACGGGGCATCGCCTCCAAAAACAGATAATATTAAATTTTAATTATCAGTTTTTAAATATCATTGAACTAGTTCGGTAATATTAATAAAAAAAATTGCAATGAGATTATTTACCTGGTGCACCAGTTGTCGCCGTTGGGACTGTTGCCCTGTCTTCCTCTCTCGTGGTAAGATCCTCAAGGGAAACATTCTCTGTCATTTAAACAAAAAACGTTATAAGGACAACCATCAAGGTATAATTAGAAAAAATTATAAGTGGAAATTAATTACTGTCACGGCCCTCACTGATAGTAGCATTGTCGGCCTGGTCCCCACTACAATGATTAGGTTGCACGTGAGGATCATCTACATCTGGCTCTAAAACTGGGTTATTTGCCTCGTCGGTAGTGTTGCTCCCCTGATTTAAACAAAGTTTTTAGACATTAAATTTATGGACGAAAACAAACATATTGAAAGGTTAATGTTTTACCTTATCAGGCATTCTGGATCTTGGGACCTGCCCCAAGCTTTTGCGACGTTCAACTACAGCTTGATAGCCGAAATGGAAAGCGATATTTTTATCTTCCTTTGTAGTTTCTGTTCCGAATTCATCACCCTACATTACATATTATTGTGTATTTTTAATCATATTTGATAGGATTACAAAAACGTTGGAAGGCGATACAATTAATTATAAGATGTTTAGCAACTTAATTACAATTCTTGCAGCTAATTTCAAGTAGTCGCCCTGGCCTAGCTTGTGATGGCCCTTTTTTTCAATCCTAGCTTTGGTTGCCTTTGAGGTGTCAGGCAACCTAGCATCAAAATATTGAAGTTAGATATGACGTAGCACACTTTTATTTTAGACATAGAGAAAATTAAAGCTATTGAATTAAAGTTGTAATTTACCTTGCGAGTCTAGTTGGAATTTTTCCTTCTTTCTTTGCCCTTTTATCTTTTCCGTCATGGATGAGTTCTCTCCACTCACTCTCTGGAACTGTGAGAGGATGCTCGTATCTAGGGTTAAATTGCAATTGCGTCCTATAGGTGTCCCTGGTATATTTCAAATATTTTCCGGCTACCCGAGCCACCGCTGTTCTGTCAAATGTGCCAACCCCAAAAAGGGCTTCTAGATAATCTAGAAGTTCTTTTTTCAGGTTGGAATTCTGGGAATTCCACCCTGTGCGTATGGTTGGGCCAAAAATTACCAACACATGGCTCTCCAAAAACCTGTAGAACTCATTGTTTCCTACATAGAAAAAAAAATATATTATCATTAATTTAAAAATAAAAATCATGATAAATATGTTTTAGATAAAGTACATGAAATAGTTAAAATATTAAAATTTACCTGGGAGTTGTACATGCTTTATAGGGACACCCTCATCGTTCACCAAAAATGTGCCATTAATGGTCCCTGTGGAGCTGACACGTGTAGCTCCAGGAAACGCAATAATGTAGTTGGCCATATCAGCCTCATCATTGCCAACACGTTCAGCGGTTGGCTGGGTGTCTGCTTGGGCAGGGTGTGTTTCTTGGCTGGCACCTAAAGGAGTAGAAGGTGTACGAAAGGGTTGTTGGGCAATCTCTTGCCCTCGTGTCCCACTACCACCAACACCGGGTTCAGCAAATGCCAGAAAACGCTACATACAAAAGAACTTTTTGTTAGTTTAGTCAATGTAAAAATTAAAAATCAAACTATCACAATTCATCTCATGCAGAACAAAAAAAATATCCTTTTTACTTTTTATTATTACCTGATATCTTTCTAGCTGCCTCATAAGATGTTGTATCCTCTCTTCTGTTTCAGGTGTTTGAGGCGCGTCTATCAAAGTATTAAATTCCGACCTTGCATCTCGTGCCTTTTTTTGCAACAAGAACACTGGAGATAGAGATGAAGAAAGCTCTTCCTCAAAGAGGGAATCATCAGGCGTACCATGGCTAGGTGTCTGCATATTTGAACAAAATTAATATTATTTCAATTATGTAAATAACTAAAATACCTGAAGATAGAGCAATGTTGGCACTTTACATGTTCTTCCGTTGGCCTCTTTCTGTGATCATCCCGTATCAGGGTTGTTCCTGTACTGCCCTAATCAGTCTGCCACATTGCAATAAAATTATAAATGTAAGAACTTGAAAACAATATCTAACTTAAAAACACAAAATGCAAACTGAAATAATTTCTAATAAGACACCGGAAGACAGAGTTAGAGTTTCAAATATGCCTTGCATTGAATTTAGTCCTGGAAACATGTCATTGCACATTAAGGCACCCAAACAATAGACGAGTTGACAATGAAGACCTTATTGAATATATTGTTGGATCAACTTCTAGTAAACTTGTTGTGAAGACCTTGAGGACATTTTTGGAGCAACATTGTTGAAGTTGATGGTATAGCATTGTTGGAGACGATCTTGAAGGGCCTTGAAGTGAAGCTTTTGGAGCAACTATTGAAAAATCCTTAGAGCATTTAAGTAAGGCACTTTCTATCTTCCATCACCTTTTTCCTTTCAATATCCTTTAAACGATTTTTTTGATATTTAATGTTTGAAATCACGTTATAATTTCTTGATTATATGTGTTTGGGGACTTTCCCTTTGAAATTACCCAAAAATACCCTGGCAATTTTATCTTCAGGATGCATGTCTGACCCTATTGTTCAATATTTTGATTGATAGTAGTAAACATAGAGAGTTAGGGGGATCTTGAATTGGTTTGGTTGGGCCATTAGATCCCTAACATCTACTAGGGAGAACCCCCCTTGAGTTGGAGGAGAGCTAGCCCGAAGTGAAAAGAGGTTGGTGAGGTGACAATGGGGCTATTGAATTACACATGGTATCACACTTTAGCTTTACGAATTTATCTTGAGAAGTGCGAGATTTTGCTATATCAATTCTCAAATTGTTTACAACACTATTGTTAAGAACTAATAAGAAGTGATGTTGAGGGGTTTCTGGGTATAAGAAACAATACCATTTAAAAACTAGGGTTCTCATTCCTTGGCATTCCTTCATCTGGGCCTAGGGGCACACTAGAATAATTTCACACTAAACCATACAAACATAAAAGTAACTTAACAGATCCATAAAGTAATAATAATCATAATTCCTAATTTCCTTTTGTACGATATGATGCAAATTATTCAAACATGAAGCAATGAAGACATGCAATGTTCGAATTTCAAGATTGATGAACCAATACAAGAATTTAGAAACTACAACTTTGATTCAATACTCTATGTCCTAACTCCAGGAAGGAATCTATTTTGTAGTACAGAACATGCATCGTGTATTATCAATTCTTAATTGACAACAACTAAAGGTCATCTACCTCATCAATTCCTTCCCATTTTGTGTTTTTATGTTATATTCCTTATAAAAGTGTCAAATTTCTCTCAAAGTAAGCAACCACTGAATAAAATAAAAAATAGCTGAGATATGATTAAGAAATGGTCATTTATTTCTTGAAAGGATCTTCACAATTTCTTTGGTTGTTTTTCATCTCAAGAAACAAGAAATGACCTAAGAAACTATCGTGATGTAATATAAGAAACAACACAGTGCAATGGCCATTTTCAAAGCCAAATGATGTCCATTAAGGACATGGCCTTTATTTGGTTCCTGTTTCATAGGAGTTTCGGGTAGAAATGGAACTTTGTTGTACCATTTCCAGTAGTAAAAAGGGAAAACCTTCTTTTTTCCATGGGAAATAATTTACCTTTCCTTTTTCAAGATAATCTAAATCACAAAAAATATGAACTATACTGCACACATTCTTGGATAATGTGAAAGTGGAAAAGGAATACCCTACACAAGTGATGCACACATGTACATTTGAACACTAATAGATTTTTGTAGTGGAAATGCAATGCTTGTTTTCATTTAAATGTAGGGTTTTTAAAGCAGGGAGAAATAATGGCTGCCAAATTAATAAGCGTTTCTTTGGGAAAAATTTAAATCTTGTGTTGGGTGATGAAGATAATAGAGGGTATTGAATCTTTATTCTTGACATCTAGAGAGAACCCTACAACCTAACACAATCCAATGGAATTGACCAAAAAAACCCAAATAGAGTCAACCCTACTATAGGAGGAAGGGCCTGCAGTAAGAACTTACCATTTTGCAAGAGCTGAGGGTGAATGTTGTTCTGCAAGAGCTGAGGGTGAATGTTGTTCTGCAAGAGCTGAGGGCGAATGCAGGGCGAATGCTGTTCTGCAAGAGCTGAGGGCGAATGTAGGGCGAATTTTGTTCTGCTAAAGCTCAGGGCGAATGCTTAGGGCGAATGTTGTTTTGCAAGAGCTCAGGGCGAATGCTGTTCTATAAGAGCTCAGGGAGAATGCTGAGGGAGAATGCTATTCTACAAGAACTGAGGGCAAATGCTGAGGGTGAATGTTGTTCTGCAAGAGCAGAGGGCGAATGCGCGCGTGATATCAGACGTTACTATAGCACACATGTACATTTGAACACTAATAGATTTTTGTAGTTTAAATGCAATGCTTGTTTTCATTTAAATGTAGGGTTTTTAAAGCAGGAAGAAATAATGGCTGCCAAATTAATAAGTGTTTCTTTGGGAAAAATTTAAATCTTGTATTGGGTGATGAAGATAATAGAGGGTATTGAATCTTGATTCTTGACATCTAGAGAGAACCCTACAGCCTAAAACAATCCAATGGAATTGACCAAAAAAACCCAAATAGAGTCAACCCTACTATAGGAGGAAGGGCCTGCAGTAAGAGTTGAGGGTGCGAGAGCTAAGGGTGTGAATGTCAAATTAAAGCGCCGAGGCGAACGCCGAGGAAAATGTTGTTCATGAAGAGTTGAGAGCGAATGCCGAGGCGACGTTGTTCGCAAGAGCCGAGGCGACGTCGAGGCGAATGTTGTTCGCAAGAGCGTGAGGAAAATGCGCGCGTGATATCAGACGTTAATGTAGCTATTGCGACGGATACGAAATAATAAAATCATTTTTATGTAGCGCGCATATAAGTTTCATAATTTTATGTAGCGTGCATATAAGTGTCGTTATACCGACGGCAGACAAAGCATCACTATTGCGACGGGTGCCTCCAAACGTCGCAATTGTGACACTTAGACATTGTGTCGCACTTGCGACATTTTGAGGCAGTCGTCGCAATAGCGACGCTTTGGGCCATAGTGTCGCAATTGCGACGTCTTCCTCCAAACGTCGTAATTGCGACACTTTGTCTAAGTGTCGGTATTGCAACAATTTTCTATAAACGTCGGTATAGCGATGGTTTCGAGCGGGATGGAAAAAATTTGGGGAAATTTCTGACATTTGGTCAAAAGCGTCGGAACCAAGTGTCGAAATTTCCGCCAAATGTAGTAGTGTATCATCATGAATAAGTAGACTACTCAAGAAGGCAATAAGGTGTTGCCTAGACGTTCCCTTGAGGCATGGGATCTGAAATGTATTGGGAAACAACATTCCCATGTGGATCCTCCATCCCCAAGAAATCATCCACACAAAATGAGTCACCTCTCAACATGGCAACTCCTGAAAATGTTCCTCCACCTTGAGCTCCCGCAAAATAGGTGGGCTAAAAATCTGCACATGTAATGTTCCAAAAATTTCATGAAGATAATTGGAACATTAATTTTTGTTTATGTCATCTAGGAGATGAATAAAATGGGTAAAATGCCCATGAGTAGGAACAATATCCTTCATAATGTGAAAAGGATCAATGGAGCAGCTTAATTTTGCACCTTCTAGTGTGAAAAGGGGCAATTGCATGAGGACAAGGTCAAGTTTGACCAAGTCAACAGTGCTGCCTAAGAGGTGTAGCTTGTATGAGAAGACATCGCAGTTTGAGAGGGAGGAATATTCCTTGTGGAAGAAACCCTAATGTGTGGGGTCCAAGGCAAAGAGGCATTCACTTGCATAAAAGGAGTAAGAGGTAGCCATAGTGAGATATCTTTGAGCATTTGATCATTTCTCTACTTAGACATATTTGCAGCCCCGGTTGTTCAGCTGAGTTGCAGTACTGCTTAGCACGAGGGATTCCGGTCTAGGATTTCCTCTCCTTCTTGAGAAGCCTCTTGAAGGATTGCACTTCATTTTCTCCACATCTTGGCTCAAGGCCAAATCCATTATTCATTCACTACATTTTTTCTATTGAAGTATAACGTAGTGTTGCTAGGTGTTGCAATGGAGGGGTTCCACAACACCATTCCTTGTCTCATATTTCGGAGGAGGGAGTCTCTATTCATCGAAAAGGTTAGAAGGAAGGTTTCTAAGCTTATTTTCATACTTTGGCATCAAGGCCAAGCATCTCCCATCATATACAGCGTAGTCCATTCTCCATACTGCGTTATTTCAATGCACACTTCCAGTGAGGGGTTGCACCACCATTTTGGATGAGGAGACCTTCAGTGCTGAGATCAAACTTGCACTTGATAGATCTATTGGAGGAGGTTATTTCAGATTGCACATCATCTTTAGCCCTCTCCAGTATTTTCAGAGTTGCAGTTGTTGCCTAGCAACTCCTTCATTTTTGCAGATTTGCCATTTGTACATGTATTGTAGCCAATCCTTCTAAGGATTGTGCATTATTACTATATTAGTGTTTTCAGGGGTTGAGAGCTTGCTCCCCCTCCTTTCTTTGAGCTAATATTGTTATATCATTCTATTATCATGTATTTGGTTGCAGTGTCTCCAATGAACTGTGTTATTTTAGTTATATGAGCTTTCTGCATAGCAGTGTTGCTATGTTTTCTTGTACATGTCTAATTGAGGCTTTCATTGCCCAGCTCGAGTGATTGATTCCTCAAAGAATTGTACACATTTGCTACTATATTATACATTGGTTGGCTATCTACTTCTTCATGTGTGCATACTTCATAAAATAACGTTGTTGCTCCATTTCATATTCATGTATTGTTGTAGTCCCTTCATCAGGCACTTTTAGAGGACATCTAGTAGTGGGAGATTTGTTTAACCACTCTAGAAGGATTCCTTTGGAGCCTCCTCTTGGATTTAGCACTTAGACACATTTTTCTAAGGGATCCAGGTCTTGGTTTCAATTCCTGTAGTAGCCATTACTGGAAAATGTGTTTTCCCAGTCATGCCTTGCTAGATGTTCCGAATTTGGAACATTACAACATGGTAGACAAGATAGCCTACCCCACACTGTTATCCTCTCCACTTAAGATAAGTGTAGAGTGAAAACTGATCTTGGGCTACAAGGATATTTCCCTCAAGTGGCATCATAAAGATTAGATCTGCAAAGATCCTCCCTCCAACGTTGTAAAACCAATTAGCCCAAAATGTTTCATATGTGATGGATAGAAAAGTATCATCATAAGGTGTCCCATCACACACATGGCTCACCTCCAAGAGAAACAAATTTTTGGTTATGGTGGCCACAACTCTTCCCATGTTCCCATTAGAACATGTACTGCAGAAAATGTGGGAACCTACTTCCCAAAAGGACACATCCAAACCATGTGCCTCACTCAACATCATGTCTCCCATCAAGATAAAATCAATATCAGCAATTGAGAACATGATTATCACCATCATGAAGGAAATACTAAAGGTCCTATGTGATGCAAGAGAGTACCAACAGTTCCCCAAGTCTTCACAGCACAGTGTTACAAACTGTTGCTTCAGAAGAATACATGGCAAATTGTTTCCTGTTACATGGTTAATCATATGAATCAAATGAACATACATGTAAGAAAAACATATTTTCCCAAGGCCACATAAGAGATGGCTGTCTCCATCATATAATTTGGCCCAATGTAGATCATGGAGCTTAATTAATAGCTTTCCCTCTTGTGGAGCAATGCACTGCCAAAAGATGGTAAGAGGATGCAAGCAAAAGCTCTCACCATATGTTGGAAACAAGAAGATACATGGATCCATGAATGAATCCTCAATAATAGTTTGGCACACTCCCATGAGGGGGAATGAAACAAGTGCTGCATGAAAGTCCTTCTCCTCATGCTTGGAAACCCAAGTCAAGAAAAGCACACCACAGTAATAGATGTCTCCATCTACCACTTCATCTTCTTCACCTCCTCTTTGCTCACCAAGTGAATTTAATGAGAAGTTCTCCTGGGAATACTCCATCAATAAATCCCAACCCCAAAGTGACAACATTGTTGGCCTATGCAAATAGGCTCCCATCAACACATAGCTCCAATCTTTGACATGCAGAATGTCAAAGGCATCTCCCATAATGCTGCTACATAGGAGAAGTCCTTCTTGAACATCTAAGGCCAAGGAGTAACCCCTTTTCACTATGATAGTGCCATCTTCTACTCCTATAACATCATGAATACTGTGAGAGAAAATCTGCCCTTTCTCTCTCAAGAACATCCCAAGCAACAAAATCTTTTGCTGCCTCCTCATACTTCCATCATCCAAATCATGTAGTGACAACATGGTGCTTTACATGAAGAACGTTATGCCAACACAATGTGCCCATACTCTTTGCTGCTCCATGATGAAAGTATCCAGCCACATACCCTTAGAAAGAGAGTGATTACCAAACTCTTTCAAGAGCAACCAACATAGCCAAGCCTCCTACTGCCCGGTGTCATAGATCTGCAAGTAGCTCTCTAGCTTCTTTCTCTCCATCCACATCCACTCAACCAATTGTGGATGTCTCCTTCCACTCTTCCTCTTGGTACTCCTCCCATGAGGGCTACCATCATCCAAAACAGATTCCTGCATTTCATGGGATCTTGAAATGCAATCTTCCCGAGGATCAATTTGACCCTATGAGGACCCACATAGGTGGTAGGAAAAAACCTCCCATCATGATGTGCATGGCTCAAGAAATGTCCAGCGCAGTCATGAGAGATGTTATCCATCCGAAGATGTCCTCCATCTACTATCTGCTCCTGTGAGAAGGGAAGAACATCCTCAAACTGTTGAAGAAATTTGCACTCCATGATGTGTCAAAGTGCACCTCCAATGAATTCTTCCCATAAGGTCTTCTCCTCATGCATGTTCTTCCAAAACCAAAGGGGCCTTGGATTTGCTGCAAGTAGAATTTTCTCTTTAAGCCAGGGTGTGCTCATTAATAAAGGGTATGTTGGCCGGATAAATCGATCTTGCAGACAAGACTGATCTCCCTAGTATCAGAATATATTCTAGCAACAAACAGACAATTAAATTTATCTTTCTCTAGATATATCATGATTTATAAGTAAATGCTACAAAGGTGTTACGATCCTACCTTGATCCAACGCTTGTTTGTAGTAGTGTTCTTTCAGTCGCCCGAAAGAGTTACGTTCAAAGACCTGCATTCACAAACAAAAAAACATCAAATAGCACCTGCATAGCATATATTCATAAATCATATCCATTATGGTGATCAAGGAATCCATAAAATAAACAATCAGATGACAGCTTATTGAGAAAAACAAACTTATTTGTATTAACTTTGAAATATTAGAAGAACCTTACAACCTTTTCAGCCTTGATGTTGAACAGGTCCTCCCGGGTTCTGAAGCATGAATTTCCTCTACTTTTATAGGTCTTGCACTCTTCCAACCGAGATACATACAGGTATGTAATCTTTCCTCATAAAATCTCAGCTAAATGAATCAAAGTTCCAACAGCACTTTACCTCAAATAACACTAAAGGTTGAACTCATCAATTCTATTGTCCATTAGTAACCCTTTGAGGCTACCCTATGCCTCTTTTTATAGTGCAAAAGAGGAGGTTACAGTTCCACCTATGAAGGGATAAATTCCTCCTTCAAAGGGATAAGCTCCTCACATCAAGGGGTTAGCTCCTTAAGGCAAGGGATACATGAACCTGAAAAGAGTGGTTCTACAACCGCAAGATTCCTTCCAGAGGCTTCTAGAAATTACTGAAAGTGACCTTTTTGAGTTTACTTGCACCTTTTTAATCTTTTACAGGGGTCTGCACCCTTAACACAGAGAAAGTGCGGTCAGGTTCGCAGGAGACATGACCATTAGGTGCGGGACCGCAGGTAAGACAAAGAGAAAGTGCGATACCAGAGTTTTAGAGACTTTTGAGAGATTTCTCTTATTTTTAAGGCTTGACATGAGGAAATGATGTTTTAGACTTGCAAAGGAGGAAATTATGAGTGATAATGAGCTCATACAGATATCAGAATGTCAAAGTGACAATTTTCAGTGAAACAGATTTTCCCCTAAAGTGCGAAGTCTGTAATAGATGAAGATAGAGTCTGTCATGTATGAAGATTGAAGTAATTTATCATTTCAAGGATCATCATGTGGACACCCCAGTTGGAACCTGTAAAAACATTCAATGCAAAATATATATATGTAGACATATCATCGCTCAGGTAGGCATTCCCATACTCAGAACAAAAACTAACTAAACTTGTTCTGATACAAAAATGATTTTAATATTACATCAATATTGTAGACATAGCATGGACGCGGCCATATGTAATGAATAGTCTACTGCATAATGAATATTAAAACTCCTTGCAGCCTGGATGGTGGAAACTAGATCCACGGTCTTGATTTCTGCTTCTCAAACTAGTACGATTCTATCCATGTGAATGAGTGTGTCAAAGTCGAACATGGTAGAAACCACCTGATTACCAGTCAATGATGTGAACTGTTAACAAGTGTGAGAGTAACCACCAGTAATGTCAATGGCCCTCAAAGTACTCAGTACAATCCATGAAATGTGAATAAATGAGCTGAAGTCAAACATGTCACGGAATCATTCGATCGAAGGTCAATGATGCAACTTTTCATCGAAGGCGAGAAACCTGCTATTGAGGAATGCAGATTTCAAGGTACTGATGATTTCTTGATCAACTTCCTAGATAATTAGTTGTCGTCAATATAAAGTGATACGTCGTAGGCAAGGCCATAACATGAAATCATAGATCAATTTTTGAAGAAATATATTGACAAGGACTGACTCAGGGATGGTCAAAATGGAAGACAAATATTTTGCAGAGGAATGGTTTCTTTGAAATATCTTCTTGAAAATATAACGACACTGCAGATGTCTTGGTGACAATTGACCCAAAGTTAATACCCAGAAACCAGCTGAAGACTTTCAATATGGTTTGATTAATTGTTAGGCAAAGGATTTCCCAACCCAGGTGAACAAAAGTGTTGTGTTCAAGAGTGGTTAACGGTTTTTTGAAAATCAAAATGTAACAAATAGGTTTTTTTTTCTCTTTTTCCCCCACCATTTCTAGCAAGTACCTATTTATTTTTGACAAGCTTGAGGAGGATAACATTTGCTTGTTATAAGCTCATCCTTCGGATGAGTCCAACCTAGTTTAAAATTCGAACCCTAAGAAGGAGTTTAAAATTGAACAGGTCCTTTACTGTTAAATTTTAACGAGTCTAGTATAGGAGAAACTCAGTGTTTTTCAATTTTAGGGAGTCAGAAGAAAAAACTTAAGAAAACTCCATGGGTGTACTTTTTCGTAAATTTAGTCTCTCGAGCCCAAAAAAGGATAAAATCATGTGGGAGAGAACTCTATTGACCGTAATTAGTCAATGTATTCCTTTTTCGTAAATAGTCCATTTCAGTCCGTAAAAGGGGTAAACTTATACTGAAGGGACGACCATTCATTTACTTTAACGAGTTCGAATAGTCAAGTACTTGGCAATATTTTCATTTTTAGAGAGTCTGAAAAGGGCTTAAAAGAGAACTCCAGGGTTTCGATTTTTCGTAAGTTTTAACGAGTTTGAAAAAGGGATAAAAATGTACTCATATGGCCGACTTTCAATTTAATTAACGAGTAGGAAAAGACGAAAAGAACTCGGCATTTTCATGTGTTTTACGAGAACGAAAGATAGCAAAATAATCTCAGGATTTTCATGAGTTTAACGAGTCTTGAAAATAATAACCGAAATGGACTCAAGATAGGTTTCATTTTTACAAATCTTGAAGCAGAGAAAAGCTATGCTTCAGATAGGTTTTAATTCCCCCCAAGCGTAACTGCTAGAGTGCATGCCCCCCCAACTTCATTTCATTCAACTAAAAAATACTACTTGTAATTAATAGCTGGATGGAATTAAGGTTCATTTACGAGATCGTATGAAAGACCCGACTTAAAACTATAAGAAAATTATGAAAAAACTGAAATAACTAACCTAAATATATGACTTAACATTTACGAGATCTAGTCAAAGACTCGACTCAATTAGGGGAGGATTTGTTTCATTTTTTAATGAGCTTGACACAGGAAAAGAACTATGCTCATGGCAACGTGTTTCATTTTTTAACGAGGTTGACACAGTAAAAGGAACTTTCCTCTTGATCCATTGATTCATTTTTAACGAGGTTGACACAGTAAAAGGAACTTTCCTCATACCTGATTCATTTTTTTACGAGGTTGACTCAGTAATAGGAACCATCCTCAGACCAACTAATTCATTTTTTAATAAGGTTGACATGGTAAAAGGAAGTATCCTCGCAAAAATTTGTTTCATTTTTTAACGAGGTTGACACAGGAAAAGAACTTTCCTCTTAGAAGCTTGTTTCATTTTTTTAACGAGATTGACACAAGAAAAGGAACTATGCTCTCAACTAACTGATTCATTTTTTAATGAGGTTGACACAGTAAAAGGAACTATCCTCATAGTGACCTTGCCATGGCTTCCAACTGGAAGAAATACATGTCAAGGGACACTCCTCAATCATGGCCTTCAAGAAGTCTTCATCAGATGGAAGAATAGTTTTCTGGAAGGAATCCATGCCAAGGGACTCAAAATGGATAAGAACACCGTGTTAAAATACCCCCATAGGGTTTTCCATGTCAATTATCGTATCTAAGTCATAGGAAGTCAAGCAAACAGTGAGAGGCTCACTTGCATCGGTAACTGAAAACATGGGACTGGTTGCCACATAATAAACCCATGGCGGGGTAGATACCACTTTCATATCAAGAACATTTAAGGGTGTCAGATTCTTGGTAGTCGAATCAAGACTAGGGAATGAAAGTTGGTCAACAGTCACAATGTTTCCATTTTGAGGGAAAGACATCACGCGAAAGAGTGTCGATACGATAGCTTTCATTGCATAAACATAGTCTTTCCCAAGGAGTAAATTGAAATCCAAGGGGCCTCGAACTACCATAATATCAATACAGATATTTTTACCTTCCAAAGTAATAGAAAATTTAGGAAGGATCCCTAAAGGTTCACTAATAGTTATGTTAAAAGCTTTCAGATTCTGCGTAATAGGCACAAGCTGAGGGGAACCCAAAGCTTTCCAAGCAGTTGAGGATAAAATAATAACAGAAGCACCTTCATCTACATGTGTGCGGTGTATGTACCTACCACCAAACTTCACAATGATTTGGAAAGGGATGGAGGAAGGAATACGAGGTTCTGTCAGTCTATTCCAATCAAAGGAAAAGACCTCAGTACTTAGAGGGGGTTCTGTAAAAATAGGTGAAATGCCCCCCGGCATAGAAGAATCTAAAGTAACAAGAAGAACCTGAGCGGTATGAAGTTCACTCTCTATATGGAGAATGGGATCGACCGATTGTGAAATCGAATCGACCACTTGATCAACTAATGGATAATCAACCTGAGTGATATGAATTTCACTCTCCAATGGAAGAGTGGGATCAACTGTACTTGAAATTAGATCAATCACTCCGTCAGTTGACGGTAGGTTGGGAGAAACTTGAAGGTAACCAGTTGGAAGTTATTGCTATGGAACAGTAAGGTTTTCCAAAAATTTTGAGGCTTCATCCATGTGAGGGAAAATGTGAGTTTGATGACTCCCTTTGCACAACTTACAAGGAAACCTAATTTTACCCTTTTTCCCAAGAACCTGACTATCACTGGTTGATGGATCAATGGAAAGTTGATGATATTTTTCTGAACATACTTCCAAGACCTTTGGAATACTAGGACAATTGATAAGGAAGTGGTCACCCTTACAAAGCTTGCAAGGGAATTTGGGTTTATGATGCATGTTGGAGGTTCCCTCAACATTACTAATACTTACAGCCATGGTTGGTTGGTTGACTTCTTTCTTATCTTGCTTCTTCTTCTTCTTCTTCCCTTTCTTCTTCTTCTTAGCCACCTGGTTACTAGCGTCAAGGCTTTTACCAAACGAAGAGGAAGAAAGGGAGGAAGAAAAATTAGGCAAAGAAGGTGAAGGGTCAACAGAAGGTTGGTGATGTTGAGATGGTGAACTCTGTTGAGGTGAAGCATCCAGTTGAGGTGGAACAATTGGAGTATTCGGGGCCAACGAAGTTGAAAATAACCATATCGGTAAACCTATTGTAAATCCAGGTAATGACAATGTAGCCATATAAGGAGGACCAACATTTCCAAAGTGTTAGAACAACTAATCCTACATGGGTAGGTGTGGAATGCGAAAAGTCACAATGGATTCCAAGTGACCTTGGAATGTGAAACCAAGAGTCACACCATTGTACTATAAATGTAGATCATGTATAATGGAAAAATAAGAAATCCTCACGCTTATCCTTCATTGTGTTGAGTCTCTTGTGTGTGTGTTTATTCTTCCTCATACACCATGTGTGTGCCTTAACATGGTGTTTAACATGATATCAGAGCTGATACATTCATAACCAGCTCAACATTGAGTGAGCCATTTGTGTTTATGGCTTGTGCATATCTGTAAAAATTCTTGGCATTTTTGCAGCATTTAGAGAGTTTTTGCAGTAGTCATTTTTCCGCATTCAGGAATTTGTTTTGAGAAGAGCAGAATTTAGAAATTGGCAGCATTCAGGCATTGGTTTTGAATAAGAGCAGCATTCAAAATCCGTGCCAGCATTCAGAAATTGGTTTGGAGAAAATCAGTATTGTGCATATCAAATTTTGCAGGTTTTCTAAATTTATGTTTATTAAATTCTGCAATTTGGAGAGCTGTTGAAAACTGTTTAAATTGGGTCTCTGAAGAAGAATTTTATGGTTTTTTAATGGAAAGGAATTATGAGTTTTTCTGCTGAAAATTTCATCATCTCTGCATTTTCTGCTGCTGGATTTTTTACTGCTATAATTTCTAGAAAAATTCTGTGATCTATGCAAAATACATCTTCTGCTTTCTGCTATAATTGTTTTACTGAAAATAAATAAATAAATAAAAAGGTTTGAATCTAGGCCCTTCAGCCTTCCCAACTCTGCAACACTCCCCATTCCCCTACGCAGCTCCAAACCTGTGCCCCCACCTGCACACGCCTCCCACGCACTACTCCCCTCCCCCTAAATCCTGCGCTACACCCAAACTCCACTCCACGTGCGCCTATGGCCCTCCCCTCACACGGCCTACTCCTACCCTTCACCTCTTACCGTCGGCTCTCCCACACTCCTAATCCACTGCACTCACACGGCTCTCAGCTGCCTAAGCTCCTGCGTCATTGTTCCCAACCCTTACACCGTAGCTTACGCTCCCCCCACCCCCTGCAACTCTTCCTACGTCCCTTCCTCCCTACTCCCCCTCACTCAACGCTCCTTCCTCACTCCCCTCCCCGCTCAACTCTACACACACCCGTCCCCCTAACACACTACCCCCCTCTTCGCCCTTCGCTCCCTACCCACTACGCCCTCCCCTCCTTATTCACTACGCCCTCCCCTCCTTATTACTCCGCCTCACACACTACCAAGTCGTGCTCATCTACCCATTTCCCTATGATACTACCTTTCTCCCCTACCCTTACGCGCTACCCTCGCTCCAAACACTCGACCCCCCGCCCCCCACCCCCCTCACTTCACAGCCCTTCACAGATCGATTTTTTAATTTTAATTTCTATAATATCCCCTGTCCGCGTTTTTATTTCAGCATTTTAATTTTTTTTAAATTTCTCTTTTTCAAATAAATTCCCACCACCTCCTCTTTTTTAATAGCCGGCCTCTCACCCCACCATATAAATAAATAAATAAATCCCCTCCTTCCTTTTAAATAAATTTCCCTATCCATTTTCAATTAATCTCTTTTTTTAATTAATTTTTAATTAGTTAAAAAAAAAATAAAAATCAACAGAGAGAGGAAGAAGAAATAAATAGCAGAGAGAGAGGAAGAGAAAATGAATAGTAGAGAATGAGGAAATGGCATGGACTATACACATAGAAGAAGAAAGTGAGATTTGCATTGTGATTTGTGGCATTGATTTGAAGGGTGAGTTTCTGAAGAAATTGATGTGAAGACAAACAGCTCTTTGAAGAAGAAAAAAAAAAAAAATCAACTGCCTTAAAGGTTTCTTGCACAAGTGTTTTTGCTGCAGATTCAAATATTTTTGCAGAGATATTGACATTGTATTGCTTCATAGTTGCAATGAGCAGATTTGTACTTTGATATTTCTATAAGTCATTTGTCTTTTTTGAAAAGAAGTTGAATCACATTGTAAACGGGTGCACTCTCGATTGAAGCCGACACCCTTTCAATTTTTGAGCCTAAGTTGTTGAAATGGCTAAAATCAATGAGGTATTAGAGTTTTTGAATAACCTCCTTCATTCAAATGTTGATGATATGGTAAAAATGAGCAAGAATGCTCTTTGTAACATTCAAATTTGTTTGCAAGATGCACATGAAAAGATTGAGTTTTTGCAGTTGGAATCTCAACTTCAACAAGACGAACTTCAGCGAAAGAGTCACCATTCTGAACATGTTTCTGTTCAGAATATTTTGAAGGAATCTCATCATAAGAAACAAGATAAATTTGCAGTTGATCCACATTCAGTTCCTTGTACTAGAGCAGATTTACATGCAAATGCAGCAGTTCAACCTGCACTTCTCAAGCCCATCATCGACCTTGGGAAGAGCTTGTCCACAACAAGCATAGAACTGGTCTTAGATATGACAAGGATGTGTCATTTCATATTCCAGACTACACCAATCCCATCATATTTCAGAGTGCCGGATTCATGTAATACAGTTCACCTGCAGCTATTCCAGATCCAGCTCCACAACAAAAAAAACAGATTGTAAAATTCCAACACTGTGATCGAGTTGTCCATATGAAAGATCACTGTTTTGATCTTCATCCATGCAAGCACTGTGGTCGGCACACTCATTCTTCATATATATGCTTCAGACACAAACCTCCTGCAAGAACAAAGATTCATCTTGGATAGATCGCTTCTTGGCAATGGGCATCAGCAGCCAAGAAGATGTTTAAGACACATGTCAGAACATGTTCACGGATATTGAACAAACTTGCAGTTGAGTTTTCGCCATCATCTCACCTTGTCCCTGACAGGGGGGAAAATGGTGGTCATGTACAAGCTTCGATGTTATATCAAGTGAGCCTGAGCCACAATCTCTCATTCCATGTTCAGAGTTGTAGCCAGAGACACAGCAGTTAAAGCGAGCCTGAGCCACAATTCATCATTCCGGATTCAGAGATGTAGCCAAAGACACGGATGCCCATGAGCATGCCTTCGGTTGGTGGACAACCTTAAACCATCATCTTTGGTTGGTGGATAACCTAAAACCATCACAGGTAGTAGACCTCCCTTCTTTTAGGTCAAAGGTCTCCCTTTCATATATGAGGAACACTTCCTCTAGCAGAAGCCTTCAGCTTCTTGCCAGCGTTGGTTGAGTTCCAGGAAATGCTTCAAGCATTCTAGAGTTGTTGGTAATCCTAAAACCATCACAGGTAGTAGACCTCCCTTCTTTTAGGTTAAAGGTCTCCCTTTTTTATGAGGGACAATTCCTCTAGTAGAAGCCTTCAGCTTCTTGCCAGTTTTGGAAGAGTTTCGGGAACTGCAACAAGTTTTGCGTTCCAGTGTTGGTGGTCATCCTTAAACCATCTCTTTTTTCCAACATTTCAGAGAGTTGATTCAGCCCAAGTGCTGCCATGTATACTTTGCAGATTTGTATTACAACTCTTTTCTTGGACTCACACATACCCTTTCAGATTAAGGGGGGATGTTGGAACACCTAATCCTACATGGGTAGGTGTGGAATGCGAAAAGTCACAATGGAGTCCAAGTGACCTTGGAATGTGAAACCAAGAGTCACACCATTGTACTATAAATGTACACCATGTATAATGGAAAAATAAGAAAGCCTCACGCTTATCCTTCATTGTGTTGAGTCTCTTGTGTGTGTGTTTATTCTTCCTCATACACCATGTGTGTGCCTTAACATCGTGTTTAACACAAAGCAAGTAAAATTAATAGGATTCTCGTTAAGAGGGGTTCCTTGGTTGGTAAATTCCGGAACAGTTGCCATTATATTCAACTTCAATGAATTTTATTAACAATTTAAAATAAAATTCACAATTCACAATTCACAACTAACAATTAAAATACACAAATCATACCTATGGTCTCTAAAACTAAAAACAAACAAATGAACACGCGCTATCAAAACTAGGAGTCAAACCACACACAAACAATAGATTCTCACACTAAAAACACTAGTTGGTGATGAAATCCAACATCGTAGAATTTTAATGTAGAAATGGTCGTTGGAACAGTTACCCTGACAACTTGCTTAATGAAACAGACTGGTGCAAGTTTCTCCACTATGCCATCTCGAGTGAAGATAACCCTCCAGAGAGTCCAAGTGAGTCTAGTCGACGTCTGCTCCAGGTATAGTGGGATCTTCCCTCCACCGTCACCTTGGGAAAGAATCCTATAGATTATGGCCACTAAGGTTACCAACAGAAACAAATATACCTGGGGGAAAAGTCTATGATCTGATACACACGCAAGGGAAGAGTGACAAAGCTCAATCCCCTTGAAGGCTCCTTGAAATAATCCAAGGTTTACCGACAAGTGACCCCAGGCTCCTCAACAATGGTCAATCTGAGGTTTACCGTTGTTAATACATGTATATCTTCTATCGTTCCCAATGAGGAAGGATTGATTACCTCATTGGTTTGGATATGATCTCATGCTTGACTCCTTTAGGAGGAGCTTCCCAGAGCATACATGCAACAATTGGAATTTTTCCTACCGCAAGATCGACTACTTGTTTGTTTTACTGTCTTGGAGAGTTAACTAAAACCTATTCCAAGACACTAGCCTAAGCTAAGATGGGTGGAAAGAGCCCTAAAAATGTAAAAATTACTAGATGAATTTTAATTAAGCGTTGTGTTATTTTGGTGTTATTACTCAAAGGGTAAATGGATACGAAACCAATGGTGTTATGACCCGACCCAAAATTGAATGCAATCGAATATGATAATGTAATCTTTTCAATTCGATGAATCCTAACTAAATTAGGGAAAGAGTTTCCATTCACTTTCAACAATGCAAAAAATTGATCAATAAGAGAAAATATAGCAAATTCTCTAATGTACTAATTTCATCAAAAAAAAAAACTAATGCTAATCAATTCCATATTTTTTATTTTTGTGTTTTTAAAACAAGCATAAAAACATATAAATTCAAATTAAAGAAACTAATATAAATCTACGATTGATTTTTCAGAATGTAAACTATGCAGTTGTAATCTATGCACAATTCACTTGAAAAGTATGCAAATGTAATCTATGCACATTTTCATTCATATTCTGAAAATGAGAATTTTAATTATGCAAATGTGATCTATGCAAGAGAATTCTCAAACACAAGATGATTCTAATTTAATCTAAGAACCAATCAAGTGTAAGTAAAGAAAATTGGGTGAGAGTTCCAAAGATCAAAAAATAAAACACTCAAAAGCGATTAACACTCATACACAATTTAGCCCCCTCCCCCCCGACGAATGGGGGGGAAATTTTTTTTGCAAAAACAAGAGAAAAAAGATGAAAATTTGTGAAAAGACTAATACAAACCTCCAAGTAATGACCAAAGGAAATCAAATTAATAATTTCTCAAAAAAGAGACTCAAAACACCCAATTAACTTAATAGAGATTGATGAGATGAAAAATTTGTCGAAAGAAACTCATAAACAAGGCTTTTTGATAGAAAAATACATATCTGGGTAGATGATAAGAATCCTAAATTAAATATAAACTCAAACTAGAAGCATAAATCTTAATTTTTTCAAAAAATTGACAGGGTCCGCAGGCTCCAGAGAAAATAGGTGTGGTCCCGCACTGGTTACTCAAGGAAAGTGCGGAGATGCCCGCACTGTGTGTGAAGACAAAGTGCGGTCCCCAGAAAACTTCAAGAAAAACAAAAAATTTCTTAAAAATTCTCAAAGAAAAGTAAAACTAAGCTACCCAAGCCAGTATACATCAATCAAAAACCAGAAAAAAACCATTTTCTCAGGTCAAAATAAAAGAAAAACCAAAAATCAATTTCTTTCCCCAGCGGAGTCGCCAAATTGTTGGTCGGATAAATCGATCTTGTGGACAAGACTGATCTCCCTAGTATCAGAAGATAGTCTAGAAAAAAACAGACAATTAAATTTATCCTTCTCTAGATATATCATGATTTATAAGTAAATGCTACAAAGGTGTTACGATCCTACCTTGATCCAACGCTTGTTTGTAGTAGTCTTCTTTCAGTCGCCCGAAAGAGTTACGTTCGAAGACCTGCATTCACAAACAAACAAACATTAAATAGCACCTGCATAGCATATATTCATAAATCATATCCATTATGGTGATCAAGGAATCCATAAAATAAACAATCAGATGACAACTTATTGAGAAAAACAAACTTATTTGTATTAACTTTGAAATAGTAGAAGAACCTTACAACCTTTTCAGCCTTGATGTGAACAGGTCCTCCCGGGGTCCGAAGCAGGAATTTCCTCTACTTTGACAGGTCTTGCACTCTTCCAACCGAGATACATACAGGTATGTAATCTTTCCTCATAAAATCTCAGCTAAATGAGTCTAAGTTCCAACAGCACTTTACCTCAAATAACACTAAAGCTTGAACTCATCAATGCTATTGTCCATTATTAACCCTTTGAGGCTTCCCTATGCCTCTTCTTATAGTGCAAAAGAGGAGGTTACAGTTCCACCTATGAATGGATAAAGTCCTCCTTCAAAGGGATAAGCTCCTCACATCAAGGGGTTAGCTCCTTAAGGCAAGGGATACATGAACCTGAAAAGAGCGGTTCTACCACCGCAGGATTCCTTCCAGAGGCTTCTATAAATTACTTAAAGTGAGATTTTTCAGTTTAATTGCGCCTTTTTAATCTTTTACAGGGGTCTGCACCTTAACACAGAGAAAGTGTGGTCAGGTTCGTAGGAGACATGACCATTAGGTGCGGGACCGCAGGTAAGACAAAGAGATAGTGCGATACCAGAGTTTTAGAGACTTTTGAGAGATTTCTCTTATTTTTAAGGCTTGACATGAGGAACTAATGTTTTAAACTTGAAAAGGAGGAAATTATGAGTGATAATGAGCTCATACAGATAGAAGAATGTCAAAGTGACAATTTTCAGTGCAACAGGGTCATCTAGAAAGGAGAAAGGGTTTCTCACTTCAAGATGTCTACCATCCATCATTCCATCCTCTATTGCTTCATGAATGAAGCTTCCATGTGAATGATCCAATGAGGAATGGTTCCTCTCTTCTTCCTTACTGCCTTTTCACAGCGCAGTGCAACTCTGTTGCTCTAAATCAGCAGCATGCAAAGATGTAGATCCCTTCATACAATGTGTTGAAATGACAATAGATGGATTTTTAATCATACCTTGGTGAGATGTAGAAGCAAGAGCTTCTTCCTCAACTATGTTGTCCTCCTCCATTGAACATGAAGGCTGCTCCTCCAAGGTTGTGCCAGCGCTGGTACAAGTCTCATCCCATTCAAACTCCTTGAGGTCTTCTTCAATACCTCTCATAGTTTGGAAAAGAAGTAGGGAGATCTCCTCTTCCGTCATTCTTCCAAGTGGTGGAGTCATGCTTTTGTTTTCTATGTACAATCCCTCATCTTTGTGAGGGTAGGAAGTGCATGGGTCTTCCTCTCCTTCTTGAAACCTTCTATAGGTCTCACTGCAGCTTCCTTTTTCTTAAAACCCTCTTAGATTTTCATTGTCTTCTTCTACCTTGGTATGTCTAACCTCTTTGGAGAGGCTCTTCTTAGATCTAAAAATAGATGAGGAGAAACTCATCCTCTCCATCATTCTGATCTCCGCTTCTTCTATTTCTTCTTCTGATATCTGGATCTCACAGGCTGAACCAGAGATCATCCTCTGATACCACTGTAATATCCCAAATCTGGAACAGCTAGCAAGGCATGACTGGAAAATGCATTTTACAGTAAGGGCTGCTACAGGAATTGAAACCAGGACCTGGATCCTTTAGATCAATGTATCTAAGTCCTAAATACAAGATATGGCTCCAAATAAATCCTTCTAAGTGGGTTAAACAGATCTCCCACACTTAGATGTCCTCAGAAAAGTGCCCATTGAGGGACTACAACAATGTATGATCAATACAATGGAACACAACGTTATTCTATAGCCATGAACATGTAAAGATACAAATAGCCATCATATTAGGTTACAGCAGCAATAATGTATACAAATGCTTGAGGAAACAATCACTCAAGTAAGGCAATGCCTCTCTCAATGATAAATGGAAAATATTGCTACATGAAGGAAGCCATGGCGATACAACGCAGCTTATATGGATACACTACAACATACAAAATGATAATGGAATGATATATCAATATCAGCTCAAGAAATGTGGGGGAGCAAGCTATAAACCCCTGAAAACACTAATACCACAATAATACACAATCCTTAGAAGGATTGGCTGCAATACATGTACAAATGGAAAATCTGCAGAAATGTCAGAGTTTCTAGGCAACAGCTGCAACTCAAAAAATAGAAATGGATGAAGATAGCTGAACATGCTACATATGGTGCATATATCTCATCCAATGGATCTCTCAGGAGAAAGGCTGATCGAATCCTCGAAGATCTCTCCCTCCAAACTGGCGGTACAATCCCCCACTACAGGTGCACTCTAAAATAACGCAGTCAAGGCACTGGACTGCGCTGTAGGAGATAGAGAATACTTGGCCTGGCTCCAAACATGTGCAATCAGCTCATAAACCTCCTTCACTGACCTCCAAGATAAATATGAACTCCCTCCTCTGAAAGATAAGCCAAGGAAAGGTGTTGTGGAACCCTCCACTGCAACACCCAGCAACACTACGTTATACTTCAGTAGAAATAACGCAGTGACTGAATAGTGGCTTTGGCCTTGAGCCAAGATGTGGAGAAAATGAAGTGAAATCCTTCAATAGGCCTCTCAAGAAGGAGAGGAAATACTAAGTAGGAATCCCTCGTGCTAAACAGCACTGCAACTCAGCTGAACAGCCGGAGACTGCAAATAGTCTAATCAGACAAATGATCAAATGCTCAAAGATGTCTCACTATGGCTGTCCTTTCCTCCTTTTATGAAAGTGAATTCCTCTATGCCCTGGGCCCCACACATTAGGGTTTCTTCCACATGGAATATTCCTCCCTCTCAAACTGCATTGTCTTCTCATGCAAGCTACACCTCTTAGGCAGCATTGTTGACTTGGTCAAACTTGACCTTGTCCTCATGCAATTGCCCCTTTTCACACTGGAAGGTGTAAAATTAAGCAGCTCCATTGATCCTTTTCACATTATGAAGGATCTTATTCCTACTCATGGGCCTTTTACCCATTTTATTCACCTCCTAGATGAAATAAGCAAAAATTAATGTTCCAATTATCTTCATGAAAATTTCGGAACATTACACAGTCTCAAGCTTCAAGCCATCCCTCTAACATCTCAAGTTGCAATCCTCATCTCTCATTGAGAATTGCAAAATCCATGAGTTCAATATTCCCTCTTCCAATCCAGAACTACGCCATCTCTCTACTCATCGTTGTTATTGCTACTTTTTTATTGATTGATGAGTACATTTATCTGTAGCTTACTTTCTTTTTCTATTAGTGCATCTTATCCACAAGTACTGCAAGTCTTGAGAATACATGTTTTCAGCAACAGAAAACATCATGCTTCCCAATAGATTGGCATCAAAAGAGGCTACAGAAAGTAGTACGGATGAAGTGGTTGAAATTCCTTCATCCTCAATTTCCATTTTCACCAATACACAGTTTTATAATGAGAAGGACTCGGGAATTACATGGCACACTATAAGATGCATTCAATGCCACATAATTTAAAGCATATCTGGAGTATAGAGAGGTTCATATTAACATCCAATGGTTGAGGCTTCACAAGGTTTCTTAAATATTCTTGGTCTTACATTGTGCAGATATCATCAAATGGATTCTGCAAATATTTGACACCAAGAGCATGTCTTTGAACAATGCTGGTGGGAAGCAGCTTTCCTCCTACCTTCCACTCAACATCCACCTAATTTATCACATTCCTAAGCCTAAAATTCATATGTATTCTTATTTATATGAAACAATAGGTTATCTCAATACTAAGGAAGTGGTCAATGTGTGGGTGAAGGAATCTTCGAAGTTTCACTAGACACCTAAAAATACTTATAATGCCAATTCACTCTGAAAAGTGTTTTAGTACTTGATAGTATGATCTTTTCTAATTTACAGACAAAATAATATTGAATCCTTCCTATAAGGATGGGTTTACATGTTGTATCAAGTTGTCTCCAATGGAAATATATTCAACTGGTATGATATTGTCTCTCAGTTGTTGAACATCAATGTGAACAAGGAGAAAAATCCACCAAAAGGAAAGCAACAATAGTTCTACATGTATTCCTACCTACTGGATGGTATATGTTCTCGCAAAGCTTTCCTGGAATGGATTATAAATGGGATTCTATAGACCCTCCTATCCATATCTATTGTAAGTTGTCATCAGAATGCAGTTACAGGGGAGTCTTTGAAAATTTGGTTGATAATTTCTTCAAGGTCATACCGTATGGTCTTTGAATAAGTGGCCCCTTGCATGTCACGCGAGGAAATGAGTGCAGTATCAGAAGTTGCAGATTCATTCACCTCACCATATGGCACATATATCAGTGTGCTTGGCTGTCAAAAACCATCTCATCTTTTATCGAGGTATGCCACTGACAAACTAGTCATGCAAGAGGTCACATATCATCTAGTCACAGGTTTGTTTGCAGTGCTGCAAAGGAAGAAGAAAGCACCATGGCATACTCTTCCCTTGCAAGTGAGATCATACATGATTAAGAACTTGAAGGTTTTAGAAACTAAAGTGAAACAATTGGAATACTTTAGATTTAGTACAATCGATTATCATCAGTATGATCCCAGAGGAGTTTGAAAGAACCATTGTGCTAAGTTACACTTTGTCTATCCATATGGGACCTTTACCAATCTGGAGGAAGAAAAGATGAATAATCTCTATAATTCCTCTCGGTCATGTGCACTAGGAGATCGGTCAAGCCCTTCCAATGCAGTTCCAGAAAAAAAGAGTTACTTAGGAAGCCAAGCAGCTAGAAGAGTGCTCTCTAGTGAGTATTAAGTATAACAGGAAGGTTACTCATACCCAGTAGAGGAGAAAAGCCATAAATTCAAGGCATATCTAACTATTCTAAAGGTGTATTTGGTAGCAGAAAGGAGAAGGAAGCAGTCAGAATTGGATAGGAAATGGGAAGAAGAGCATATACAGAAGGAAGAACCAGAGAGGAAGGAACACGAGGAAATGCAAGCACAAGAAGAGCAAAGGAATAAGGAGGAAGAAGAAGCTAGACTGAAATAGGAAAAAAAAACTTGTAGAAGAGGAAAGTAAGAAGAAGCAGAATGAAGATATTTTTGAAGATATAGAGGAGCAGGTGGTATCCAAGACATGGAGATAGAACAAGGGGAGCATAACCGGGATGTGGATCTTATGCCCAGTATAGAGAAAATCATCATCCAGCCTCTACATCCCCTAATAGATGGGAAAGCCCTCAGTGGAGAATATGAAACCTCTCCTCTAGATGATTAGTTGATCATGGATGTTTCTAGACTGGTCTTTAGTGAGATACAAAACATAATTCTGTCGGAAAGGAAGATACACTTTCCCGATGATCTAGCACATCCTACTTTCATTCATATGGAAAGGGTGATCATCTGATACCAGAAGGAATCCTCAAACCATATTTGTAGCTAACTTAGCCTTTGTAGGTGCTTCGAAATAAAATACATGTTTTTTTATGGCAGAAAACAAACAGATGACAAAGAATTTGGAAGCTACAAAGCAACAAATAGAACAACTCCAAGCAGAGAATCATAGGTTTTCTTTTACACATGCTTGCTTGAAAAATATTTGAGAAAATATTTATGGAAAGATCGAGGAATTGGGAGATATTATGAGTCATATTTATGAGGAGTTGGTCATCGTACATAAAGCAATAGTTATTCTACATGATCAGCAAAAGAAATCGCAAGAAAATGTGAAAGCCTTGAAATTCATTCATGCAACCATTACCGCAATTCATAAATAAGGAGCTAAGTATAGGATCAAACTATATTAATTGTTCAAGAAGAAAAGGAAGCAAGAAAAGTTTCCAATGTTGAGGTCATAATGCTTATATAAAGCAACAAACAACTCGACATTTTTTTTTCAGCATTTTAGCTACTTATGCACAATTATACGACAACTTGGATTCCTTGGTTCAGGCACACAAGATCTATTCAATAGAGCCATTTGCAAAAAAAAAGGGCAGAAATGTGGTCAGGTAGGAGATCAAGGAGTAATTGAATTATCTAAAGCATATCAATACCAAAGAATAATTGGAGGTTAATAGACAGAACATTAGAAATTTCGTATGTGATCAGGTAGGAGATCAAGGAGTAATTGAATTATCTAAAGCATATCAATACCAAAGAATACTTGGAGGTTAATAGAAATAACATTAGAAATTATGTATGTGGTCCTGCTAAGAT
Organism: Pinus albicaulis; assembly: GCA_034641835.2. NCBI lineage: Eukaryota > Viridiplantae > Streptophyta > Pinopsida > Pinales > Pinaceae > Pinus > Pinus albicaulis. The sequence goes on from CM076584.1 coordinate 1,488,626,814, forward strand.
CAACATGAAGTTGTTCTTGTTGCAGAAATAAGTGCAAACTTGTTCCAAAACCATCTACTCAGATGCAATGGAAGCTAGTGTCCACTTTCAACCTAACCTTCCAGCAAATTTTGAGGAGACCATTACATAGTACAAAACTTGGCATCAATAAAAACACAATTTCAAGTTGAATTTATCAAGCTAGAGTCTCTTCAAACTCAAGCTTAATGTGTTTAGTTTGTATTATTATTCTCTACCCATTTTTATCCTATATGGGTTTTTGTATTATTGTATTTGAAAAAAATTATTTAAGTGAAAGTCTAAGAGTTAGTTGTGGAACACGAAAATTCATTAGTTAGGAAAATACAAAAGAAGTCAATGAGTCATGAGGGTATCTCAAAGGTTACAAAGGGAGATGAAGGGTCATCTCATTTTTTTATTTCTCATAACTCAATAAAATGGCTTGGAACTGAATTCTTGGAAGCTTAGATTTAGAGCCTTGGCTTCTCTAGTTTAACATAGGAGGAATATCATTCTTTGGAGAAGAAAGTTTTGGCTTTATGTTCCAATATTGGGGCTAGTGTCTTATCAATGTAATTGTATGCCTAAAACTTTCACTTTATAATAAAAGCTCAGAGTTGGAACGCCTTCATGCATATTTCATGGATGCAGTAAGACTATTATTTATATATTTTTGATGTGCGTTGTTTCACTTACACTAATGATAATGAACTATTTCGTTTTCTTTAGTATTTATCCTGTTGGATGCGTGTTTTTTATGTTATTATGATCATTGCTATATTGTGAAATATTTTTCATGTTAAATCATGATTCTTTTGTATTTCTTGTGTGTCACTTATAATTTAGTACTATTACTTGATTCTAAGGGACTCACTTATTTCCCTTCGATGTGATGGAACCTTTCATGGATTACATTTGATACTTCACAAATTTCATACACTTATTGTCACCAAATCCATGCATATATCATTCTTTGTGTTTATCGCAGCCAAGGCACATTCTTAAAACCATCACTTTGGAAATCAGTCATATTCAGGTTGGGTCTCTTACTCCAAATGGTGTGGGGTCTAATTGGGGCTTAACATTGGGGAGACCCCCTTCCCTGTTTACGACTTCTAGCATATTCAATAGGTTCTGGCGCTAGAAGGAGAGACAGATGACAAGTTGAGCCCGTGAAGTATTTTTGAAATTTCTTATCTTAAAATGGCCTCTTCCCAAATCTTAACCCTAGCATGTTTTTCTAAAGTCGCAAATCTAAAAGTTCCCTCGAGGATAATTCAAGACTTTTCAAATCTAAAATTTGATGGAGAGGGTGGAACAACCATTCTTGAGAACACCCTCTCCTTTCTTGAATTGTGCACTTCTCATTAACTTAATTGTGAGGATAATTCTTGTAAGTTGTTCATCCTTACTTTTGAAACATGTGTTGAACAATGGTGTTATACATTGTCGACTACCTCTATTCATTCATTCCAACATATTCTTAAATAGCTACATTAAGTCTTTGACAGGTATGATTATGAAAGTGTTTATAAAAAATTATTCATCTCAAAAAGGAACCTGATGAATCTATTGAATACTTTCATGATTTATTTATTCACTTTTGTTATGATTTTTCTGAGGATGACATAGACTAGAATTTTATGAAGGAGGAATTTAGATTTCTTTGAATCCATCAGTATTTGAATCTTTGGAAAGTCACCCAACATTTCTTAGTTATGGAGCTCTCTAAACTTCAAAAGAATAAATTAATATTCCATGTGACTTTTTGTATTCTTGCGATACTATAGCAAAACAAGCAACTCCATGTACCCAAGTCGAGGTTTAAGACTTTGATAATAAATTTGTTGATCCAACACCATATTCTCCCTCCCCTCATATTCAATATTTAAAATCTTGTTTCAATTTTGAATCTGATTAAATAAATGACATTATTTCTTCTCGATGCATTTCTCATTCTCCATCGGTTATTTCCTTTGATCCTCCTAATTTTGAGATGTCATATCAACCAGCTATAACTATTTCTTTTGATTCTCAAGAGGATCAAGTCCAATATGGAGTCAAAGGAGACCCAGAAACTTGTGATATCTTTCATAATGAATATGTGCGAGATTTTTATTATGAACAAGAGTTTGTGATTAAAGATGATTTTTCATCTGGTCTTTTCATTTCTTCCCCTTTAACCCATTTCCCTCATATTTTCATGTATTACATCACACCTATCACATCTTTCGATGATATATTTTTAAATGGTATTGAATCTAATTGCAGTCAAGAATGGTTGAGTGTTTATTTCACATCAAAATAAAGTAAGGAACAATTCACTCTTTTTAATCTATATCATCCCTCATTTTTTGAATGTGAAGAAGCATAGAATGAAAATTCATATTTTCAATTGACCCCTCTCTGTGATTCATTAGATCATGAGGATCCCCTTCTCGTGGATGAAAAATAAAACTATGATCATGGTTGTTTTAATATATTGATTGATTCATCCAATAATGATTATGTGTCTTTAAATTTCGATTATTCCAAGCCACCAGTTTTTTATGATCTACCTTCACATACCTTGGAACCATGTCAAGATGTCGAGACACTTCAGCCTGCGTTGACGGTTATGTCAAGATCTCGTGATCTTGATGGTTGTTCCAGACATGATCAAGTTGACACTCTAACTTGGGAGAACCCTCATGAATTTTCCGGAAATGTTGGAAATGAACTTATATTTAAGCTTCATGATCCTTCTCATATTTACCGTGATCCCATTGCCAAATGGTTGGAGGAATTCTACTTGGAAATCCATTTTTATAAGAACAATTTATTATATTTCTTCATATTTTCAAAGATTGGAAATTGGAATGGATTCTTTGATATGAGATTTTATCGCAATATGTATGAAAATTATGTTGTGCCAACAGAGTGTTTAGCACATGAATTTGTATCTTACTTCTCTGCTTATTTTTTTGTCTTTGAATTTTCTAACATGTCGTGATTTATCTTTCTTGTCATATGTTTCTCTTGATAGCCTTTCTCATTGCTAATCCCCTCATTGGTCTATGTCAAGAGACGCTTTGTTGGTTGCACTATAAATTTCACTTTGCGTAATCCTGGCCTATCTTCTGTTAGCTTAGGAGTAGGTTTAGGTTTTTTTTTTTTTTTTTTCATCTTGCACTTTTATTTTATTTCCTTGTAATGAGCCTTGTATTAAAATTTTCTTTGGTTTTGAAAAAAGCACGAAAATTTTGAAAGGAAATTGTACAACTATTTATACTTGGTTAACTATCCATCCTTCTTTTCATGGGCCTTGTATATTTTATTCTGTGATGCCTAGACATAAAATACATTCTTTATGGAAGGAAACCTTAGTGGATTTCTGATGCTTGAATCTATAAATGGGATCGTCTTCTTTAATCAGATTTTATTTTTGATCGGTTAGCTTGTTAACTTGGTTGAGTAGATAAAGGAGAGGAGGAAACTTAAACAAGTGAATTGTATTTAGGAAGTGTATATATATCCTTATATTAAGGGTCAACCTCTTCTACTCTGAATAAGTCGGGATCCCTCTTCTACCCCATGAAATAATAAGTGTCGAAGCAGAATTCTATAAATAAAATAAATAAAGGTTGAAACAAGAGAAATTATTCTTACGTAGAGAGGTGAAGCAAGAAACTTCGTCACGGTATTGAACAGGCTCACCAACAGAAAATCAATGCTTGTGGTCTTGTAGTGACTCTGTCGGGGTACTAAAAAATCTTGTTGGTAGTAGAGCAACACTATAGATGAAAAGTAAGACTCTTATAATCATTTTTCACTTGCATATCTACATGCTCTTTATCCCCAATCGAAACAAATGAGGTTTGACTTGATTTTTTTAATGTGTCGTCGATGAAAAGAATGAAGGAAACAATATATTTAAGTCAATCTAATTAAGGAAGTTGTGGCGATTGAAGGAATTAAAAATACTTCTTGAAGAGCTAGTCCTGGTTATAGAGTTAGACCCATACAAAAAAGCTATATTTCTACTAGTGTGTTTCCAAGTGTTGTAGCTACTACAACTCCCCTCCAAAAAATTTGCCTACGCTTCGATTTTGGAGCCTACCTTTTGTCAATAAGAACTGACATTTTACATTCGTCAAGTGTCCCTATGGATTCTTTAATGTAGTAATCTCTCATGTTTTCATGCAACACTTATGTTATGCTTTAACTGAGTCTTTTCGTCAACAATTGCACAACTTTTACAACAAATTACTTTCCTCCAAACACAAGCCAACTCTTGTCCCGATCTAGCACATATTTTTATTCTTTATTTTGGTAACTATGAAATCCCATGACATTGGATACTGTGCAATCCCTTGAGGAAGTGAATTTCACAATCATGCAAGACATGCAGTCACTAAGTAAGTGAAATGCGCAATCTTTCACTAAAGATCAGAACTGTGCAATCCCTTGTCACTGGGGATTGTGCAAACCCTTCTATTAATGGACTGCATAGTCCCTTGAAATAAGAAATCGTGCATCCCTAGAAAATATGGAGTGCACAAGAACTTATGGCCAAGTGGCACAAAGTTTCTATTTTTTATCTTAGGACAAGCATTGACTTCTCCTTAATTTTAGGCATGAGTCTCATAAACCCTAACGTAACCTCGTGGGGCTAAATATATATAATATATGCTTTTAGAGCTCATTTTCACACTCAAACTTGGATATACAACCTTCCCCAAGAGATCAAGGAGATTTGGATTCAGTTGTAGTGCTTTTCCGAGTAAGTTTCCAAAGCATCGCTTTTTACAGCTTTTCCCGTCGCTTTTATCGTTTTTGTGTTTGTAAGTGCTTATTTGACCATTTCTTCTTGTATTTACTATATTTTTTATATATTTACCTTTTACAAGTGTTTTTTTAGTCTGTTGTTCAAGTTTTATAAGTGTCACATCCATCCCAAGTTTTTTTCCTACTAGCAGTTATTGTTGTTGTGTATTTTAGTGCATGCATGATTCTTCCCTTTACATAATATTTTATAGTCGATGTTGATTATTTATTTAAATCATCTTAAGGTCGATCTACCCTACTCCTTCATCGGCTTTAGATCTATATTTTTTCCTCTCTCCTGGGCAAGACTACGCAAATTTCATGAGTTGTTACCTTCCCCAACTACGCATTGTGTAGTTCCAAGACTCAAACTTACCTCCTGCCATTTATTATTATGCAATGTGAAATAATTGCCTTGACTAGTTGTACATTGCGCAAGTCCAAGCATTAGTTGTCTAGTCTTAGCCTCTAAGACTACAAAATGTGCAATTTTCTCTCTCTCTTTACCCAACTGACACTATCCATTGTGTAGTCTCAAGCTTAAATTCATCCCTCTGACATTTGAAGTTGCACGATCCTTCTCTCTCATTGAGAATTTCTCAATCCCTAAGCTCAGCCTACCCTCTTCCAGTCTAGAACTACGTAATCTCTCTCCTCATCACTGTGATTATTGTTTTTTTATTGATTGATGAGTTTATTTGTTTGTAGATAACTTTATTTTTCTCTGAGTGCATATTTTTCCATAGGTATTGTGGGTCTTGAGCATACTTCCTTTTTGCAGCAAAAAACATCATTCCTCCTAGGAGATCAACATCAAAATAGGCTACATAAAGTAGTACCGATGAGGTGGTTGAAATTCCTTCATCCTAATTTCCCATTTTCACTAATACATGGTTGTACATTGAGAAGGACTCGGAAATTACATGGCACACTATTAAGGATGCCTTCAATGCCAAAAAATTTAAAGCAGATATGGAATATAGATAGGTTTGTATCAGCATCTGACGGTCGGGGCTTCACAAGGTTTATTGTATAATCTTGGTCTTACCTTGTGTAGATGTAATCAAATGGATTATGAAAATATTTTACGCCAAGAGCATGTCTTTTACCAATGCTAATGGGCAGCTGCTTTCTTCCTACCATCCACATGACATCCACTTGATCTATCACTTGCCTAATCCTAAAAAACATATGAACTCCTATTTCTTTATAGCAAAAAGCTATCTCACTATCAAGGATGTGTTCAAGATGTGGGTGAAGGAACCGTTGAAGTTTTTCCAGACACCAAAAAACACTTATAAGACCAATTCAGTCATAAAGGTGTTTTATTACTTGATAGTATTACGCTGTTGAATTTACAGAAAAAATAATATTAAATCCTCCCCAGAAGGATGGGTTTACATGTTGTATTAGATTTTCTCCAATGATAATATATTTAATTGGTTTTATCTTATCTCTCAACAGTTGAAGATCAATGTGAATAAGGAAAAAAATCCACCAAAAGGCAAGAAGCAGCATTTCTACATTTTTTCCTACCTACTGGATGGTATATGTGCTCACAACACTTTCCCTGGCATGGATTGGAAATGGAATTCTAAAGACCCTCCTATCCATATCTATTGTAAGTTGTTAGCATAATGTAGGTAGAATGGAGTCCTTGAAAATTTATATGATAATTTCTTCAAGGTCATATACCAAATGACCTTTTAAGAAGATCCCCCTTGCATGTCACATGAGGCCATTAGTGTAGTATCAAAATTTGCATATTGGTTGGCCTCACTATATGGAACATACCTCAGAGTGTTCAGCTACTAGAAACCATCTCATCTTTTACCGAGGTATGCCACTGAAAAAATAGTCATGAAATATGTCACATATCAGATTGTCACAGGTTTTTCCACAATGCTGCAAAGGAAGAAGAAAGTACCATGGCCCACTCTTCCCTTGCAGGTGGTATCCTACATGATTGAGAACTTGAAGGTTGCAGAAAATAAATAAAAACAATTGGAAGACTTCAGGTTGGTAAAATCAACTATCGTTAGTATGATCACATAGGAGTTTACAATAACCATTGTGCCAAGTTACACTTTTTCTAGCCATATAGGACCTTTTCCAAACAGGAGAAAAAAATATGAATAATCGTTATAATTCCTCTCAACCATGTGCACCAGGAGATTAGGCGGGCCCTTCTAATGTAGTTCCAAAACAAAGAGTTACTCATGAATCCAAGAAGCCAAAATATCACTCTCTGGTGAGTATTAAGAATAAGATGAAGGTTTCCCACAACCCAACTAAGGAGAAAAACCTCAAATTTAAGGCAAATCTAGTTGTTCTAAAGGCGACTTCGGCAGTAGAAAGGATAAGGAAACATCAGGAATTGGAGAGTAAATAGGAAGAAGAGAAGATATGAAATAAAGAATAGGAGAGGAAGGAACGAAAGGAAATGCAAGCATAAGAAGAGCTCAGGAATAAGGAGGAAGAAGAAGTTAGACCAAAGTAGGTAGAAGAAGAAAGGAAGAAACAACTTTCAAAATAATAAAGTAAGCAGAAGCAGAATCATGATATTTTTGAAAAGATAGAGGAGCAGGTATTAGCCTATGACATGGAGATAGAACAAGGGGAGTAGAACCAAGATGTGGACTTCATGCCCAGTGCAGAACAGATCATTAGTTAGTCTTCACCTTCCCTCACACATGGGCAAGACCTAAGTGGAGAAGATGAAATATCTCCTCTAAATAATGATCTGATCATGGATGTTTCTAGCCTAACCTTTAATGAACTCCATAATAGAATTGTGCAGGAAAGGAAGAAACACTTTCCCAATGATCTGGCATGTCCCTCTTTCATTCATATGGAAAGTGTGATCTTTACTTATACCAGAAGGAATCATTAGACCATTGTTGCAACTGACTTAGCCTTTGCAGCTACTTTGAAAGAAAATATAGATTTCATGATGGCAGAAAAAAAACAGATGGCAAATAATTTGGAAGTTGTAAAGAAAGAAATAGAACAACTCCAAGCAGAGAATCAGTGGTTATCTTTTGCACATGCTTACTTGCAAGAGCTTTGAGCAGCTATATATGGAGAGATCCAAGCATTGGGAAACACTATGAGGCATATTTATGAGGAGTAGGCCACCGTACATAAAGAAATAGTTCCTCTACATGATATGCAAAATAAATTACGAGAAAATGTGAAAGACTTGAAATTCATTCATGCAGTTATTATTTTGATTCATGAGTTAGGAACTAACTACAAGAGTGCACCAGGAGAATTGTTCAAGAAGACAAGGAAGGAAGCAAAGTTGTAAAAGGATAAGGTCAGAATGATTATAAAAATAAACAAACAACTCGACACCTTATTGGACATAATTTTATCTTCTTATGCATGATTATACGACAACTTGGATTCCTTTGTTCAGGCACACAAGATCCCTTCAATAAGGCCATTTTCAAAAAAAAGAGGGAAAAAACGTGGTCAGGAAAGAGATCAAGGAGTACTTCAATCAGCTAAAGTGGATTACTACCAAAGAACACTTGGAGGTTAATAGATAAAACATGCAGAAGTTCATAGGTGGTCCTGCTAAGATCAAAATCAAGTTGTTCTTGTTGCAGAAATAAGTGAAAACTAGTTCCAAATCTATCTACCCAGATGTGATGGAAGTTAGAGTTTGTGTTCATCCTAACCCTTCCAGAAAAATTTGAGGAGACCATCACACAGTACAAATATTGGCATCAATATGTAATCACAAAATTTTAAGTTGAAGTTGTCGAGCTAGAGTTTCCTCAAACTCAAGCTTAATGTGTCTAGTTTTTCTTATTAGGCTCTACCCATTTTTGTGCTATATGGGTTTTTGTATTATTGTATTTGAAATAAAATATGTAAGTGAAATTCCAAGGGTTACTTGTGGAATATGAAAATTAATTAGTTAGGAAAATACAAAAGAAGTCAAAGAGTCATGAGGGTAGCTCAAAGGTCACAAAAATAAATGAAGGGTCATCTCATTTGTTATAAATAAACCCTGATAACTCAAGAAAAGGGCTTAGAACCGAAGGCTTGGAAGCTTACATTTGGAGCCTTGGCTCCTCTTGTTTACCATAGAAGGAATATCATTATTTGGAGAATTAAGTGTTGGCTTTATGTTCCATTATTGGGGCTACTGTCTTATCAATGTGATTGTATGCCTAGAACTTTCGCTTTATAATAAACTCTCAGAGTTGGCACACCTTCATGCATATGTCATAGATGTATTAATATCATTCTTTATATATTTTTGATGTAATTTGTTTCACTTACGCTAATTCTAATGAACTAATTTGTTTTCTTTAGTATGTATCTTGTTGGATGTCTGTTGTTTATGTTATTACGATTGTTTTTATCTTGTAAACTATTTTGCAGGTTAAATAACAATTATTTTGTATTACTCGTGTGTCTCTTCTAAGTTAGTACTATTACTTGCTTCTAAGGGGCTCACTTATTTCCCTTAAATGTGATGGAACCATTCATGCATTACATTTTATATTTCAAATTTTTCATACACTTGTTTCCGCCAAATCCATGCATATATAATTCTATGTGTTTATCTCAACCAAGGCACATTCTTAAAACCACCACTTTGGCAACTATTCGTATTCTCGTTGGGTCTCCTACACCAAATGGTGTGGGGTCTAATTAGGACTTCATATCGAAAATTCCCCCTTCCCTATTCGCGACTTCCAACACCGTCAACATATCCTTTTATTGGTGGTGTTGGTTTTTATAAACTATCTCAAGATCTTATACATATCTTAAATTCCAAAGGCTATTTATTCCTAAACAATGTCAAAAGAGTGGATCCTTCTCGTTTCCCAAAAATTTACTGGATGACTCCTATATATTTGGGTCCAAGGGGATGGTTAGCCAATGAATGGAGATCCTTAATAAGAACTTATATAATAATAGTTTCAACCGAAATAATTCAAAGGATTTACTTGTATGAAGCTGGAATACTTCTTATAGGAGGGAGAGAGAAAAAATTTCATATGAAGTTATTTCTCTTCTACTGTAGATCAGGTAGATTTCTGGTGGAATAACTATATTTGGAGTTGGAACATCCCCATCGATTTGGAATAATTCTTCTAGCTAGCCTTGCAAAATAAAATATTAACCTGGGAAACCTCCAAAAAAGAGGTTTTTCTGGCCCAAATCTATGTTATCTATATAGGATTCAGGAAGAAACTGTGGACCACCTGTTTTCTCATTGTAGGATCGCCAAGGAAATATAGCATTATGTTTTACAGGTTCTAAGTATAAAGGATAAAATTAACCAGATCTCCTTGTAGGATATTCTTCACCATTAAGAAGAGAAGTCAAAAAATATGTGTTCCCTTCCAATTTATGTTGCTTGAGGAATCTAGCTCCTTCAAAATAGGGTTACTTTCAAAAATTTAAATATCAACATAACCCAACAATAATCCAAAATTGTATACATTTTCAGGGATTATAACCTAAAATAATATAGAAAAAACCAAATAAATATCAATTTCCCAACCATATCTCAATGTTTTTTGGTTGGTTTCTTTGATGGAGTTGTTCAAGGCAATAGATGTGGGGGGGTGGTGTGATTAAAATGAAAAAAAATCTTCTATTCAGTTCAAAATTAGATTAGGGAGGGGAACACAAAGCCTAAATTAATTGCATGTTGGGTACTTATGTTTCTTGTTGCTTTGAAAAAGTTAAATGCTTTCAAATCCTATAAGATTCAAAATGCCTAATAGATTGGTTGGAAGATAAATCTCAATTAGAAATCCTAAATATTTTTTAGATTCAACAAGAAATTTTTGGTACACATGATCCTATTGAAAATAAAGCACCTACATTAGGGTGGGGCCCATAGGCTATTTTTAGGTGCATGTCTATTTTTATTATCCCTTAATTTAGATGGACGTTAAATTGTAATCTATTCTCAATGTGGACTTGAAATAATTAACTAAAGTGGAAAAATCAATTAGCTGAGTGAATTTCAAGTTAGAGGTTGGTTGGTGGGACATGCAGAGTAATTCTAGTTGTAACTGAGTGATTCTAGTTGTAACAGAGTTTGAAGTGCAGTGGTGCATGAGTTTTTGGAAGTTGTAAATAGTTTAACTCAGTTAAGTGAGTTAAACTTAGTTGTGCTAGTTGTAACTGAAGATACACTAGTGAGAGATCAAGTGAATTAAATATTAATTAATTCACAATCAGTGATCTCACATGCAACTGAGGATTTACTAATATTAGTTGCATGCATGTCACATCCAGTGGAGACCTAGTTGAGTTCTAGATGAAAGGGAAGTTGACTATCAGTTGTAACATTATCTGCTTGCACACATGCAAGAAAACACACATTGGATGTGCCCATGATACTTGCACAGTCAAGGAAGGCAGGATTGCATCAATTCAGGGATTGCATTCAGTAGGGATTGTGTAGTGAAGGCAGGTTGTCTGGAGACAGTAAATTGGCTAAGGGATTTTCCAATTTTTGTATGACAGTGTGAAACAATTAGCTGATGTACTGAGGGCTCTTGTGAGAAGATTTTTGTATGTAATTGTTTCATGATACATGATATAACATACAATAGAAGATAGTGGGGTTTTTAGTTGTAAGCTTTCCTCGTGAAATTATCTGTGTTGTGTGTGATTGATCATTATTCATGTTCATGTGATTGGAAATTGTGTTTTTAATTCTGCAAAGATTTGTAGAAGCGATTCAGTATTTAACTTTATAAAATTGTAAGATCGGTTGAATCCAAGATATACATGCATATTGTATAATTTTTACATTGTATTAGAGCATAGGAAATTGTAGAAGTGAAGCAGGAACTAAGTTTGTGATTGGATAGAATTCGAATTTGCAGAAAGACTTTCTTGGTGCTACAGTTGATTCAAGATCTAAATGGCTTTCAATGGCTTGAGGTTAGAGTATGCACTCGAGGGTAGCTCTAACTACATTTCTTGGAAGGAAAGGATGGAGGAAGTACTTGAAAACAATGGCTTGAAGGAATTCATTAAAAAAGATGTTCCTAAGCCATATGTTGTAGATGCTACCAATCTTGATGCATGGCAAAAGAAAGTGGAAAATGCTAGGAGGATCCTGTTGGAGGGAGTACGAGACCACATTGTCTCAAGACTCCATGGGAAAGCCACACCATATGCTATGTGGTAGGCTTTGATGGATCTATTCCAAAGCAGCAACAAACATAGGAATTTGGCACTTAAAGATGAACTCAGGATGATCAAGATGGAAAAGGGCGACACCATTCCAAAGTATCTCACGAAGTTTGTCCAATGTCAGGATGAACTGGGGAGTGTGGTAATAACAGTCGTTGATGATGATTTGGTGAGTTTGACTTTCCTAGGACTTCCTAAGAGTTGGCACAGTTATGAAGACTCTATCAACGGACGGGAAAAATTTCCAGATTGGGAACGACTGTGGTCAGATCTGGTGCAGGAGGAGATCAGACGAAACACTAGAGATGGCTCTTCATAAAAGCATGATGATGAAGAGGATTGTGCTTTGGATACCAAGGCGAAGAAGGGGAAGGGGAATAAATTCCATTCTAAATATGGGTCTAAAGGCAAGAAGCAAGACATGTCCTAGGTGAAGTGTTTTCACTGTCACGAACATGGGCATTTTGCTACTAATTGTCCACAAAAGAAGAAGAATAAGAAGGTTTTTGTATCTGCAGCTGGTGAGGCCCTACATCAGGTTCATTTAATTCATACATCAGTTAGCAGCATAAGGAACTAATACACTGGTTAAATTAACTGAAAACAACCCTTAGATAACACATTTAGCAGAAAACATAGAAGGCAAGGAGAGTAGAATCATAGGGTACCTAACAAGGGTAAATCCTATACCATATTTCTGATGCAAGCCAGTAGAAAATGAACATTATGAAAATGTAATAAACAGAGTTAGAAAAACATCACCAATAGTAATAGACCAGGATCCTGTGAAATGTGCTTTGATTAATTGATGCAAAACCAGTCACATACACTGAGCTCAATGGTTGTTACAGTCCCAACTTATCTTCCCAGCCTACTACAATACAAACTACTTTGCTACTTTCTCCCAAAACTATTCTAACAATCAAAACTGAATCCCTCTAACTACAACGGCAGCAGCCGAACAACAACCTTTTACAATATGTTCTCGGGAATTCTTATAGGAGAAAATAATAACATGAGTAGATGTAAACTTAAATGCAGCATTAAAACTCTGAAATAGTAGGAGGGCCGAGGCTCCATTCGGTTTTAATTCTGAGCATTTATCTTCTATGCTTTTTCAGATAGAAGAGTGATCTTCACCAGGCTGCAATTTACTCAAGGTATGTCTTTGATTTACTTTTCGTAGCCTTTTGCAGAATTCTGGTGAATAAACCGAGGCGTATGGACAATTGTGGGGTCTGCCATACTGTATAACTAATGCACTGGCAGCATAGGACTGTTGTCAAGGCTGGAAAATCTCTCTAGAACACGGCATAGGATGAGAAATGTATGGGTACCTTGTCCTTTATGGAAGAACGTTCTGCTGATATGAAAACCTCGATGATATGGTTTTCTGTGCTAGGGACCTCCCAAGTGATCCATGGGGTCTTAATTCTGGTACCCTTGCCTTCTAAAATCCCTGAAGAAGCTCAAAAGTCTTCTATTTCTTGCTTCGAGCTCTCTATTGCTCCCGTACTATCTCTGTCTATGAAATTCGAGCTTAATGGCATCGTATAGGGTTTGCAGAGTTTAAACTCTGTCCTTTGATGAAATCTATGATGCAGACACCTTTTCGGACATTTTCCTGTAAAATCAGGCTCTAAATTCAGCTCCTTCTGTGCATTGTGCCTTAATAATAGTGCATATGGACCATGGCGGGTTTTACCACCTGATAAACCTGCAAAACACAAAAATGGTTATGAAAAACATTTATGGGGAGGGTGGTATGGATGAATGTGACAGTGGCAGTGTGGCGTGGACGAGGATGATGACTGCAGAGGCAACTATGGAGGAAAGCATCGCACAGTGGAGAATGCATGGGAAAACGTCGAGACTAACGTTTTAACGTTAAAAAAATGAACTTTGACGTTGGAACGAACATATATAATGGGGGTGGGAAAATGTACAGCGGAGACACGTGGTATGGTGACGTGGCGGGACCGGGCGACGGCGGGATAGTCAACAGTGGGGGAGAACAAATCTGGACCGTTCGATCTCAGGGGGAGATCGACGGTGGGAAACACGGCGGAGGGAAAATGAACGGTGGGCCAGGGGTACGGAGACCATGGATTAACCCGCACGCAACTTCGTGAAGCGACGACCGTCGAATGGGCGATCGCAGATCGGATGGCTGATGGCGATATCGCTCCGCGTCTATGGACGAACGATAACGCGCGATGAGATAGCGGTTTTCCAGCCGTACCGGTGCCACGCGTCGGATGCTGAGTGGAATCACTGGCCTATCGGAAAATACCACCCTCCGCCCAAAGGCGGTGCAATAGAAACTGGATGGTTTTTGAATAGTACGCAAGGACCACTGGGGTGGGTAGACTCTGAACCGTCGAATCTGCGAGTAAATAGACGACGATGGCGCGATCGGGGCGATGAACGGGTTTAACAATGGACGATGTGGAAGCCGCGATCGCCGTCCGATCTATACAGATCGACGGTTGAAACTGCGTCCGATATCCATTTGTGGTAAGTGCCTTTCGGGCCAGTGCTCGGTTTCAGCGCTCGGGTCTCGTGGAGAAAAGGCTGAGGGGCTAGCAGAAAGGGGCTAAGGCCTAATGTAAGTTGCAAACTATGTTTTTTGCCCATTTTCAATGAAATTAAAGGCCAAAAGGGGTAACGATGGAGGGAAGAAGGGGTTATTAAGCCACACCAAGGATGTGTGTATGGTTTAAGAGGGGCATGGGGATGATTTAGAATGTTTAGGGGGGAAATCTGCGGGTAAGAAAGGGGAACTTTGACAAAGGGAAAAAGGATGAAATGGAGAATTCTGCAGGAGTACAAGGGGCAAATGAAGGCTTTTAGGAGCACAATTTTGTCACAATCAGAGAGGCCTTATAATGGGGATCAGCAGAGGGGATTTATCAAAGGAAAAAGGCACAGGAGACTTCAAGGATGATGTGTCTCAGGGGAGATGCATTCATTGAATGCTCAGAAACAATTTAGCCCCCTGCTTTGCCTGTCAAAAATTCATAGGGGGCTAACAGTGGCTCCACATGGGGATGGCTTCTTCTTGAAGGAGTCAAGAATTCAGAGAATGGATCTTTGGAGTAGGCCGAATGCCTACTGCTTGGGCCACCGTTCTTCTTTGATTTTCAGCTGCCACAATTATGAAGACATCAATGTAGCAGAAACATTCCCAAACAATCTACCTACCCATCCTACAATCCTAGCATTTTTTTCTTCTTCTAGGGCGCATTTGGACTAGCAGACCCTTTACATCATTTTTATTTTTTACAAACAAGAAAATAAACCTATTCTATCTCTACCCTTATTTCTCCATGAGACCAGATTAGACTGTTGGCCTCATAGCTTCTCTACCCAAACTATTATCTGCTAGGATTGGATTGTCTAGCAAACTTCTTCTCTATATTCTAAGACAGAAATTTAAAAATAGTCAAGCCAAGATTAGACTGTCTGGCTTGTTGACTTTACAGAAATTAAAACAACTAACTACATGCTCTCAAGATGAGCTTTATTTCATACTTCCTACCTACTCTACTCTACTTGGAAATATCTGATGTTCTAGGTGATACAATAATGCCAATGCAGCCAGTCAAGCAGGAGCAAAAAAGGATATGAGCATTGACTGTCTGCCAGAGATAACCACAGGGTGCTCTGCATGTAGTTCTTCAAAACTGTGGTCACCAATAGTAGTGACCACTCCTAATGAATTTGGCCCGTGTTAAAGATCAATGCTGGAGTATTTGAGAAAATTAGGGCCTCCATATATTCTGCCACAGGATCAATGAACAGATGATGTACATTTTCTTCTTTTAGGCCTTCCATGATTGGTAGGTTGTCTTCATCCTGGGCAGCTTTGACTATTGCTTCTTCCACCGCATCCTCAAAGTGGCTCTTGAAAGCCCATTCATATTCTTCTTGCACATCAAAAATCATTGGAATTTCTTCTTTCTTAGGAGGAGGGAGACTTTCCAAAAAGGCTCTCAGGTCTTTGAACTGGTATGATTTCTCTTGTGAGTTCAGAAGTTCAATCTCAGCTTCATACCTTTCAACCACCACTTCTAAGAATATTTTCCTAAGCACGAGTCTGCCTTTTGAGCTGAGAGGAATAACCCCTGGAAGGTCCTCCACCTTACATTCTGACAGGTCACTAGAAATTGTATCACGACACACTGCTATGAAATCTGGAAACATTTCTGCAAACTATTCAGGGTCTTCCATTAGTGAAGTGACTTGGTCTTTGGCATGGATGATGTTGTACTGCAACATGGTCTCCCAGTGGAGGCTTGTGAGCACACAGATAATCAGTGGCCTACTGATCACCAGTGGAGTCCTTAAATCATTCAGGAATTGTGGAGTCGCCAAGTGGATGATTTACAATTTAACTGTCCACCACAGTGATTTACCAAATCAGGCTGATTCGTCTCTTTCCCTAGTGGAGTTGCCATTATGTTGGGGTTCCTATTTTTTGACAAATTTGGCAATACCAAAAGATAAGACAACATCAAACCACTTTGGAGCCCTAGGATCTAGCCTTCCTGGACCCGGAGAGGGATCTCTCCAATAAAAAAAAGAATGATATATCCTTGAAAGCTCAAATGAGATGTTAGGCTAGTTATGAAGCACAAAGGGGGGATTAAATGATTTGGTTGGTTGGTTGCTGGGTTGGTCATGAGATCATAGACTCAGAAAGTAATGGGAGGAAAATAACAAAACAGAAAGATGTTTCAACAAAGAGGATAGGTCAAGAAAGTGCCATCCATTGGGCAATGGAGTCATGAAAGGGAATTACTTGCAACAACTAGCCAAGGCTTTCAAAGGGCAAGTTATTTACACTAAAGGATCTTTTTATATAGATGATGGGATGGAACATTAAGGATTGAAAGTGAAAGAAGGAAAGACACCCAATTTTTGTCTATATATCAGGTCAGAGGTCATTTAACTCCAGAACTTCTTGGACATACTCAAAGGCAGCTTTCGAATGAGGGACAAAGGGGCAGCTTATAGATCGGACTAGAGGTCATTTAACTCCAGGTCAGCTTTAGCATGCTCCAAGGGAAAACAGAGATAAGTTTAACAGAGAGATCTTAGAAAGGCCAGCTGGTCGCACAAGGATCCTAGTGGACAGGGCTAACTCTAATCCCCAGTGTTCCCAAATCTTCTATTAAATCAACAAACCTGTTTAAAAAGACCGGGTTCATTTAGTTCATACATCGGCTCTTGACATAAGGAACTACTACACTGGTTAAATTAACTGAAAACAACCCTTAGATAACACATTTAGCAGAAAACATAGAAGGCAAGGAGAGCAGAAGCATAGGGTACCTAACAAGGGTAAATCCTATACCAAATTTCTGATGCAAGCCAGCAGAAAATGAACATTATGAAAATGTAATCCAGCAATTGAAAACACCTATATAGACCAAGATCACAATGAAATGTGTTTTAATTCATTAATTTTCTAGGCAGGTCACATACCTGAAAATATAATGTTTGTTACAGTCCCAACTTTGTCTCAAATCTCTAAATAGAACTCACTCTTATTCTCATTTGTTCTAACAATCAAAAGCCAGTCACCTCTAACTTCTGCTTGAGTAGCAGTAGAACAACAAGCATTGGCGGTTGATTCAAGTCTAGATGGGCAAGACCCAGTTCAAGTTATGGCCAACAAAGGGATCAGCGTAGTCTAGGATTATTGGCATTATCACCCTCTCTAGAAATGAGAGAGTCTCCGGCTTGTAGCGACTACATCTTGAAGGAGGATAATCTTGGCGAGGAAGGATGCAACTGCAACTCATTCTTATCAGCATTTAGATCACATAAATAGAATCATACATGCAACATCATCCATAAAGCATGCAGGTAGTAAACAATTAAAATTTTGAAACACCACAATCAATACACATGCATGTGAATCACCCCAGTAGACAACAACCTTCAATTGTATTAAGCTCTTGGCCAAATCACAAGTACACAGCTTTTCACTGGCTTACAAGTCTAATGCATATGCTTCGCGGAAAAGAGACGTACATCAATAGACCCTAAGAACTACAGAGACCTCATCCAGGATTCGGGCTCCTGTTGCGCAATCATCATCCCTTCCATCCGAGTGACTACTATTTATTCACCCGTTGTCGCAACTGTTAGTTCTTTGTATGTCCTTCTGCAGCTGCTTCTAGCTTTTCTCTACTTATCTGTGTGTTCCACTTGCGTTCTTCTGGTGTATCTTCTTCTTATCTGTACCTGTGCATCTAGTCTCTTTCGCTATGTGCCTGTTCCTTCGCAACTTTGGTAGCTCCGTCGTTTGGTGTGGTTGCGACTTGGTTGCAGCTGCCATGTGTCCATTTTCCGCAACCCCAAAATCTGGCCGTTATTCCCGATTCCGACCGTTCAAAACAAGGTTCTTCAAAAAAAAGGGCCCCAACAGGCCCCGACCACAGTTCCTTGACTCGTCCCCGAGTCAATCGCAGATCACGGTTTCCACCTCCATTGCCCAGCTTGCCTCCGTGTCCTGTTCACCCTGCGTGCCCTCATCTCGCGCTCGTTCCTCCTGTGCACCTTCAGCCTGATCCTGTCCTTGTTGTGCATCTTCTGGCGGTTGTTCAAACAAGGGCCCCAACTCCGGAACCCTGTGGAACGTTGTAGCGCGAAGATCATTAAAATCGGACACAGCTTGCTGCCAGCTCTGGATGAGCGAGTCTGTTTCCTCGGCGAGCTTGGTGGCAGCATCCTCCTGGACGGGCGCTGGGACGGCGCCGAACATGGTGCTGATCTGGGTCTCGGCTGTCGCTGCAAGCTGTTGTATAGACCGGGCGCTAGATTGAAGATGCGGCCGGAGCTCCCGAATGACACGTTTGGCCTCCACCGAACTAGCTTCTGTATGTTGGATCTGTGCTTCAAGCTCATTAGCCTGGCCGTACAATTGATCCAGCCTTGCAGGGTCCGTAGCCTCCTGAATCTCCCTTGAAACCTGCTGGATTTGGGCTGAAAGCGGCTGGGTCTTGACGGTGAGTGCCAGGGAGCATTCCTGAAGGCCCTTCAGGAGGTCCTGAGCCGCACATTCCGTGGACTGAAGTGTGGCTTGCATATGAATTGCCTGGCCCTGCTTGGCGGCCACCTGGGCTGAATAGTCTACTGCAGGCTCGGGCTGCACCAGACGGGTTGCTAATGCCGCCCGAAGCTTGTGATTCTCCCGATATAACTCCTGAACAGAAATGCAGAGGTGGATTGCTTGCTCAGAGAGACTGACCGCAGCAATTTCGAGAGGCAGTAGGGGTTAGTGAGGTTGTAGGGAAGGCCAGAAGTCAGAGAACATCCGAGTGACGTTGGTGATCATTGCCTCCATCTGCTCCCTTGATGTTTGTAGTTGTTCGCACTATTCAGTAAGCACGGAAATTTGGCATTGCTGCTCAGCACAGTGCTGCTGGAGGCCCAAATGTAATCTATCAGCCTGTTGGGCCGCCCGTTGAATCAGTAGGTACAGTTGAGCTGGAGTGTCGGGCGGGAAGGGGGCAGTCCCAGATGTTCTCGGCACCGGCATTTGCTCCGACAACGGTTGCCCACTGGCAACTGATCCATTGCCATGCTCAGGACGAGATAAGGGCGCGGCCTCTGGATGGCCAGAATCAATCATATTGAAATCCAGCGGTGAAGTGCGGTCAATGTGGACGGCGGGGATGGTGGCGGCTGGCAGGTCTCGGCGAGGGAAATGGACTGTGGGTGTACGCACAACGTGCATGTATCGATGAGAGGAGGAGGTGGGGTTCTTCCTTGGAGTCGGCTGTGGCCGGTACGAGAGTCGACCTCAGCCCCGCGGTCCCCACCCCGAAGTTCCCAGACAAGGGGGTCGGATACAGTAGCCGATGAAGTGGAGGGCCCAGATGGAGTAGTAGGCGGAAAGACGGTAATCGGGACAGTGAATGGTGAGGTGGAGGAATGTGGAAGGTTTCCGCTGGAACGCAAGTGGGTCGGAGGTAAGTGTGCTTATGGCTTACCCCGAACCACACCTGCGCGCTATATTCATCCAATAGGTTCCGGGGCACCCATTGTTGGCTGGCCACCACATCTGTCATTAGTCGATACCACGACCGAAACGCATCCGCATTCACCAGCTTGGTACTGGGGTCATTAGAGACCTGCCAGGGAGTGAATTTCATCGCGAGGGGCTGGCCCTCGGGGATCTCTGCTGGGAACTGGATGTGTGGAGTGTGCCATTTCCACATGGAAAAAGCAATAATCAAGTAGCCATAAATGAAGGTAGTTGCGTGCTTATAATTCTCCTCGCACGCAGCAAACAGCTCTTTCAACATGAAGGAACACCAATTCAGTTTGGCGCCTTGGACACAATGCTCAGCAATAGAGATGGTATCAAGAGTGCACTCGCCTTTCGTGTAATGCCTCATTGTCTTGCTGGCAATGAGGTAACAGGCGAAGCGAATCTCGGGCTTGTTAATGAGCTCAATCTTGGCTCCTTTCCCCCCCCTACGAGTGCCATATTTGGAATACAAGTCCGCATCGCCCGACTTTCGTGCGCGCTTGGAGGAGGTCTGGCAGGCCATCGAGACGTCTGCACCTGTCTGCTACAGCCCTGTGAGGCAATGAATATCTTCAGCGTGAATAGGAATTTCCTGGGCCAGCCACAGAGACCCATTCTGAATTCGGCTGAGGAGGAAACGGGTACACTGCAGAACCGATCCTGTGGTGCCGAAGACCGGTAGCTTCCTCAAATTCATCAAGGACGAGGTCTGAAGGCCACTGAATTTTGGTCGCAGGCGGCTGGCGGGATTGCCGGCTGCAGTAGAATAGTGCTCCATGTATGCCTGTCGCTGGAGGGACGGAAACTCGGCAACATTTGAGAGGTTGGCATCAATCAGGGCTGCACTATCGTACTTGCCCACAAGGGACTCGGTTTTGTGAATGCGAGGATCAAGCTCTGGTTCAATAACTGCTGGGATGGCATTCGGCATTTTGGCCCGGCGTTGGTACACCTGCAGAATCTGTCGTGAGCATCTTTCCTGGTGCAATGCGTTCTAAGAACTCAGCGGCTCTGGTGCAGTGGCAATTACTAATTCAAACGGGTCCGTCATTCTCGTGCTTTTGGTGTGCATGCAAGTTATGTCAGCACTTGGCACGAGTGGAGTTGATGAGACCCCCTAATGAGTTAATTCTCGCTGGTATTCGTTCTGCGATAATCGTGCGATCAATCGCATACCAATGAGTACTGTGACAGTTGCTGATGGTGGCATGGGGAAGTGGGCGGACGCGACGGCTGAGGTTACTGCGAGTGATGGCCAAATGATGACAGAGCGGTTACTGCCAATTATGGTAATTAATGACGCAGATCTAGGCGATCCTACGGACTGACATAACTACGTGGGTGGACTGAGCTGGACTGACAGGGAGGCGGGTACGGATCCTACAGGGACGACACGCTGGACAGGCGTCGCCCTGACCACAGTCGGTTGCGGTGATTACCCCGCAACTGAGCGGTTATTGACACACTACCTATGAACAGAAAGACCTCCTACGCTCATCTCGGTTGCGGGAGAGTTATTCAACTATGCTATTCTACGAGTGCTCTCGGGTGCGAGAGTTATTGATGAGAAATGAAAGGTACTTACTCCTGGTAGGGTTTCAGGCGTGCATCATTCACCCAGCTAGGGAGAACCGTCTCCAGGTCGAGATGTGCCCGACGAGCACGTCAGGAGTGTAATTCGTATAGTGGGGTCCCAGGTGTCAAGGCTTTCTTTGAGAGCCACAGGAGCTGCACATCGCATAAAGAACTTGCCTTAAGCACAAGTTTTGTTCTTAATGTGGCAGTCGTGCCACGCTTTCTGCCGGTCCTTCTGGATCTTTTGGTGGAATTCGGCCAGGAAGCGGGCCTCATCTAGTTCTTGCAATTCATGGAGGTGCTCCTAGAGGGAGACCTCTTCCGAGAACTTTAGAGACGTGGTGATTAACAGGCTTGGTATAGTAAACTCGGCGGGGATCACAGCCTCCCGGCCGTACACAATCTGGAAGGGTGTTTGATTGGTCAAGAATTTTACCGTAGTCCGATAGGCCCATAAGGTCGCTGATAGGTGCTCATCCCAATCATCACACTGGGCGTTGCAAATCTTCGTCAAGCCTTTCTCCAGAATCTTATTGAAGGCTTCCACCGTACCATTAGCCTGCGGGTGGTACGGACTACTGTTGTGGTGCTGAACCATGAAGGTGTCCAACAGTGTTTTGATAGTATCATTAATGAAGTGCGTACCCTGGTCACTGGTTAAAATTCGCGGGCAACCAAACCGGCAAATGATATGCTCAAAAATGAACCGGGCGGTGGTATCCTCTGTGTAGTCACGCACCACCGCTACCTCAGCCCACCAGGTGAGGTAATCCGTGGCGGTAATGATGTACCGGGCCTTGGAGTGCCTGGCGACTGGGGCTATGGGGCCCACAAAATCCACAGCCCACTTCTCGAATGGCCGCAACACCTGCACTGGATGTAATGGGAGCTCGTCCCAGTGTGAGGGCCTTCCAGTCCGTTGGCAGACATCGCAGCGCCTCACATAGGATTTACAATCAGCATGTACCGTCGGCCACCACAAGCCAGCTTGGAGCACCTTTCGTGCGGTAGGTTTCGCACCTACATGCCCTCCCGCAACACCGCTGTGACATTCCCACATCATCGCTTCCCGTTCGTGGTCAAGGACGCATCTGTGTAAAACCTCATCAAGGCCCAGTTTGTATAGCTGCCCCGCGATCAATTGGTAGTCGGCGGCACGGACAACCAAATGTCGTTTCTGAAGCGGGGTGTAATCCTGAGGGCATTGCCCCGTTGTCAGATAGGCGGCAATATCGGCCAAGTAATCTGGTACAGCTTCGACTCGGAAAAGGTCAGCATCGGGTAGCTGATCATCGAGGGAGCCGTCGTTATCCCCTTCCTCCAGCCTGGATAGGTGATTGGGCCCGACATTCAACCTCCCGGGCTTGACGATTACCTCGAACGTGAATTCCTAGAATAGCAGAAGCCAACGACAAATCCGACCCTCCAAAACAGGCTTATTGACCAGGTACTTCAGGGCAGAGTGGTCCGTGAAGAACTTGAACTTGCCCCCCAGAAGATAGTGGAGAAAATTTTGAAGAGAGTAGACCATCGCCAGTGCCTCCCGCTCAGTCGTGGTATATTTCTTCTCCGCATTTGACAGCTTACGGCTGGCGAAGTAGACCGAGTGGTCGACTTTTGTCTCGCCGGGTTGTGCCAAGACAGCCCCCAGTGGAATATTGGAAGCGTCGATATGCACATGGAATTTCTTATCCCAGTCTAGATGTACTAGAATGGGCGCTGACGCCAGCTTCTCCTTCAAGGTGTCCAGGGCTATCTGACACTCCTCCGTCCATTGAAAGACTGCAGACTTCCGCAGAAGTTGTTCTAACGGAGCAGTGATCTTGGCATAGTTGCGGATAAATCTCTTGTAGTATCCCGTGTGCCCAAGTAATGCTCGCAACTGTTTCACCGTCTCAGGGGCTTCCATGTGTACAATCACCGCAACCTTGGCGGGGTCGACACAGACCCCCTTCTTGCATACCACATGTCCCAACAATGTGCCGAATGGAACAGCAAAAATACATTTCTTTAAGTTCAAGGAAATCTGCAGCTGTCGACACCGATCAAATATGACCCGCAACAAGGTAGTGTGTTTCTTTAATAAACTGTAGACTGTCCAGTCGTCCATGTAGACTTCCAGGAACTTGTGAATGTACTCCCGGAAGGCAGCGATGACAATCCGGGAAAACACGGCCGGGGCGTTCTTTAATCCGAACGGCATGACATGGTACGCGAACGACCCCCATTCGGTGGTGAAGGTTGTCTTTGACTTATCCTCTTCCGCGATACGCACCTGATGGTAGCTCAAAAAGACATCAGTGAAAGAGTATGCTTCATTCCGCGCAACGTGGTCCAACACTTCGCCACTAAAAGGGGTGGGAAACGGATCATGAATGCAGGCATTGTTTAGACTGCGATAATCAACACAAACACGTATCTCCGCCTTGTCCTTCTTATTCTAGATGAAGATGGGGCTCACCCAGTCTGCTTCCTCCACGGGAAAGATTAGACCCGCGGCTAGCATCTTATCGATTTCCGCCTTAACCTTCTCCTTAACCAGCGGGTTCAACCGGTAAGGTCGGTGCTTCACCGGCCTGGCCCCCGGTTTCAGTACGATTCGCATTTCGCCAAGGTCGCCTTTGATGCCCTTTAGGTCGACTACCGATGAAGGGAACAAGTCCTCGTATTCCTGGAGGAGGCTGAAAATCTCCTTGGTGGTCTCCTCGTCCCAGTAATCGCCCACCGTAGCCAGCTTAGGTGTCTCTGCCGTACCAATGTTGAGCTTCTTTGTCTTCAGCGGCCGTAAGTGGACCCCTTCCATGGCCGGATCTTCGTTAATGTTCCACTCGCCTTCCTTCTCTTCGAAATACAGGTGCCTCAGGTTCTCCAACCCATCCTCCTCAGGATCGCCGCCAATCCTTTGGCACACCAACTCTCGCACGTCCTCAGGCAGGATGAGCAGCATGCAGCCGTCGATCTGCGGATCACGAAAAAATAGTACCGCCCTGATAGTGTGCAATGCCTGAGATTCCAGCTCGGTGTCTCCCGCGAAAGAGAAGCACTGCGCAAACTTGCGCGCGACCTCCATCCAAGATCTAGTCCCTCGTATCCATTCTTCTTCCAAATACCATGCATGGGGGATGGTATCTAAAGTGTGGACAAACCGATGAACCCACAGCTCTTCTGGGTATCCTATACTCCGCCACTGCTCCTCACAGGTCCGCAAGTGGTCCTGCGAACTGGAAATTCCCGAATACCGCCGCCTACTTCGAGGGCCGTCATCTTCTTTAAACCGCGCCCGTAACGCATCCGCCACACTACTCCACCACGACAAGGTGTTGCGGTGATTTTTCCACCACCGGGTTGCTGTAGACTGTAGTGCGACGTCCAGAAGGGGTATTCTGCTCCCTTCCGGCACCGCGTCCTCAACCTTAATAATAAAGGTATTGACAGCTTGCATGTTCGATAGGGTCGGGTAGTCTCTGAACTCCGCACCAATCCAATTGACGTGGCCAATATGAGCACATCTCCGCGTACTAGTCTCATATCCCCCCTGCTAACAGTCTTCTCAAGCGAGTTCAGATCCCAACTCCGAGCTCTGGACACTCCACCAACTGACAGAACCAGTCGCGGTCGGGTTAATGTAGTCTTGTTGTTTCCCTGCAGTCATCTGATAGAGGTGGTCCATCATCTGAGCATCCTCCCGGTTATCCACCGTCTCGGTATACCTCAGCCCTTGATAGGGGTCGAGAGGCTGAGTGACCCGGACCTCCCCATCTTCAAAGATCATCAGCTCCTTTTTGAGGTCGATGATAGCATAATTCTCGAAAGTCCAATCGATCCCCAACAAGGCGGGGTATGGATCCTTGTCTCCCATAATATCAATAACCTCAAAATCAGTGTACGTCTTGACCCCTGCAATGTCGACCTCAACTCCTTCGAGTCGGCCAATCGGCAGAATGCAGTACTGGTTCGCCATCCTGAGTTGGATGGGCGAGTAGGCCAGCCGTGGCTTCCCGAGAGCCTCCCATGTCTTGCACGGCAGGATGTTAACGTCAGATCCCAAATCAAGCATGGTGTCGCTGATTTGGAATCCCCCAACCTTCGTATCAATCCGGAATTATTTACCTGTCTGTCTCTTTTTCCGCTTGATGCGCTACACTGACTGGGGGGCCATATCCACCGGTTCCCCCAATCCTATCCTCCCCTACAGTGCCCCTTCCAGAGCATCTTTGAGCTGCTGCCGCAAAGCTGTATTGTCAACAATCCTGAGGAATAGCTGGAGCCATTCGGCTATCTGGGTTCCTTGGGCATACTGTGGTCCAGGTTCTGTCGGCAGAGATGCTTCCAGGCCTCCCGAATCGCGCAACTGAGCAAATTCCTCAACCGCCTCCTGAAAATACTTCTTTTGTGCCTCGGGTCCGATTACCCGCTGCGAGGATGCTGGCTTGACAACCTGTGTTGACTCCTTTTCGTGAGCATCCTCCCCCGTTTTCTTATCGCCCCTTGTCATGATAGCGACGTTCTGCATGGCCGGAGTCGCAAATAAGCGCGGTTCGGCGTTTACCAAATTCGTGCCCCTCTACCGTGCACGTTCTTCCCATTTTTTGATGAGCTCCGGACAGTCCTCTGTCGCATGGGTGTTTACGTGGCACTGTGAACACCACGGACGGCGAGGGAGGGGACATTCACGAGCCACATGGCCCTCCTGATCACAGTTATAGCATTTCACAGGCCCGTGGCCCCCAGCGCGGCCTCCGCGCGCCCCGCCCCCTCTTCCTCTAGGGGCTTCCTTCACCCTGTAGGAGGGTCGGTCCAGCCGGTCCGCGAGTGCGTCGAGAGCTCGGCATTGCTCAGTGTTGTGAGTCGTGGAAGTGAAAAACTCACAATATACGTTGTTTGGTACATTGGAATACTTCTGTAGAATCGAGCACATCCGAGGTGGATGTCCCACAGTCCGGCAAATTTCACAGTACTTCGTGGTAGCTGGATTGAGTTGGGAGGGGAACCCCGCGTAGGGATGTTGCGGCTGGTATACCCCCTGCGGACTCAGTGCCGCGCCACCCCCCGTGGGTGGCCCTCCTTGAATTGCTGCGACTGAGGGTCCCACCCCCGCACCACGCAACCGAGGACACTCAGTTGCGACGTGGCCTTCGACCAGGCAGTGAGTGCACCAAACGTTTGGCCTGGCTGGTCTGCTTGGCTGTATATCCTTGAGATTTTCAGTCAAACTGGCTATCTGATGTTGCAATCCCACCAAGGAGGGATCCTGCGGGGCCGGCCCTCCCCGATATTCCTGAGGGTAGCCCGCCATGGCCTCGATCTTCATGGCCTGCTCCAAAGCATCCTGCAGATTGTCAATCTTTTGCTGAGTGAGGGGGGTTTGCGTCAAGGGAAGAAAAGCCTTGATGAACCAATCCCTCTGATGTTTCGGATCGATCGGGTAATTGAGTTTCCCGATTGCATCCTTGAATCGTTGCATTAGCTCCCATGCGGTTTCTCCTTCCTTCTGTTTAATTTCCCAGAGTTCGGACAGGCCCTGTTGGTCCGTCTAGGGAAGCTTAAATTCCCAGACAAAATCCCGCTTTACGTCCGCAATGACAGGATTCGGGTGGGCCTCAGACCACTTGATAAACCATCGCAGAGCCCTCTCTCTGAGCGGGGTTTGGAACTCTATTAGTTTACCTGCGTCCGGCGTCTGCCGAGCCCTCCAAATGGCCTCGCATAGATACCAGTGTTGCTCTACATCATCATTACCTCGGCCCGAGAACTCGGGATACCGAGTGAAAGACCCAACCATGGTTACTTGCGGTGGGTTGACCAGGATAAATCCTTCGGGTCCTAGTTGTGCGACTGTTCCCCTCGGGAATGCAATACTACTAGTGCTACTGCTCCTAACGGGTGTCGCTGACGACACTGAACTACTGTGCAATCGACTCAATGCTTGAAATTTAACAAAAATATTACTCAAAGGTTGATAAAGTACCAAGGGAAGGCAGGGATCTTGGCCATGCAGATTGGGGGGAGTATGGCAGCCTGGAAGACTGAGTGTCGTCCATTCTGCATTACCACGTACCACTCAGCATCGGAACTTTCCTCGGGCTGCATACCTTCACCATCTTCGTCAGTCACCGGTTCCCTTGCTCACTCGGCGAGGCTCCCATGCACCCATCGTATTTCTGCAGCGGTCCCTTCTCATCCCTGGGTACCCACTCCCATAATCCTTATCCTGTGAGGCACCTCCTTCTGATTTTTCCTCTCGATCTCCCATCTCTTCAAATCTCGCATCACCCTTCTTCACCACCTATCGGCGATCTGTGCCTGCCGATGTGCACGTCGCTCCCTCAATGTCCTTGCGGCCTCAGCATCCATCCCCACTCCCCGTGTCACCTTCTACATGGCATCGGTCCCCTCAACCCTTCCCCCATCACGGGTGGTTTACGCTTCCATACTCGTTTTGTGGAATTCGATCAACCCTTCATCCACCATCAGAGCTTTAATCCACAGCGGAATCTCCTTAAGCAGCTTCCCTCTTAGCCCTGAGTGGAAGACAGCCTCGGCCTTAGAGAAAGATTGATAGCACTCAGCAGCAAACTCCACAGTGTATCCTTCCAACATGGTCTTCACCCAAAAATCCACCACGTAGGTTAGCTCGGTGTTCAACCGATCCAGCGCCACAAGATATCCGTGCGCCCACCTGCGGTTTATCTTCTGCAAGCCCTCTCGAGGCACCGTCGCTCGTAATCTCCGCAACCAATTGTAAAGGTCGGTAGGGAACCTTACCCAGAAAATTCCGTACGTATCACTACCTGAATCTGAGAAAATGATGAGTTCCCTGATTGCTGCCTCTCCTTTCGTAGCCACGCCCGCTTGCTGAGCGATAAAGTGGTCCACGTGATTATCCCACCATCGCCGTATCTCCCCTTCGAAGATCCGCAATACCATAGTATAAGTCCCCTCCTATCATGCAGATCCCGCAACGGAACCATTGTTGGCGGTTGATTAGGTCTCGCGGGGAAGACCCAGGTTCGAGAGTTGTGGCCAAAAAAGGGATCCGTTGTAGTCTAGGATTACGCCGGCATTATCACCCTACTCCGGAGAGAAGAGAGTCTCACCCGAGGCGTGCCACGACTACATGCAGAAGGGGAGCAGACCAATGGCGAGGGAAGGATCCGCAACTCATTCTTATCAGCATTTAGATCACATAAATAGAATCATACACGCAACATCATCCATAAAGCATGCAGGTAGTAAAAAACTAAAATTTTGAAACACCACAATCAATACACATGCATGTGAATCACCCCAATAGACAGCAACCTTCAATTGTATTAAGCTCTTGGAAAAATCACAAGTACACAGCTTTGCACTGGCTTACAAGTCTGATGCATATGCTTCGCAGAAAAGAGACGTACATCAATAGACCCTAAGAACTACAGAGACCTCATCCAGGATCCGGGCTCCTGTTGCGCAATCATCATCCCTTCCATCTGGGTGACTGATATTTATTCACCCGCTGTCGCAACTGTTAGTTCTATGTATGTCCTTCTGCAGCTGCTTCTAGCTTTTCTCTGCTTATTTGTGTGTTCCACTTGTGTTCTTCTGGTGTATCTTCTTCTTATCTGTACCTGTGCATCTAGTCTCTTCCACTATGTGCCCGTTCCTTCGCAACTTTGGTAGCTCCGCCGTTTGGTGTGGTTGCGACTTGGTTGCGGCTGCCATGTGTCCATTTTCCGCAACCCCAAAATCCAGCCGTTATTCCCGATTCCGACCGTTCAAAACAAGGTTCTTCAAAAACAAGGGCCCCAACAACAACCTTTTACAATATTTTCTTGGGAATTCTTATAGGAGAAAAGAATAACAAGAGTAGATGTAAACTTAAATGCAGCATTAAAACTCTAAAACAGTAGGAGGGTCGAGGCTCCATTCGGTTTTAATTCTGAGCATTTATCTTCTGCGCTTTTTCAGATGGAAGAGTGATCTTCGCCAGGCTACAATTTACTCAAGGTATGCCTTTGATGTACTTGTCGTAGCCTTTTGCAGAATTCTGGTGAATAAACTGAGGTGTATGGACAACTGTGGGGTCTGCCATACTGTATAACTAATGCACTGGAAGCATAGGACTGTTCTCAAGGCTGGAAAATCTCTCTAGAACACGGCATAGGATGAGAAATGTATGGGTACCTTGTCCTTTATGGAAGAACATTCTGTTTATATGAAAACCCCGATAATATGGTTTTCTGTGCTAGGGACCTCCCGAGCGATCCATGGGGTCTTAATTCTGGTACCCTTGCCTTCTAAAATCCCTGAAGAAGCTCAAAAGTATTCTATTTCTTGCTTCGAGCTCTCTGTTGCTCTCATACTGTCTCTGTCTGTGCAATTCGAGCTTTAATGGCGCCGGATAGGGTTTGCAGAGTTTAAACTCTGTCCTTTGATGAAATCTATGATGCAGACACCTTTCCGGACATTTTCCTGTAAAATCAAGCTCTAAATTCAGCTCCTTCTGTGCACTATGCCTTAATAATAGTGTGTATGGACCATGGCGGGTTTTACCACCCGATAAACCTGCAAAACACGAAAATGGTTACGAAAAACATTTATGGGGAGGGTGGTATGGATGAATGTGACAGTGGCAGCGTGGCGTGGACGAGGATGATGACTGCAGAGGCAACTATGGAGGAAAGCATCGCACAAAGGAGAATGCATGGGAAAACGTCGAGACTGACGTTTTAACTTAAAAACAATGAACTTTGACCTTAGAACGAACATATATAACGGAGGCGGGCGAATGTACGACGGAGACATGTGGGATGGTGACGTGGCGAGACCGGGCGATGGCGGGATAGTCAATAGTGGGGGAGAACAAATCTGGACCATTCAATCTCAGGGGGAGATCGACGGTGGGAAACATGGCGGAGGGCAAATGAATGGTGGGCCAAGGGTATGGAGACCATGGATTAACCCGTGCGCAGCTTCGTGAAGCAACGACCGTCGGATGGGTGATCGCAGATCGAACGGCTGACAGCAATATCGCTCCGCGTCTACGGACGAACGATAACACGCAATGAGATAGCGGTTTTCCAACCGTACTGATGCCACGTGTTGGATGCTGAGTGGAATCGCTGGCATATCGGAAAATACCGCCCTCCGCCCAAAGGCGGTGCGATAGAAACCAGATGGTTTTTGAATAGTACGCGGGGACCACCGGGGCGGGTAGACTCCGAACCGTCGAATCTGCGGGTAAATAGACGGTGATGGAGCGATCGAGGCGATGAATGGGTTGAACAATGGACACTGTGGAAGCCGTGATCGTCGTCCGATCTATACAGATCGACGGTTGAAACTGCGTCCGATATCCATTTGTGGTAAGTGCCTTTTGGGCCAGCGCTCGGTTTCAGCGCCCGGATCTCGTGGAGAAAAGGCTGAGGGGCTAGCAGAAAGGGGCTAAGTCCTAATGTAAGTTTCAAAGTAGGTTTTTTTCCCATTTTCAATGAAATTAAAGGCCAAAAGGGGTAACGATGGAGGGAAGAAGGGGTTATTAAACCATACCAGGGATGTGTGTATGGTTTAAGAGGGGCATGGGGATGATTTAGAAGGTTTAGGGGGGAAATCTGGGGGTAAGAAAGGGGAACTTTGACAAAAGGAAAATGGATGAAATGGAGAATTCTGCAGGAGTACAAGGGGAAAATGAAGGCTTTTAGGAGCACAATTTTGTCACAATCAGAGAGGCCTTATAATGGGGATCAGCAGAGGGGATTTATCAAAGGACAAAGGCATAGGAGACTTCAAGGATGATGTGTCTCAGGGGAGATGCATTCATTGAAGGCTCAGAAAAAATTTAGCCCCCTACTTTGCCTGTCAAAAAATTCATAGGGGGCTAACACAGGGATCCTTGAGAGAGAGTTCACACAGATGTGTGTGGACCACTCTCGGTTGCTTCAACAAAAAAACATAATTACTATGTAATCTTTTTTAATGAATTTTCTCATAAAATTTGGATCTTCTTCATGCAAAAGAAAGATCAAACATTCTCTAAGTTCTGTGAGTTTAAGGCATTGGTGGAGAAAGAGTCAGGGAAGCAAGTGAAGTCTCTTAGGACCAATAATGGTGGAGAATACATCTCTAATGAATTCAAGAACTTCTACATCAAATAATGAATTCGAAAAGAACTCATAGTGCCTCATAACCCACAACAAAATGGAGTCACGGAGACGAAAAATAGAACGATCATGGGTGTAGCACGAGCGATGTTGCATGATCAGGGCCTACCAAAGCATTTTTGGGCAGAAGCATGCAACACTACAGTTTATGTGCAAAATCGTTATCCTCATAGAGTACATGGCATGAGTACACCTGAAGAATCTTTCACTGGTAAGAGAATGTATGTTTCACACTTTAATATTTTTGGCTCATAGGTTTATGTGCATGTGACCAAGGATGCCAGGAAGAAGCTGGAATCGACTGCTGAAGATGGGATTTTTGTGGGGTACAATGAAACACCCCATAATTATCGTGTGTATTTTCCAAACAGCAGAATGAATGTTGTGCAATAGGATATAAATTTTGATGAGGGGAAAGCCATGCAGATGTCCCTTGAGAGGGAGTTGGACTTGCATGCGGAGGAGGAACTGCTAGTTCTCAAGGAATTGTCTCAAGATGTGGATCAGCCACATAAGGAGGTTCATGGGGTGGAAAAAATCACTCATGCAGATCCATCCATCAGAAATGGCAGAAGGCGCACCATGGAAGCTAATAGGTTGAGACTTGATGCTTCACAGAATGTAGGAGTTCCTACTTCACAGCGCAGACAAAGACAGTCTCCTAACCGATTTACTGGATACATGGCTCTCATGAGAAAATGTATTGTGACTGAACCATAATCCTTTTAGGAAATAGTGCAGCATTCTACTTGGACTGATGCAATGGTGGAGGAGTATGACTCCATTGTCAAAAATAGTGCATGGGAAATTGTCCCAAGACCGGTTGACAAATCAGTGGTATGTTCGAGATGGATCTAAAAGGAAAATCAAGCTGTTGATGGGAGTGTGGAGAAATACAAGGCCAAATTTGTGGTCTGGGGCTTCTCACAGATCGAGGGGTTAGATTATGATGTGTCTTTTGCGCCTGTCCAAGGTACTCTTCCATAAGGACCATCCTTACACTCTTAGCACAGATGGTTTGGCGCATTCATCAGATGGATGTGAAAACTGAGTTTCTCAATGGGATCATTGAGGAATAGGTGTACATATAGTATCCTAAAGGTTTCCAGACCTTCAATAGTGAGTCGCATGTGTGCAAGCTCAAAAAAGCGTTGTATGGCCTGAAGCAAGCACCTCGTGCTTGGTACACTCGGATAGACAACTATTTCACCAGACTGGGCTTCACCAAAAGTGAAGTAGATGCAAACCTATACCAGATTATGGTTGAGGGTAAGCTATTGGTCATTTTTCTTTATGTTGATGATTTAATTTTCACTGGTGATGAGCAGTTGATACACTCATGCAAGGAGGATCTTTCAAGGGAGTTCGAAATGAAGGATATGGGCCTCCTTCATTATTTCCTTGGATTGGAAATATGGGAGTGGGATGGTGAAATTTTTGTGTCTCAAGGCAAGTATGCAAAGGAGATACTGGGTAATTTTAACATGGAGAGATGCAAACCCATGGATTCTCCTCTTCCAGGAAACTAGAGGAAAGAGGATGCTACTTCTGGAGAGGTAGTGGATGCTACTATCTATCGACAATTAGTGGGTTCTATATATCTATTGAACACAAGACCGGACATTTGCTATGTGATTAACCAGCTGAGTCAAGCTATGGTTAAGCCTACCAAGCTCTTTTGGAAGGTGGGGAAGCATGTCCTGAGATACCTGAGGGGCACATCAGAGTATGGTCTATGGTACAGACAGACGGATGGAGTGAAGTTGCATGGCTTCATGGATGCAGATTGGGCTAGCAGTCCATCGGACAGAAAGAGCACATCAGGGGGGAACTTTAGAATTGGATCTACAACTATTTTTTGGTATAGCAGGAAGCAGAGATCCATGGCACTCAATTTAGCGGAAGCGTAATACATGGCAGCAAGCCAAGCTACATGTGAGGCTATATAGATGAGAAAGATATTGGTTGGTTTGTTTGGTTCTCATATGGATCCGACAGTGATTCATTGTGATAATAAAAAAACTCTCGATTATTCCTATGTTTCATGATAGGTCCAAGCATATAGATATCCAGTACCATCATCTCATATATTTTGTGTAGAGGAGAATCATGTTGCTTCAGTACATTCCCACAGAAGATCAGGATGCAAATATTCTGACGAAGGCGCTCACTAGGAGCAAATTCAAATACCATAGAGACAGGATCGGGGTGAAGGATAATCCTTTCTTGTTGAGAGGGAGTGTTGAGATTCAACAAGAAATTTTTGGCACCCATGATCCTAGTGAAAATTAAGCACCTACACTAGGTTGGAGCCCACAGGATATTTTTAGGTGCATGTCTATTTTTATTATCCCTTAATTTAGATGGACATTAAACTGTAATCTATTCTCAATGTGGACTTGAAATAGTTAAATGAAGTGGAAAAATCAGTTAGCTAAGTGAATTTCGAGTTAGAGGTTGGTTGGTGGGACATGCAGAGTAGTTCTAGTTGTAACTGAGTGATTCTAGTTGTAACAGTGTTTGAAGTGCAGTGGTGCATGGGTTTGTGCGAGTTGTAAACAGTTTAGCTCAGTGAAGTGAGTTAAAATCAATTGTGCTAGTTGTAATTGAAGATACACTAGTGAGAGATCAAGTGAATTAAATATTAATTAATTCACAATCAGTGATGTCACATGTAACTGAGGATTTACTAATATTATTTGCATGCATGTCAGATCCAGTGGAGACCCAGTTGAGTTCTAGATGAAAGGGAAGTTGATTAGCAGTTGTAACATTATATGCTTGCACACATGCAAGCAAACACACATTGGATGTTCCCATGATACTTGCGCAGTCAAGGCAGGTAGGATTGCATCAATTCAAGGATTGAATTCAGTAGGGATTGCGCAGTGAAGGTAGGTTGTCTGGAGACAGTAAATTGGCTAAGGGATTTGCCAATTTTTGTATAACATTGTGAGACAATTAGTTGATGTACTGAGGGCTCTTGTGAGAA
Source organism: Pinus albicaulis (assembly GCA_034641835.2). NCBI lineage: Eukaryota > Viridiplantae > Streptophyta > Pinopsida > Pinales > Pinaceae > Pinus > Pinus albicaulis. The sequence continues at coordinate 1,488,661,561 of CM076584.1, forward strand.
GAGTTTTGTATGTAATTGTTTCATGATCCATGATATAATATACAATAGAAGATAGTGGGGTTTTTAGCTGTAAGCTTTCCCCGGGAAATTATTTGTGTTGTGTGTGATTGATCTCTCTTCATGTTCATGTGATTGGTGATTTTGTTTTTAATTCTGCAAAGCTTTATAGAAGCGATTCATTATTTAAATTTAGAAAATTTTTAGATCGGGTGAATCCAAGATATACATGCATATTGTATAATTTCTATAAATATTTCTCCTTAGAAAATCAAAATTACGTAGTTAAAGAAATGTTTCTTGGAAATTAGTTGCCAGCACATCCATAGGGATCTAAACACAATAGCAGACCACCTATCGAAATGTCTCTCTCTTTAGACACAAGTTTCATCTATTATGAATAATTGGTTGGAAACTTTGTGCCTATATCCTAATCAAAACTTTCTAGCTTTCTTTTCTGTAAAAATATTAGACTATCACTTTCTAATTTTGTTGTTTCTCATGGCTAAGGACACATCCCACAACATTTTTTTTCAATATCTCTCTTATCTCTCTTTAGAAAGTTTCATGTTTAAGTCAAAATGTGAAATTCTCTAGTTTGTGTTTGGTTACTTACCTCTTTTGGAAATCATTGTCATATTTCCTTCTAATGCTTTACTATAAATTATGTTGATACAAACTTTTGTCTGTGATTGTTAATTCCTGTACTTTTTTTAATTCCAGCAGGAATAACAAAAAAAAAATCTGTTGAAAAAAAGAAGAAGATCTCCATGGGGAAATCAGTCAATTTTTTTAGGAGAATTGCCTAAAACCCATAGTCCATAGTTTAATTCCATTTTTGTTTGAGGGATCTTGGTAAGTCTAGTCATTTAATTCAATGAATGAATGGTTTAGATCTTCGGCATAATTCCCCTATTTCTTCTTAAGGCCATGGGTAATTCCCACTACTGGGTAAAGGGTTTAGATTTTTCTGTGTATCCTTATTGAGAGTTTGGGTGGTCCTTTCATTCATTCGATCCATTACATTTCCTTATATCTCTTCATTAATATAATTTTATAAATGACCATATATAAGGTGAATAGAAGATCTTAAGAAACCATTTGCAATAAAATTTATTTTTTTAAATTAAATTAACTATAAATGAAAATGGGGTTAAAAAGAAGGGGAAGCAGGAGCGGATGGGGTAATTTATTCCCCTGACGAAAAAATAGAAATTAAATATTCATGGGATCTGGGTATTTCCACCAATAAATAGGAAAAATATCTAGCTTTGTGGTCAAGTATGAAGTTAGTTATAGACATAGGTATATGTCAGATAATTGTCATGGGAGAATCAATGCTAAACATTCAAATGTTTTATAAAAATAAGGAGCTAAGTGAACAATATTGGATTACCCTGGATCTAAGAATAAGAGGGAAAATACAAAAGTTTGATCCTATTTATTTCTTCCATATAAGGAGGGAATACAATACTATTGCAGACGAGCAAGCAAACATTAGTTCCAGTTATGAATAAGGTGATTTAGTTCTCAACCAAGGATACAAAACTTATTTTTGTTTACCATGATAAATAAAATCGAGGAGAAAGAAGGGATGGGATTCATAAAACATTGGAGAACAGGAGGGATTGGGAAGGACCCAAGGCTTGAGATGGCATTTAAGTTTGGCATGTTAATGAAACTAGAGGAAGTAGAAAAGCGACGACTCTCAGGAGTGGAAATTGTTGGGGTTCCTGTGTTTTGGCCAGATTGGCAAAACCAAAAGACAAGACAACATCAAACCACTTTGGGATCCTAGGATCTAGCCCTCTTGGATCCAGAGAGGGATATCTCTATAAATGTAAAGAATGATATATCTTTAAGGTCAGTTTATGGTATTAGGCTAGGTATGAAGCACAGGGGTTTGGTTTTTTTATTTGGTTGGGGATCATTAATTGAGAAGGTTATGTGAAGTGAAGAAGGAAATAAGTAGAAGGATGTTTCAGCATGGGAATATAGATCAAGAGAAGTGCTAATCCATTAGGCTATGGAGTCATAAAAGGGTTTACTCGCATAACAAATATCCAAGGGTTTCCATAGGGCAAGTCATCTATACCAAAGGATCTCTTTAGATAGGTGGTGAGATGGAACATTAAGAAGTAAGGTGAAAGAAAAAAACCAAAGTGCAGCCTAATATCAGGTAAGGACTTTTAACCTATCCTGCTTTTGACATACTTTCAAAGGAAACTCTCAATAAACACACAAAGGCTAGCTTAAGATCAAGCAAGGACTTTTAACCTAACCTTCTTTCAGCGTACTCTCAAGGGAAACTCTTAAAGCAGCTGTTTAAGATATTAACCAGGGCAAGGCTAACCATCAACCTCCTATTCAATACTCCTACTAAAGTCAGCTTATCAAACGAACAATCCAGTAGTCCTCATGACCACTTTCAGACAAGTAGAAAACATTTAAGATTAAACACAGAGCAAGGCCTAAGATCATAGAAAGACTTATAACCTTCTCTACTTTTGACACTGTTAGTTCCCAAATCCACCTTAGACTGAAATAAGGCAGAATAAGGACAACACCAAACCACGCTCAGTCTGGTAGCTAGCCCTACCAGAACAGGAGAGGGCTCTCTCCGGGTCAATCTCAGTAAAAATGTATCAATAGGGCTTGAGAAGACTGAAATGAATGCTAATTTTAGGCTAGGTATATAAATATGAGGATTTTTTTTTTATTTTTAGGGTTTTTGCTGGAAAAAGGGAAAGGCAATTTTTGGGCTTGGGGATGAGGCCAAATTCTTGCAGAGTTCAAGTTGGGGAAGGGAAGGCAATGACTTTGATGTCTTAGATTCAATGAATGGATGGAAAAGACTGTTGAGGAGCTGAAGAGGGCAAGAGGGTGCAAGGATCCTCTTCAAACTGACGAAAACATATAAAACTAAACAAAATTTTAAGGCAGAGCACCAGTAAACTAATGAATTATACCTTGCTTACTCATTTGTTTAACTTCGAAAGAAAAGAGAAGGGAGAAAAACAATCATCAAAACTCGCAGCCACAAGAATCCCAAACAAGTCCCAAAGAAACCCGCCCTTCCTCCCTACAAAAAAAGCTCAGAAATGAATATACAACAGGTGCCAAACTTTTCCAAGAGTCCAACTCCTCGAAAAATGACTCAGAAAATACATCATATAGACCATCCCAACTCCCTCCCATGCCTCTGGGGTCGAGATAAATCCTAGGGAGTTGTTTCAACCAATTCTAAACATGAACCAAATCTGAAGTGCCCAAACAACTCGCCTCTATATGCCGTGAAACTGATCCATTCACTTAATTTTCACTTTTTAGTGAATGACTCCTCTAGAAAAAGTAAATATGAGCCAAAACTACATCATAATCATCAAATTAGATCAAGATAGATCAATAGTTACATCAAAAAGTGAAACTAGTCAAAACTGGACGAATTTCTGAGCTGAAGAGTGAAAATGAGGCCAAATTTTTCTATGCGCCGCGCCCAAAAACTCAGTGCGTCGCACCAGTTTGAGCCTATTTTTGAGGCACTTCCTGAAGTCCCAATTGAGCTCATGATATCTTGTTGGAAAGCCTTGCCTGTCTACTTTCCAACCCAAGTGGAATTTCTAGATTTGGATGTCATTTGCCCCTCCAAAACTTCAATCTCCCAAGACTGGTTCCTGTGTGTGCAAAAGGTGGCAAGAAGGCCATTTTAAAGGTGTTTTTGACCCTTTAAACCACCCAGAACTTGATGAAATCCTTTTTCCATTCCTGAGCATGCATAAATTTTCATAACAAATCCAAAAATGTAAAGTTTTCTTCCAGAATATTTCCCAATCATAAGCGTGCGCCAAGTGGCGCGACGCGTCGGGCAGGAAACCCTGTTTTGTGACCAAAAAATTCAAAAATGACAAAATTTTCTCCAAATTTTCTGAAAATTGGAGTGAATTTGCCTCATCAAGTTTCATGCTTATCCAACGAATCTTCGGTCAAGATTCGGAGTCTATCCTCCCTTTTACGCCGTTTCAATGCCTTCTTGGTGCATGCAGTTCAGTGGCGAAAATCACTGTCTCGTTCATTGGATGTGTCGGTGTCTGTCATGGTGTTGAAATGTGTATGTAAAGTATATGTTTAGATTGTTGAAAATGAGAAATGAGAATTTAGTTGTTTTGTCTTAGTTGCCAAATAGGAAGGGAAAAGTTTGATTTGACAAACTTTGGGAAAAGGGATAACCAATGAACTGTTTAGGGAATTTGAGGTTTTGTGAATTTGTATAAGTGAAATGAATGATAAGGAATGCAATGAATTTAGGGATAGGGATAGTGGGAAAAATGAGGTTTAGTCAAGTGAAGTTAAAGTATTTGGGAATTTAGGAATTTTTGCAAATGATAGGGAAACAGGGCTTAAATGGTATGAGTGGTTTGGGGAATAGGGGATTGGCAATGATGATAATGTGACAGTGAGGAGGAAAGGAATCACAGGTGGGAAATGGGATTTAAAAAAATTGGCACCAAAAACCATACTTTGACAATCGAAATCAAACCCTAAGGAGAAATTTTCCAATCCAAATGATAGGGTTTACTTTGACATTCAACTTCTTGTATATTCCACTTTCAAAATACACCAAACGTCGTCCAATAGCAATCCACAGCTTTACAAACCTACTTAGAGCGATGAATTTGAGTTATTTTGAAATTTTGATAAAGCAGTGGTGAAATTTTGGTGTTCCGGCCCTGTGCGCCGCGCAGCTAGATGTACCATGTGCCTGTGTAAATTTACACCGGGAAAAAATTGTTTATGCGCCACGCACCTTCAAAGTGCGCTCGCGCTCCTACCCAAGCTGCACGCCACAACAAGGCATTTTTCAGAGACTTTTTGAGGCCTTCTGATGTCCAAATTCGGGCGCATGAGAGTTTTGGAAAGAGTTTAAGTCGTGAATTTCCAACCCAGATAATTTTTCAATTTGGAGTTCATTTACCCCGTCAAAAATCAAATCCAAGACCGGTCAAAATGAGCAAAAATGAGTTTCATGCAGTGCTTTGCAGTCAAATTTTGAAAGCCTTACTCAACTCCAATTGAGCTCATGATAGTCACAAATATATTTTTGTCTAGCTAATACTTGACTTATCAAGCAAGTCATTTGTTCAACTAAAACTAGGAGAAATCTTGATTTTCCCAAGCACACTTCAAGAGGTGCATTCAACACTCCCCGACGCAACGGTATTTTTGAAATTTCTCTAAAACCATGACACATGTGTAAAAATTGAAGGAAATTTTTCTTCCTTGGCCTATTTTTGACAAAACCCTCTCTCAGTTCTCCCAAATTCATCTTTTATTGCTCAGAAACATCATTTGAGTGAAACCTATCCCGATGTGTGGAACAAGGGATTTGTCGAAATGAAGCGAAACGAAGGGGATAAGGGGCTTATAAATTCTTGAGAAAATTTTTGGAAGTAGGGAGGGATGTTAGGAAGTAGGGGAAAATGTAATTTCAGAGATTGAGTGAGGGGAAGGGGTCCAAAAGGGCAAAACACAGGCCTAGCCTAGAAAATTGCCAAGTTGTAGCAAGAAACTAGGGCTTGTGCGAAAATGAGGAATTTGGGGGATATCAGTGATGGGAAGTGTTTAATAATGTACATTAAGGATAGGGGAAGGTGTATGACCATCAGGATACAATTTTTTCCTATGATTTGACCATCCAAGAGAAATTACCTCCAAAACCCTAGGAGAGGGAAATGGACCTTACCAAGGCACAACTGAAGCATGAACAAGCTGTAAAATGACTCTTTGGAACCTGACATGATGATGACAGCCCTCTGAATGATGGTACACTCAGCTGAATGGTGACATGGACCGACATTTGGACAACTTTGAAAATCGTGAAAACAAACCCTAGACCTAATGCCTAATGAGCAAATTTTGCTTGAAGGCTCACTGAAATGACAAAATTTGACCTTGACACCTTAAAATCACTTTGTAAGAGCATGTTTGATCACTGAAGGAAAGCTGCAAAGACTGACACTAACATTGGCTCCAATGGGGATGGTAGCTCCTTGGAGGTGCCAAGAACTACAGATCTTTGGAAAGCAGACAGTGCCTTCATCCATTGGGCAATGGAATCAAAAACTCAAGCTGAAATGCATGACTGAAAACCGATGACTTGATGACACAAACTGACTCTCACTCAACTAAAAACTGACTCGATACTTAAACACAAGTGACAAACTAGAAAAGATGCTCAAAATGAAGCTTATTCAATACAACCGACTCTAACAATTTCATTCATCACCTGATCAAGTGAAATGAAACAACCAATGCAACCATGTAAGCAGCCTGGCTGCTATTTGATTTCTTCCCAAATGCTTTATGATACGCAAGAAAAGAGAAGAATCGAAAGGAAACTCCCATGGAAACTTGGAATCAAGTTGACTGCTGATAAACTTGCAAAGCATGAATTTGATCGGATGACTCCCACGTAACGCGACCACCAAACCATCGTAACTATTGGATTCCATCAATACATTACTATCCAAACCCATGATATTTATATTTGGATACAGATTTTCCTCCTATCTCAGGCTGCTTTCTTTGGTGACCTGGCAGAGGGTCAAAAGGATCCCCGACTGAATAATCAAACTCGGTCATTCCAGTAACAAAAGTCTCCTTTATCAATCTCCTCATATGACTGCAAACCTTGAAATGGGCTTTGTAATGAAAAATCTGTTAGACAAGACAATGAAGGTGACTTTTGAATAAGATTATTATCAACATTCTTTTCTGTCACATGGTTAGCCAATGAAGAAGAACTTTTACAGCAAACATCATCCAACATACGAGCAATAGGATTATCAAAAACTTGAGAAGACTGCTGCGATGTATCCATTGAAACTGTATGACATCCTACTGATTGTTCATCTTTTTCTTTAGAGATATTACAAAGATTCTGCTTTATAAACTAAATTTCTTCGAAACAAAAGGGTACATAATCCTCTTGCATCATTAAATCATGTATTTCAGCTTCCACGCCTTCATCCGCAATCTGACCTTCAATTTCGTTCTTGCATGTAAACTGCTGCCATGTGTTGCTCAGGAATTTTGTTATCTATCTCATCCTCAACATTAACACTGAGAGATTGTTGATTTCTTGCAGGCTGCTCATTTGAAGATTTACTATGCAATTTACCCTTCAAAAACTGGAATGATTCAAAACAAAATGGTGCCATCTACCTTTGTGCATTTGATCATGTATGTCAACTTCCATGTTTTCATCTCAGAGATCAATAATCAATGGCTTTCAGATTGCAAATCCGGATATGAGAAATCTTGAAACAAATTTTTCATTGCGCTCAAGATGAAGACCCGCATCAGCTTGTTGGCAACATCATCGCATGGTAACTGTCAAGGAACGAAACGAGTCAAAAAAAAAAAAAAAAAATAAGGCAAAGATCCTTCACTTACTTCAAAATTTGCTGCACTTTCCTCATCATTGTCATGGCTAATATGCATCGGTTGGTCACTGTACTCGAGCTGCTGAAAGTGAACTTCTTCCTCCTTCCACAAACTAGATGTTGATTTGTCTGCAAGGTTAGCTTCTGTTTGGAGAACATAATCATCATCATACTAATCGAACTGAGGCAAATCATCAGTATACAACACATCATCAAGCATACATGTCATATCAACAACTCTCTCTTCTTTAAGATGATCTATAAAGCAATCACTATGACAACTAGGATAAGAAACAAAATGTTTGGGATCAGCCACTTGTTCTTCTTCAATCAGCAAGACATGGGCTTGAACATTATACTCATTCCTTCTGGTGTTCTTTTGCATCATCTCTTCTACTGCACTTAACAACATATCAAGCTTTGCCTCTAGAGATGTCAATTTTTCCGGATCTATGTTTTTCATCTCTTCTTCCTTCAACCTTTCCCTTCGGATCAACAAATGAGCCTCTACATTCACTGCACTATTCTACATCTCGTGAAGTGTTGCAATATTCCTTTCTCTCAACTAAAACTCCATTTTCGGATCAAAGGCACCCGGGTAGTGCAAGAGAGCAGATCTAGGAGAAGGTCTCATATCAGCTGGCATCGAATAATAAACTTGGTTAAATCTGGCATAAAATTGTTGTACTGTCTCCCCTGGCTGTCTTTTCAGCTGGTTATATTCTTCTATAATAAGGAAAATATTATGTCCGATCACCCACCTATCGAGGAAAACTTTGACGAACTGCTGGAAATCTGAGATGCTCGCATCAGGCAGGGCTTTAAACCAACTCTTGACTTTGGCTTGCAAAGAAAGAGCAAAAATCCTAATACTAACATCTTCTTCTTCATAAACTTCTAAAAGGGCTAGAAAATTCTCAACATTCTACACATGTTGCTCAGCGTTGACATTGTTACATTCACCATCAAATCTTGGTAGATATATGTCATAATTTTTAGGGAAAGCATGAAGAACAGAAGGTAAAACAATAGGTTTATACCTATCTGGGACTACAACAGGTGTATGAGGATATACAAGAGCTACGGGATCAGTTTGGTTTTCTTTAAGCTCATCACTCTGAAGAGAGTCATCATGAGATGTGCGAAAAGTAAGGAGGCTAGGATCAAAGGGAAACTCAGTATTTACACTTTTTGAATAGGTCAAGTGAAGATTTTGATCACCTTTATCATACAACAAATTCTGATAAACTTTCAGGATAGCTTCAAGAACAGCAAAGAAGTATTTTACAAGAAAGTAGACTAGATCCTAAATACCATTCCACTTTGGATACTTGAACTTTAAGTAAGATCCTTCCATTTTCACAGAGAAAGAGTTAGTCCTCTAGTGGAGTCTCTACATTGAGTTGGAGTCACCAGGTGAATGATTTTCAGCCTTGTTATGTCTGATCGTTGTCCACCATCAACCATTAGATCTGAAATTGATACATGTACTGGGGCAAGACAATCCACAAGTCAAGTGTCATGTTCACAAGCTAGACCAGAGATTGACTGAAGCAGCGTTTATCTACTTTCGCTAATGCAAATCAAGAGCGTTTCGAAGGCTTCCTGGCATAACTTCGTGCTCCGGTCATAGCTTATAAAACAATTAACACCAACACGCAAACCCATTTTCTTCCCTCATAAAGATACCACTTATGTTAGTTCCAAATCCACCTTAGGTCAAATAAGGCAAGAAGGACAACACCAAACCACGCCACCCTCAGAAGAATTCATCAAACAGTAGAGGTTTTCCAAGTCAATCTCGTGAAAATGTATCAATAGGGTCTAAGATGACTTGAAATGAATACTGATTTTAGGCTAGGTATATGAATCAAGAAGTTTGATTTTTATTTTTAGGGTTGTTGTTGGAAAAAGGGAAAGGCAATTTTTGGGCTTGGGGATGAGGCTAAATTCTTGCAGAGTTCAAATTGGGGAAGGGAAGGCAATGACTTTGATGTCTTAGATTCAATGAATGGATGGAAAAGACTGCTGAGGAGTTGAAGAGGGCAAGAGGATGCAAGGATCCTCTTCAAACTGATGAAAACATATAAAACTAAGCAAAATTTTAAGGCAAAAAGCACCAAAGAAACTGAATAAATTCACCTCGTTACTCATTTGTTTATCCTTAAAGAAAGAGAAGGGAAAGCTGGCATACATAAAAATAAATGAAAACTTACAATTACATGGAGAAAACAATCATCAAAACTCGTAGCCACAAGAATCCCAACAAGTGCCGCAAAAACTCGGTCTTTCCTTTGCCAAAAAAGCTGAAATGAATATACAATGAGGTGCCCAACTTTTCCCAAGAGTCCAACCCTGAAAAAATGACTCAGAAAATACATCATATAGACCATCCTAACCCCTTCCCATGCCTCTAGGGGTCGAGCTCATCCTTCTAGGAGCTGTTTCAACCAATTCTAAACATGGAACTGAAATCTAGGCAGCTAAACAACTTGCCTCTATATGCTAGGAAACTGATCCATTCACTTAATTTTCACTTTTTAGTGAATGAATCCTCTAGAACAAGTAAATATGAGCCAAAATTACATCATAGCCACAAAATTACATCAAGATAGATCAATAATTACATCAAGAAGTGAAACTAGTCAAACTGGCCGAATTTCTGAGCTGAAAAGTAAAAATGGGACCAAAATCCTCTATGCGCCGCGCCCAAAAACTCAATGCACCACGCCACTTTGAGCCTGTTTTTGGGGCACTTACTGAAGTCCAAATTGAGCTCATGATAGCTCATTGGAAATCCCTGTCTGTCTGATATCCAACCCAAGTGGAATTTTTCAATTTGGAGTTCATTTGCCCCTCCAAAACTTCAATCTCCCAAGACTGGTTCCTGCTGGTGCAAAAGGTGGCAAAAAGGTCATTTTTGGAGTGTTTTTGACCCTTAAGACCATCCAAAACTTGATGAAATCTCTCAGCCATTTCTGAACATGCATAATTTATCATAAAAAACCCAAAAATATCAATTTTTCCTCCAGAAGATCTCTCAAACGTAAGCGCACGTCGGGTGGCGCGACGCGTCGGGCAGAAAAACCTGTTTTGCAACCAAAATTTTCAAAAATGAAAAAATTTACTCCAAATTCCTTAAAATTTGAGCTAAAGGACCCTCATCAAGTACTATGCTCAGCCAAGGAAGCGTCCGCCAAGATTTGGAATCTAACATGCCTTTTTCGCCTCCTCGATGCCTTCTTGGTGCATGCAGTTCAGTGGTGGAATCACTGTCTCGTTCATTGGATGTGTCGGTGTCTGTCATGGTGTTGCAAATGTGTATGTCAAGTGTATGTTTAGCTTGTTGAAAATGAGAAATGAGAATTTAGTTGTTTTGTCTTAGTTTCCAAATAGGAAGGGAAAAGTTTGATTTGACAAACTTTGGGAAAAGGGACAACCAATGAACTGTTTAGGGAATTTGAGGTTTTGGGAATTTGTATAAGTGAAATGAATGATAAGGAATGAAATGACTTTAGGGATAGGGACTTTAGGGATAGGGATAGTGGGAAAAATGAGGTTCAGTCAAGTGAAGTTAAAGTATTTGAGAATTTAGGGATTTTTGCAAATGATAGGGAAAAAGGGCTTAAATGGTATGAGTGGTTTGGGGAATAGGGGATTGGCAATGATGATAATGTTACAGTGAGGAGGAAAGGAATCATAGGTGGGAAATGGGATTTAAACAAATTGGCACCAACAACCATACTTTGACAATCGAAATCAAACCCTAAGGAGCAATTTTCCAATCCAAATGATAGGGTTTACTTTGACATTCAACTTCTTGTATATTCCTCTTTCCAAAATACACCAAATGCCATCCAATAGCAATCCACAGCTTTACAAACCTACTTGGAGCGAGGAATTTGAGTTATTTTGAAATTTTGATAAAGCAGTGGTGAAATTTTGGTGTTCCGGACCTGTGCGTCGTGCCCCAGCCCAATGCGCCGCGCAGGCTGGTTGTGCCACGCCAGTGTAAATTTACACTGGGAAAAATTGCTCTATGCGCTGCGCACCTTCAGTGCGCCGCGCTCCTACCCAATGCGCCGTGCCATAAATAGTGCATTTTACAGGAGGCTTTTGGAGGCCTTCCTAGTTTCCAAATTGGTCGCATGATAGCTCGTTGGAATGACTTATTGGAATGACTTGGGTTGGAATGACTTGGGTTGGAATAGCTCGTTGGAATGACTTGGGTTGGAATGACTTATTGGAATGACTTGGGTTGGAATAGCTCGTTGGAATGACTTGGGTTGGAATTTACTTTCCAACCCAAGTGGAATTTTTCAATTTGGAGTTCATTTACCCTATCAAAACTCAAATCTCCCAAGACTGGTCAAAATGAGAAAAATGAGGCTGCCTCAAGGCAGAGTGCTGTTGCAGTCAAATTTTGAAAGCCTTACTCAACTCCAAATTGAGCTCATGATATCTCATTTTAAAGCTCTTTTTTTCTAGCTATCATTTGACTTATCAAGAAAGTCATTTGGCTAACAAAACTAGGATAAATCTTGATTTTCCCAAGGTCACTTCAGAGGTGCATTCAATTCTCCTCAGGAAACAGTATTTTTAACATTTCTCTAAAACCATGATACCTGTGTAAAACTTGAATGAGGTTTTTCTTATTTGGCATGTTTTGGACAAAAACCTCTCTCATTTTTCCAAAATTCATCTTTTATTTCTCTGAAACATAATTTTAGTGAAACCTATCCCGATGTGTGGAACAAGGGATTTGTCGAAATGAAGCGAAATGAAGGGGATAAGGGGCTTCTAAATTCTTGAAAAAAAATTTGGAAGTAGGGAGGGATGTTAGGAAGCAGGGAAAAGTTGAATTTCAGAGATTGAGTGAGGGGAAGGAGTCCAAAAGGGCAAAACACAGGCCTAGCCAAGAAAATTACCAAGTTGTAGCAAGAAACTAGGGTTTGTGCGAAAATGAGGAATTTGGGGGATCTCAATTATGGGAAGTGATTAATAAGGTACATTAAGGATAGGGGAAGGTGTATTAACATCAAGATATGAGTTTTGTTGATGATTTGACCATCCATGAGAAATTACCTCCAAAACCCTAGGAGAGGGAAATGAACCTTACCTAGGCACAACTGAAGCATGAACAAGGTGTAAAATGACTCTTTGGAACCTGAAATGATGATGAAAACCCTCTGAATGATGGTACAATCAACTGAATGGTGACATGGACCGACATTTGGACAACTTTGACAGGAGTGAAAGAAAACCCTAGACCTAATACTTAGTGACCAAATTTTGCTTGAAGGCTCATTGAAATGACAAAATTTGACCTTGACACCTTAAAATCACTTTGTAAGAGCATGTTTGATCACTGGAGGAAGACTGCAAAGACTGACACTAACAGACACCAACTCACAGGGAAACTTTCAAGACAAACTGTTGGAGAAGAAACTAGAGGACAGGGCTAACCATAGACTTCTCTAGTTCAATATTTACTTAGCATGAAATGAAAATATATTTTAAGAAAAATATTTCAAGTTGTACTCGGCAAGACATGGGCTCACCAACATTTCTTGACTGGTCATACTCTATAGAATTATCCTTAAAATACACAATCAGAGGAAAACATAAAGATAAATCTTATCAATGAGATTTAGGGTACTTCCAACAGTATGTCCTAATCTATACCTGATGTTCTTTATCATAGAATAATGGACAGTATGAAAAAACATGAAAGGAGACAATTATAGTAAGGAAAACATCACCAATAATATAGACCAGGATCCTGTGAATCTACTTGTTCAATTGATGTGCAAAACCAGTCACATACTTTGAGTCCAGTGGCCTTTTACAGCCCAAACTTCTCTTCACAGCCTACTATATTACAAACTACTCAGCTAGTTCCCCTCAATAACAATTCAAACAGTCAATAAAATCCCACCCCTTTACAATGTATTTTCGATGAGCTCTTATAGGCGAATGAGTGGTGGTAGTGGTAGATGTGAACTTAAATGATTCATTAAGACAGAGAGAAGGAAGTATTCGAATGCCCACTCTACATAATGGCTTTGCATTAAATGTTGGTACCCTTTAGGCTGGTTTAGAAGTCTTTGTCAGGTTTACAATAACTTCAGGGATGTTTCTTTGAAGTACTCTTTCGCTGTTGGTACTCTGTTTTGTCTTCTGAGATAAGTAAGGTGGATAGTTTGGCTTGCAGGTCTTCCACACCTTCATAACTATTATCCTGACAGTTTTAGGAATTTCTGTCAGTGTAATAACTACCAGGATGCTTGGTGGAGTGTGGAATAGGTCGTGTGAGTTGTTCCTTCGTTTGGAGAAAGAATGCTCTGTTGATTTGTCATGTTTTTTAATGCCTCGAACACTGATATGACTTTGATAGTATTTTTCAGGCTTCATTAAGCCTTCTCTTCGGTCATCTTTAGATCTTTGTCCTTGTTGTCTGATACACTTCGATGCTTCTTATGCGTTTGTACAGGTGGCAGAGGCTTTTTGAACTGGAGGGTTTGATAGATAGTCAATAATCATGACTTATTGACTAAAGTCTTTGGGAAAATACCCCTGTTGGTTCCCTTCTTACATTGATTGTGGCCTTAGATCGTCATCTTTGGCCCTGTGTCTCTTTACTGGACTGTGGGATATTTCGGCGCTCACAAACTAGACGTGGAACCTACAAAACAACAAACTATTACAAAAACCTGCGTTCTTGGGCTTAAACTGCTTCAGAGGGCTTAATGGAGGTGGAGGGGCTCGTGTGGAAGAAATACGAAATGCAGCGATGGAGGGCCGAAACCATGGCGGAAGAAAAAAATGGTTTGAATGGAGGTTTATGCGCGAGGTGGAATAGGGACCATTGGATCAGCGAGATCAACGGTTGGGATTGAATCAGTAAATCGCATCAGCGGAGGACGCGATGAACGAGGGGAACTCGGGCACTGGAGCTGTGATGTGTAATGCTGTGTTGGCCATTGGATCGATGGTTGTAGATCCAATGGTGGAGATCTTGCGAGGGAGAGACACGCGGTCAAGTGGGACCGGCGGCGACGTCAGCAATTTTGGCATGGAGCGGAAAAGAGGTTAATAGTGCGATTAAACTGGGACCGTTGGATCAAGGCTGAAATCAATGATGGGGATCTAATCAGGGAATCGCATTGGCAGAAAACGATGGATGGGGTGAGCAGAGTCTGCGATGCGATGGGATCTTGGCCGTTGGTTCTTGTGGGATCAACGGTGGTGATTTAAGCGGGACATTGCATCGGCGGAAAGTGGGAGTGCGGGGTCAAATGCCAGTGGGATCGCGTGATGTGATGGTGCGATGGCATCGCATTGGAGGTTTGTAGGAGACGACAGTGAAAGAATTTTGCGACAGAGCGATGCGATGGAGCAATGTGATGCCTAGCGCTCGGTCACAACACGGTTCATAAGTGGAAAAGGGGCTAGGGCTGAGGCCGAAAGGGGCTTAAGGCCTTAATGTTGAAAAATGGGTTTTTAGGCCAAAATGAAGGTCTTTGAAGGGTTTTCGGGGGTTCCGATAGGTAAATGAAGAGGATTTAAAACCTTCAAAATGGAATTTAAAAGGTTCAAAGGGGATTTTTTTAGAAGAAACGAGGGGTGAATGAAGGAAAAGGAGACCTTTGAAAACAGCTTTTCCTTATGAACAACAGGGGGCACAATTTCGAAGGATAAAGACATCACAAGGCTTCAAGGATGATAGATTTTCAAAGGAAATATTCAGTTGAAGGCTTGAACACCAATTTAGCCACCTGTTTTCTATGACAAATTTTTATAGGTGGCTAACAAAAATGAAGGCAGGTAGATCACCCAGGTGGAGAATGGTGTTCGCACTTTTCATCTCACTAGACATATGTAAATATTCCCCACGCAACCCAATAATGAAATATACCATTTCTCATGCTAACTCCTTAACTTTGCGGAGAAGAAATCAGTGTGGTAAGGTTGCAATTTGGAGAATGGAAATTTTGTAGTGCAACAACAGTTTAATCAGGCGAATGAGTAGCACATCCATTAAATGCGTAGCAATTAAGGCAGAGCATGATACAGGTAAGTGGAATTGCTAGAAATGGAGAGTAGTTGAAGAGGAATTGCACAAAGTTCCAATTAAGGTTTGTTTGAAAGCAAGAATGGAATTCCCATGTGAGGTAATTTAATAGAATTTGGGAGAAGTGCAGGGTGCGGTCACGCTAGAGGAAAAACTCGTTAGGATAGAGCGTGTCAGGGAGAAGTTACTAGAGGAGGATTGAACCCACTTTGCATTTTTTATGTGTGAAGATGAGTTGATGAAAGAAGACGTGAAGAGACTAAGGTTCACATTGGAAAACTTTGACACAAAAATTGACAACCTCTCGGCCAAAGTGGAAGGGATAGAGGTATCATTGGAAGTGGCGATCATGGGGGTCCTTAAAGAAGTCTTCAGCTTGCAAGATCCTCCACCTCCCATTGAGGAAATTTTAGGTGATCCTGTGGAGATGGCGGAAGTAGAGCTCTCAATGCAGGAAGAGGCAGCAAACAAAAATGTCATGGAAATTTGATAATCTCCAAGAATGTAGTTTATTTTAGCCTTCTCTATTTTTTTTTAATCAATGTATTGTAAATCGGTGAGCCTATATAATGGCATGTTCTGGAGACTATATAATATATACTTAGTTATACGAAAGAAAGGATATAGAAAAAGTATAGGAAGAATCAATTTTGACTCATTTTGGTTTGCAATAGTTGAAGAATAGTCTATGAATGTAAGGGTTCTGGCTCGTGTTCTAGTTTGATAATATCTACAACTACCTGTCTCTTTTTGGAAAAATGGGGTTAAAAAACAATATATTATTTAAATATTGATATTTATTCATTTATTATAATATTTGATAAGTAACTAGTTTAATTATAGCATAGTTTATGTATCTTATGTTTTTGTTAAATATCATATATTTTTTGGTGAGTTTTACTCAAAATTCAAGAAAAAATTATTGGAATGATAGATTTGAATTGTTAAATCTATATAAGCTAGGCGTCTTGAAATTTTTTCAAGATTCTAAATCTATTTATGCATTCACAAATGCATTTCAAATAACAAAACATAGTGATCTCACCAAAAATTGCATCACTAAAATTAAGCAAAAAATGCGAAAACATAAAACAATGAGACGTTTCATTATTCATTAAATTATTAATTTAATTTATAATTCAATTTTACATTTGATTTTTATTCAAGCTTTAATTTAATCTACTTTTTATTTCCAATTTAATTATTTGGTTTTACCATGGTGAATGGGTAACTTGTTGGAGAAATCTCGATGAGGCACAAGATCAAAATCTAGCGGCTCAATTTTTCTTACAAGTATAGGATTCACAATGAACCCTTCTAAGGGGGAGGTCTATGGAACCACAATTCAAATCCAAACACTAAAATAGTGTATGAGACCCTATTTTTTATGGGACAAGGGACCTCAACTCTGCATAATAGTTTGATTGCTAAAGTCTAATAAGGTATAAATACTCTATTCCCCTCTAAATTTGAGTTTGTGATCTCTTAAGAAGAAAGATATGTTCTTAACCATTTTTCCTTACTTATTAAAGATAATTATATATAATTAATTTTTAGTATTTTTTTAATATAAAAAAAGGGATCTTCCACTTATATATGAAATTTTGAAATAATTAGGTGTCTCAAATATGAAATTCAATATAAGTGCAATTGAAGCTTTTACATTAAATGTCATCTTAACTTTTTTAATGCATTATGGTTTCCTTAAAACTATGGAATGAATTGGTGATGTTAAGTATTATTGTGATTGAGTTGAGAGGCTCATTCTACAACCCAATATGAGGGGATGTGTAAGTTTGTTTGTCCGTCTGTGCGTTGAGTTAACACATGCCCCTTTAAAATTAAAATTAAAATAATTCTTTAAATAGAAAAATAATGTTGGCTATAATAAAAAAATGAATATGTTGTAAAGTAATTAGAAAGAAAAAAATGTGTGAAGTAAAACGTTTAAATCTTATACTTTCCAAAAATATTTCAACAGTAGATTTAAATAAACTATTTGAAGATCTATGTAAACTAATTTATATCGATATCAACTTCATATATATCTATATATAGAAAAAAAAATTTGTTAAAATAAAGTATTTTAATGTTGTATATAAAAATATATTCAATGTGGGTTATCAATACAATATTTTAATATGTTTTCACTGCTCGCGCTCTACAGTCGTGACCATCCTCTGTTGTCTGCTCTTCTGCCTCCACCCGCGCACATGGCCCCTCCAGAGTCCTCCCCAGAGGTGGCCTCTCCCCTGGATTAGGCCCAAGCCTTCTCGGCTCTGATCGGCTCCTTAGATCCTCCCCACCCTAGGCCGACAATCTCAAAATTTGTTAAGAAGCTCGATGGAATTTAGGAGGTCTCCCTTCCCCTGAATATTCCGTGCATGGATTCCCTTTCTATGTCCGAGAAGGGTCTCATAGGTCAATTTACTGGATTATGTCCCTCCCCAAAGACTGTTCAAAAATGGGTTGAGCGTAACTGGTCAGACAAGATCAATGGAAAAATCTCTATTTGTTTCTGCGGCAGAGGCTACTTCACTTTTCACTTTGAAACGAAAGAGGATAATGATTTGATCTTCAGGAATGGCCCCTACTTCGTGGACACCAGAGGTCTCTATCTCAACAAATGGACGTCGGACTTTGACCTTGAACTTGATGTGCCAAACCTCATCCTAGTGTGGGTGCGCCTTCCCCACCTTCCTTTGCATTGTTGGAGGGATGGCTCTATTCGTGTGATTGGAAACATTGTTGGCAAGTTCATTGATAGGAGAAAATCGAAAGATAACATGCAAGCATGTGTCAAGATCTACATCGAAGTGGATCTAGGTAAAGGCCTCCCTGAAGGGATCAAGCTAAAATTTGATGAATGGACTCACATTCAGCAGCTCGACTACGATAAAATCCAATTTAAATGCAAGGTATGTCACGAATATGGCCATTTTTCTAATAGATGCTCTAAATTTATTGATATTGAAAGCCCGGATCCAGACACACAATGGGAAACCATAAAAATAAAAAAAATTAAAAAAAAAGACCTTTACGAATCCTAGAAGCACCAGAAACTCCTTGGCACACTCTGCGCCCCCTCCCAAAGCCACCCCCTCCTGCCCCTCCTCTTCCTCTCCTCGGCCCTCTGACCCTTCTCACCATCCTGTTAATCCCCCTATCCCTCCCTCCAATGCCTCTATAGCCTCCTCCAACCCCTTCTCCTCCCTTTCCCCCTCTAAAGATGATCCTCCCCTGCTTTCTATCCCCTCTTAGCCTGCCTCCCCTCATCCTTACCCCATTAATCCTGATCCCCCCTCCTCTTATTCAGATCCCTCCTTAACCCGAAACACTAGAAATTTTGTAAAAGAGCATGGAGTCACTCTGGAAAATCTAAAGAAAACTGACCCTGGAAGGAAGACATCCAAGCAACACAGAGATGAAACTTCTCAAAAGGATATAGCCCTTGGAACTCAGAATCCTATTGAAACCTATATATTAGGAAAAAATAGCAAATATTCAGGACAAAAGGAGCAAGGAGGGAAGACAGGTTCTCACTCTGCTTTCCTGAAATGATGAAAGCCCTCTCATGGAACTGTAGGGGTTTAGGGAACCCCTCAAAAACTTCATCCCTAAAAGATTTAATGAATCAGGAAAAGTTGGATATTATTCTCCTTCAGGAAACTAAGCAGGGAGATCTTGACATGGAAATAATTATAAACAGAATGAAGAATCATGCAGGCACCCACTCAGAATCCAGGGGTGCCTCAGGTGGACTTGCCACTATTTGGAATCAAAGTGTTTGGAAGTAAACAATTTCGGAAAAAACACAAAATTGGATCAAAGTGACTCTATAGAACATTAAATAGAGCATTGAGATCATCATTTCCAATATCTATGAACCCAACCATTATAGGGATAAAGAGATCTGTTGGGATGCTCTAAAAATTGACATTGACAATGAAGACAGCAGCAATGTCATTATTGGAGGGGATTTCAACTTAATCCTTCACGCAAATGAAAAAAGAGGTGGTTGTTTCAACCTGGATCCCTCTAGAGATCTGCTTGAAACCATCATTCAAGACCATGATTTGGTTGATATTGCCCCAAAAAATCACAAATACACTTGGATCAATCACAGGATTGGAGGAAACATCATGGAGCGTCATGACAGATTTCTTATGGTTGTCCCTCCACTCTCTTTCTTCTCCATTGCCACTACTAGCATCCTTTTCTTATGGTTGTCCCTCTACTCTCGTTATTCTCCATTGCCACTACTAACATCCTCTCCTCCTCCGCCTCTGACCACTACCCCATCTCCCTCTCCCTTGGTGACCAACCCTCTCTTGGCCCCTCCCTTTCAAATATAACCCTCTTTGGAATGATATTCTGGAAGCAAGACAGTTAGTGCGCAATACATGGTTGCAGCATGTGGAGGGATCTCCATTATTTATTTTTGAAGCCAAATTAAAGAAGGTCAAAATGGCCTTAAAGGAATGGGCCAAACTACACTACAAGGAACCAGATAAGATCAAAACCGAAATAAAAACAAAGCTGGAGGATGTCCATAACACCATTGACTCTCAAGGGACAAATCAAGAGAAATCTAATCATGAAAATGATATATATTGGCAATTATATAAAATCAATAGGAAAGATGAGGAGAAGTGGAGAATAAAATCCGGAAATTTATGGCTCCAGGCAGGTGACAAAAACACCTCCTTCTTCCACAAACAAGCTATTGTTCGTAAGACTAGAAACAACATATCCTTTATCATAGACAATGAAGGTAAAATTCAGACAGATCAAGATCTAATTAAAGTTGTTGCCACCATTCATTACAAAGATCTGTTCACTGAAACAAAAGAGGCCGGAGACTTCTCTGATTTCTTAAGGCATCTACCAAATCTGACCTCTGAGGAGATGAACAACACTCTGAAAAAAAATATAGAAGAGGCTGAAATCCAATGCGCCATTTGGTCCCTGCATCCTGACAAGGCTCCGGGTCCTTATGGCTTCTCCATTAGCTTCTACCGGACCTACTAGGACTTAATAAAATTTGACTTGACCAAAATGATATAATGGGCACAAAGAAAGATGAAAATAGGGGGCTTCACCAACTCAACCTACCTCGCTCTTGTCCCCAAAGAAAACTGCCCCTCCTCCTTCTCAAGGTTTAGACTTATCTCCCTCTGCAATTCCTCTTACAAAATTATTACCAAAATCCTTGCCATGCACCTCAAGCCCTTTCTCCCCAGTCTCATCTCGGAAAATCAAGGAGGCTTCATCTCCCAAAGGAAAATTTCGGACTCTATCCTCCATGTTCAAGAAGCCATCCACTCAAGTATGACTCACAAAGAGAAAGGATTCATTCTCAAACTCGATCTATCCAATGCTTTGATAGTGTTAGACACTCCTTCCTCATATCATTCCTTCATAAAATGGTCTTCAACAATGACTTCATTGCCCTTATCAAATCTTGCATCTCTAGCCCTTGGATCTCCCCCCTCATAAATGGCAGTCTTGCAACCTTCTTTCAGTCCTCCCATGATCGTAGATAGGGTTTTCCTCTCTCTCCCTTTCTCTTTATCCTCATGGTTGAATCCTCCAGCAGAGCCTTGGACCACATGCAAAGAGTAGGCCTCATTACTGGAATTAAATTTGGCAACGGTGTCAAGAATATAAATCATTCGCAATTTGCTAATGACACTCTCTTGATGGGTGGTGCAACTTGCATAATTGCTCACAGATTCAAATCTCTCCTTGAAAAATTCATGATTTACTCCGGAGGACTGATAAACTTTCAAAAAAGTTGCATTTATGGTTGGAATGCAACTAACCAAACCATACACAGCATTCTACAAATTTTTGGAATTTCTTATAAACTGAACTGGGATCACTTCAATTACTTATTCATGCCTATTAGTGCAAGACCTCTAAATTCAGAAGTCTAGAACATCACAATAGACAAAATGAAGAAAAAAGTCTAGCAGTGGGGTTCTTCCTGGTTAAAACATGTTGGGCGAGTAGTCTTGCTCAAATATTCCCTCTCATCTCTGCCTTTGTATCATTTCACTCTGAGTCATGCCCCTGCCAGCATACATCACAAATTTGAAGCAATCCTAAGGCATTTTCTCTTGCAGGGAGGAAAAAACGAAAATAAAAAATATAATCTTGTTAAGTGGAGGCATGTCACTCAAGACTACGAAAATGGAGGGCTCAGAATCCGCCAACCCAAGCTTCTAAATAATGCCTTTGGGGGAAAGATCATGTGGAGGTTAATTAGTGGACAGCAAGCTTGGTGGAAAAGAGTTATTGAATCCAAATACCTCAACTCTCCCAAACAGCACCTCGTTGATCAAGACATCCCAAACATACCCTTCTCCAGAATCTGGACCCTTTGTAAGAAAGCCATTACTTTCTTAATTCGCAACCTCTCCAAAGTCCCTCAAGGGGGCAGCAACATCAATATTGGGAAAGACAGAATTATGGGGCAAAATCCACTCTTGGAAATACCTGGCACTCAACGCATTCTCTCTTATTTATAGAATCTTGATTTAAATTTTTTAAGTCAAATATCCAAATGGGATGACCAGACTAATAATTGGATTGGATGGCACTTTCCCCATGTCCCTCCTTATTTGGAAGCAGACATATCCAACCTCCAAGTCTTGATACATGGTGTTGCTCCCTTGCAAAAAGACAGTATGGATAGCTTTTGCTAGGATCCCACAGGATCTGCATACACCATCAAAGTTGCTCACTACCAACTCAGCAAATATCACTTTCCCTCTCCTCCATGGCCAATTTGGAAACTGGTTTGGAAGTTGAAAGCCATCCCAAAGATAAAGGTCTTTATCTGGACTCTCCTCAAAGGCAAGATCCTCACCTCAGAAAATTTAAAAAAATGGGGAGTGAATGGACCATCCAAATGCCCCAATTGTCAATGTGCAGAAGAGACTGTGCATCATATTTTCGTCAAGTGTCCTTTCACTGCTCAATGTTGGGAAGATCTCACTTCATCCTCCCATCTTCACTTGGGTTCCATCACGCCATTTATTATTTGATTAAAAACTGGAGGAAAAATTACCCTTGGGGAAAAAAGAAAAACAACTTGGCTAGAAGGGTCTGGGATACCCTTTTGTATGTGCTCTTATGGAACATATGGCTTGCCAGAAACAAAATGATCTTCAATAACAAAAATCCTTCCTCTAGGAAGGTCTGCAACAAGAAATGGAGTCTCACTCTCGAAACAATTATCTCTAAAAACACCAGCAACATCAACGTTAGTGACCTCCAAGTGGAGGAAAGGAATTTTTTGGGAAAAATGCTGGACAGTTCTAGCTTCTTCACGCCTCCAGCCAAACAACCTCACCAAAATTAAACATGGAAGGTTCGTCTAAAACAAAATGACTTTATTGAATAGTTGGACAGTTGCTCAAGGCCTACTCTTTTCTTTGATGGTGCATCCAAATTGAACCCAGACATTGCTGGAGCAGGAGTCATTATCAAAAACGGAAATGGCAGCACTCTTCTCTCCTTCGAATGGGGTCTGGGCTCCCTCTCCAACAACAAAGAAGAAGTTTACGCCCTCCTCCATGCCCTCCATCAGTTAAAAGAAAACAACATTACCAACGCAATGGTGTTCGGGGATTCCTCTATCATCATCAACATTATGATCAAAGACCACCACGTCCACAATATAGACCTCCACAGAATTGTTAGCAGATGTCGTAGCATATCTAAAGACATGAAATACATATCCTTATAACGAACAACAATATTGTTGATACCTTAGCAAACAAGGCATGTGTAAGAACAGCTGGGAAAATCCTCTACAATGATAGCCTATCTCTGATTCCCCTGCCATGATCTTGACTCTGCTGAATAATATATTTCTTTGGATCCTTCCTTTTGAATTCTCTGAAATACGCAGACCCTCCCGTACTTCCTCCCTCTTCTCTCCCGTGACCCTATCTCCTCGGGCTCGCTCCCCTATTGCTTTCTCACCTCTCCACTACGTTATATATTCCCTCTCTCCCTTCACATTCCCTCATCCTCCTGCAGCGTTCCCCTGCACAGTGAATTTTCTCCCTGCTGTTGGACTCTTGCTCCACACTTTCACCTCCCCCTGCTAAGTTTCTTCTCCACGCATCTACCTCCCCTCCATAACGTGCCCTCCCTTCTTATATCCACCGGCCACTGCTCTCTATCTCAGCATTATGGCACGCAGCAAAGATTTTTTTCATTGTGCAAATCTCCAGGCCGAGTTGGAGCAAATTCGTGCTCAGCAAAAACTCCTTAACGACAAACAACAAGCTGATGTGAAACTCTTCCTGCACAGGGTAACGTCCCTCCAACAACAGTTCAATGATCTCTCCAACCACTACACCCATGCAGAAGAATTCGTTCAAATTCTCAAATACATCCTTGAGAAATGCTCAGCCCCAAGCTCCAACTCCAACCATGTGAGAAATGCTGGCACAGAGGACAACACGAATGCTTCAACCGGGCGCCCAATAAGCATCGACTGATTTTCTCATCTCTTCTTCTTAGCATGGCTTTTAAGTTTGTTCTACTTCTTTCTCAGTTTGTTGAATCTACTCGTTATCTGTATTTCAGTATTTTCTGAACAGTAGACACAAAGAAGGCGTAGCATTTTGTGGTAGCTACCTTCTATGTTGCTCCTGAGAAACACTTGCATGTAACAAGAAAACTATTCCTTCTCCTTTTTGGAATATTAAATAGCACTCGATATTGTTAATATATATATATATATATATATATATATATATGAATTAATATTTATATATACGTAAAAATATATTAATATAAAAAATAAATATAAATATATATAAAATAAAAATAAAAAAAAATAAAATAATAATAATAATAATAATAATAACTTTTTTAATTTGCACTATAAAATGTCTCGATGTACATGTTATGTAAAAAAATTTAATGTTAATTATGTATATATTATATATCATTTTAAAAAAATTATGTCTATACCATGAAAAAATTAAGTTTTTATGGTTAAAACATATATTTGGTCTTATATATACTTTATATAGCATTTAAAAATACAATTTAAACAATGAAAAATAACACATTGTATTTTACACTCTAAAGAAGTTTGTATATGACGAAATTTGATCCCTCTCGGTTCATAGTAAATGTGTACGTAAGATGAATCTATGTTAATTCTAATCAGACACAAATATTATCTGATTGAGGCAAATTACAGAGATTACAGAGATATAATTTAATAGTTAATCTCAGTGTTACTTAAAAAGAGGCCAACGGGGGTTTGGTTCGACGGTGAAGAGTGTTTTGTTAAGACACTGGTGATGAAATGTCACCTGTTCCAATCCCTCGGAGGCAAAAAAAAAATCTAGCCATGATAAGGGTTGGTGTGGTCGAGGCCGAGTGCAATCCCCAGATGACTTTGACGGCTTAGATGCCCCTTGGTCACAGTTTCTCAGACCAAAAGTTTGGTGTGATGTCATGTTAAGACCCACATAACCAAGCAAACAAACAAACAAAACATTTACTTTTACAATCTTTTCATCATTCTTATATATAATTTGAAATTATACCTTAACATTTTGATATCTCATTTTTGCTTTTAAATTAATATTGAATTCAATTGCTTTAATTACATGCACTATAATCATATTTACCTCTCACATGTAAATTTAATTTTATTCTTACCTTAAATTTATGATTTTTAAATATTAATATCGTAACTTCATACATTAAAACCACTCCATGTTTATGTACAAATCCATGCATCAAGGCCACTCCAATTTTCTGTCGAAATCCATCACATTTAACTCTTCTCTTGAAGCCAAAGAAAAAATGAAAAATGAAAAATTAGTGTAAAACATGTGACCTCTTTAAATCTCTCAGATGTCTAAATTGTCTCCTTTCTTCATATAAATGCATCTTTATAGCTAACGATGTGAAAATTACATCATGAAAAATGAAAAATTAGTGTAAAACATGTGACCTCTTTAAATCTCTCAAATGTCTAAATTGTCTCCTTTCTTCATATAAATGCATCTTTATAGCTAACGATGTGAAAATTACATCGTATAACCTTTTTAAACATGAACTTTTTTAAACTTACGATGTAACTTATAACACAAAATCGATTGATAGTAACTTATGAAACTCAAAATTCCTTAAAAAGCCTTAATCTCTTCGAAATCTTTGATCTTTCTAAAATTTATCATGAAGCCTTTATGTGACACAATGTGCCCATGACATTAAAGACGTTAAAAATGATTACATGCTAAAGGGAAATTTGTACTTTTTAACTTGTAATTGATGTTCCTCTAGCATAAGGATTGATGGCCATGCATCAAGCTAGCCTAAAATACATCTTAAAAAACACAATTTTTTTAATATATATATGGTTGTTATAAATATTAAAATAATTTTAAATTTATCAAATTTCTTAGTTAATAAGGAATATTTCTAGAAAAATATTTTATTATAAATTTAAATTAATAAAATAAATGTAGATTAGTTAAATATATAGGACCAGGCTTCAAAATTGAACCCTTCAACGGGGCTTTAGCACTCATAACTGTGAAGATAAAATTACATGCCAAAAGAAATTTAAACCATTATTTTTGTTGGTTTTTTTAAAAAATTAAATAATATATTAAAATGTCCTGTGAAGGGTTGTCGGCCCTGCATAAATTGTCGAATATCTCTGAAGGCTAACCGCTAGACCCCCGGTTGCTTTGTTCTTGTTCTAAAATAGTTAACTTCCAAAGCACACAACCATCCTTTCAATCGCCAGTTTTCCAAAAATAAATTTGAAGACCGTTTAAATTGATTCCATCCACGTTACACATGCAGTGTATTAATTCCACTGTAAATAAGTAAAAATTTATATGCACCAGAAGCATTGCAAGTCCAATGAAAACCGTGAAATGTTGGTGGTTGTTGTAGGCTTTATTAGCTTCATTAACTAAACAGTGAGATGTTGGTGTTTGTTTCAGGCTTTATCAGTTTCATTAACTTTTGTTGTGTAAGTGTAATAATGTTCTTGAACATGGAAAGCTAGAGTTGCACAGCTTTGCTAACCATTTAGCATAATAACATTTTCATTTTTTGGACAGCGCTTATTATGGGTTTTTATGATTTTTAGTTGTTGCTAATCGGGATCATGCGGTGAATAAGTAGTATTTTTACTCAGTGGTTGTGGGAAATGTACCTAATAATAGTGTGTTGAAAGAGTATGGCTACAACTGAAGGGTTTTGTGCTTGGGCAAGCCCCCTATATAAAATGCCATATAGCGCCCCTCAAGATGAGATATATAAGTTCCCTCTTATCATGACCGGATCAACCAACAATCGTTGTCTTAACCACCCAAACCAACTAAAGAGGCAGGGAAAGGGTCTTCGTCAATCTCTTTGGCTATCGGAAAAACCTCAGGGGCTTTGGTTCACTTCTACCCTCTTGCAGGGAGACTATGTTTGGACGAGGATCGTATTCTAAAGGTACATTGCAACGATGTTGGAGTGGAATCCATCGAGGCGTCTTCAGATGTTATTGGGCTTGCAGGGCTTGCAACTTTTGATGGATTGTGACTCCTCTTTCCAAATAATGCAGAAGCCTTACATTGATACCTTGAATTTCGACGGGTTTTTTTTCCCTATGGTGGGGTTCAGGTGAGTTTCAATGCCTCTCATATTTGTATACGAATATTGAATTTTTAGTGTTATTTTTTATGCTTCTTGGATAAATATTTTTCATCAAAATATGAACACTAGTCCAGGTGGGTTTGGTTAGTCGAGTGCTTTGAGATTTATTCTCACAATTGATTTTAGTGCAGGGTGGGTTTACTTGAAAAAGTCTTAGGGTTGATTCTAGGGTTGTTTTTATTGTGTTTTATATTGAATATTTATATATATATATAATATAATGTTTTGAAGTATTTTGTTATGAAAAGTTATTTCAGTTAAAAGACTTAATAATATGTCTTTTAATTTATTTATTTTGGTTGAGATTTATATATGATATAGATATTTTAAGATAATGCTTTTAAATATTTTCATGTAAGAATGAGTTTTTTTTCACAAGGGAAAAATTCGTAACTTTTCATTAATGTGATAAGTTACATGTTACATATGCTAGTAGTATAAAACTACAAAAATTGTCCCAAAAACCATCATGAGTCCAAAATAGACAAAGCAGTAACTAAACAATACATACTGTTGATACAAGTATTAGGCCACATAGATCATCGCCTGTAAGTTCGGTGCATAACTTACAAGGAATAGTGTAGCAAAAAGTAATATAGATACATATAATATCCGGTAGAAAGATAAAGGGAGATAAACCAATATCAAAATAATCTCCCCATGTTGGTTGTTTTATCAAACAGACCCGTGATCTGGAGCCTCTTCCATAAAAGGCCGATGATAGAACCTGAAGACCTTTACTCCAATCTGCTCATTAAAGTGCCATGTGCCCCAGTTCAGCTCTGAGGCTTCTTTGGACAGCCGATCAGCCATTTGGTTCCGAGTCCTGTAAATGTGTGCCACAGATATAGAGTCAAATAGAAGTTTAAGATGATGAACCTCCCTCAAAAGTGCAGCAAGTGTGTGCGTGTGAAATTGAGAGAGTTCATTAAACCAATTGATCATAAGTTGTGAGTCCCCAAAAATCTGAATGGAATTGCAATGAATTTCTTGTGCAAACATCAGTAGAAGTCTAAGGCATTGTAGTTCGGCATAATTGTTCGAGCCGGGACCCAGTCCCATTCTAATTTGGTAGTGGTGGTGTTCATTAAGATGTAAGATAGCGCCCCCCCCCCCCCCCCACAGCCTTGCTAGTTGGCCGCCCCATCAAAGTAGGCCCAAGGTATACTTCGATCTATCAGTTCAGGAATAGCCAGCGGAGGATGTTTCTGTAAATCATCATCAGGCAGAAGGTTGTATGTAGCAATGATGGATGCATAGATATGGTCACCCAAAATCTGTTAACTGTTAAATATGAATCTATTTCGGCCAATCCAAATATTCCAGGCAAATATCAAAGGTAAATTGTGCATCTTTGTGGAGTTATCATTGAGTTGCCACCAATTTTCCCAAGCATCAGGCAGTGTAGCACCTTTCCAAAGCAGGTAACATCTTAAGCTTTCAGTCACCAGCCCCCAGATATTCATGACAGCAGTACAGTGCATAAAAAGGTGCAGTGAATCTTCGCAATTTGATAAGAAATAGCAGCAGCGCGAGGGTCCAAAGATGGCACGATGATGAAGAATATCCATGGTGGGCACACAATTGTTTAAAATGCACCAAAAGAGTGTTATGTGCTTGTGAGGCGCCTTTAAACTCCATAGATTACGCCACCACCAAACTTTATGAGGCGGCTCCTTATGCTGAATAAGGGTCAAATTTCCAAGATTTGGAGCGTATTGTCCACTTGGGGAATATGCCCAGATCATTCTATCCTCATGATCTGAGAGCCTGATGTTGAAGCTCTTAATGCCTAGATGTAGTTGTTCCAAATCCTGATACCATCATAAGGAATATCAAGTTGAGCAGCCGACAGCTAGGCCTGACCCCTCCATGAGTGACGCAACAATGCTGAAAGTCCGCCCCAAGGAGAGTTGGTCAACTATGACGTGGCTCTGTCAGCATTTCCCTCCTCTGTGTACCTCTTCCTTTTACTCCACGTGGTCTTAATTGACTTATTAGATTTATTTACCAAATTCGAGGAATTTGATAAATAACATAAACAACGACCTTTTTATTATATATATTTCGGCTTTACATTATACCGCCAACCTTATATCCAATGTTTAGACCTTCGGACTTTATATTAGTACTCCACACTTTGTAAACAAAACTTTGTAATAGAGCTTTCGCTCCGGCCCCACCTATATGTGTATATCAATAACCAATCAAATGCACGTATCGTACCTAGCTATCCTCCGCGCACCTTTATCCAACGACCACCGTCTAATGACCCCTTCCCAGATCAACGACTCTCGTCAATATTGCTCGGCTTCCAATGCCGGACTTTAACGCGCGATGGCGCGCTTTGACAGCGGTTTTACGCGGGTCTGCCCTGCCACGCATCGACTCCTCTATGGGATCGCTCCTCGACCGAGAAATACCGCTTATACACCAAAAGTGGTGCGATATGGGCAATCCGCCTTTGTAATTCCACCGTGGTTTTTGTACAGTGACTAACAAAGGTTCATTCGGGGTTGCGCGCTCCTTTGTCTGCCTTAACTCAGGGTTGATACTCGTGTTGGAAATTCTAATTAACAATGAACAAACATAATTTCTTTATTAAGAGGGATTTCTATTAAACAGAGTTCAACGACCAGGGTTTACGCAGACTTCTTCTGTAAATGGGGATTTATTCAACAGAGCCTGTTCGAACAACTTTGAGGGAATCAATTGACAGGGGAATGTGGAATCTACATGATAGTTCAACCCAGTAATGCACATAATTCAATCATTTCACAATTAAACAATATCTTCACAGATAAAGGTTCGAATCAATCCAATGGCAAATGGGCTTTGAAATAATTTAACTGGAAACAATTGTAACACACAGAGTTTATTGCAGAAATCTCTCTTCTTCTCCCTCTCTTCTCCCCCAATACATCTGAGGGATTACATTTATGTACACAAACATATGACTCTTCGGTTCCTCTGAGAGGACTGTTCTAGAAATCAAAGGTCTAATTACAATTCATTCAAATAATTGAAATATGACAGATGGCTAACTATTCGACTTCCACTAACTCTAACTGATCTAAAAAATACAGTCAGCTGAGGTATTGACACCTAGATGTTAAAATTCAAATGTTTTCAATCCCTCCTAGCCACAACATGTGGACAAAACTCCTACATTGCTGGCTAGTGTCTAATGCCCCTGCATCAGACTCCTGAGGGCAATTTTCTTCATGGGCTCCTTTCCATGAGCTCTTCCACTGATCTTCCTATCTTCTGCAACATTTCTTCAGTCATCCAAGTGGCATCTTCCTCTGGCTTATCGTTCCATTTGATCAAGTACTGAAATTACTCTCGTCCTCTGGTCCTTCTGAACACTCTTTTGTCCAATATCTTCTCTGGTTGCAATGGCTGCGCTGGAGGTAGCTGCTCTTTCCAATCAATTTGTTCCTTGTCTGCTAATCTTTCTTCTGCACCATCATCTTCATACTTGTACAAATCTGCAACATCAAAAATAGGAGATATCCCAACATCAGGAGGTAATTCAATCTCATAAGCATTTGCAGAAAACTTCCTAAGTATCTTGCATGGCCCAATCTTTTTGAACTTCAATTTGTTATACTGCTTCTTTGGGAACCTCTCCTTTCTCAAGTGAGCCAAAACCAAATCTCCTACTTCAAAGTGAACTTCTTTTCTACTCAAGTCTGCTCTGCTTTTGTATTTGATGTTGTTGCCTTGTAGTTTTTGTTTCACTTGTTCATGTATGGCCTGGATCTCTGAAGCAAATTCCTCACCATCAGCACTTCTCAGCTCTGCCTTTCCCAGATTTCTCAACTCTGATATTCCTCTAGGGTGCATTTCATAAAAAATATGAAATGGACTCTGCCCTGTGCTCCTATTCGGTGAGTCATTATATGCATATTCTACCTGGGGGAAATTATGATCCCACTGCTTGGGATGTTCTCCTGCAAGACTTCTCAACAAATTTCCCAGACTCCTATTCACTACCTCAGTTTTTCCATCAGTCTGAGGATGATAAGCTGAGCTGAAACTCAGTTTGGTGCCAATTTTCTTCCACAATGTCCTCCAAAAATGACCCACAAATCTGGTATCTCTATCTGAAACAATACTCTTGGGCAACCCATGCAATCTAACAACTTCCTTGAAAAACAAGTTAGCAACATGGGTGGCATCACTATTTTTATAGCATGGAATAAAATGTGCCATTTTGGAGAATCTGTCCACTACAACAAAGACTGCATCATTCCCTCTCTGATTCTTGGGCAATCCTAGAACAAAATCCATACTCACCATGTCCCAAGGCCTGTCTGGAATAGGCAAGGGAGTGTACAATCCTGCATTTTGGCTCCTTCCTTTAGCATACTGACAGTTTTTGCAGTTCTTCACAAACTTGTCCACTTCTATTCTCATCCTAGGCCAGTAATAAAATTGACTCAGCTACTCATAAGTCTTATCAATACCAAAGTGTCCAGCAAGTCCACCACTATGCTTCTCTTTGATCAAATTTTCTCTCATGGAACATTTTGGTACACACAGTTGGCTTCTTCTGAATAACAAGTCCTCCTGCAGGAAATAATCCAGCCACTGGCTTCTATCTGTTAAAACAAGGTTACTACATGCCTCAAATGCTTCTTTAAAATCTGGATCTGTTTTATACAATTCTTTGAGAAAATCAAATCCTACAACTTCAAAATTTGTTTCTTGAACAAGCATGTGCCTCCTACTCAAAGCATCAGCTACTTTATTGGCTTGACCACTTATATGTTTCAAAAAAAAATTAAAACCTTGGAGATACTCAACCCATTTAGCATGCTTATGTTTCAACTTGGGCTGCTGTACAATATACTGCAAAGCATGATTGTCAGAATATAATACAAATTCCCTGGACATCAAGTAATGTCTCCACTTCTTCAGTGCCTGAATAATTTCATAGAATTCCTTCTCATAAGAGGAATACTTTCTTCTGGTGTCATTTAGCTTTTCACTGAAATATGCCACAGGCCTATCATCTTGACTCAACACAGCTCCAATGGCCTCCCCATTGGCATCACATTTTACTTGAAATGGTTTTGTAAAATCAGGCAGAATCAAAACAGGCTTCTCAGTTATCTTTTGCTTCAAAATTTTAAAATTTATTTCTACATCAGCAGTCCACTTAAATGGTTGTTTTCTCTTCTTTATTGTCTCAATTATGGGTGCATTGATCTTACTGAAGTTTCTTATAAACTTTCTGTAAAAACTAGCAAGTCCATGGAAACTTCTTACCTCAAAAACATTCCTGGGTGAAGGCCACTCCACAATTTCCTTAACCTTTTCTGGGTCCATCTTCAATCCTTCTGCAAAAACAACAAACCCCAAATACACCAACTCTTCCTTCATGAATGAGCATTTCTTCAAATTTATCAGCAGTTTCTCTTGGTGCAGCTTCTTCAAGACATGATTAAGATGTCTTAAATGTTCTTCTTTAGTTCTGTTGAAAACTAATATATCATCCAGATACACTATCACAAATTTACCAATGAATTCCTTCAATACCTCATTCATAAGTCTCATGAAAGTACTAGGTGAATTTGACAACCCAAAAGTCATTACCATCCATTCATACAGTCCTTCATTTGTTTTAAAGGCAGTTTTCCACTCATCACCCTCTCTTATTATAATCTGATGGTATCCACTTTTCAAATCTATCTTTGAGAAATATTTAGCACCACTCAAACAGTCCATCAAATCCTCAACTCTGGGCAAAGGGAATCTGTACCTGATTGTGATCTTGTTGATTGCTCTGGAATCAGTACACATCCTCCAGCCTCCATCTTTCTTTGGGCTCAATACTGTTGGTACTGCACATGGACTCAAACTTCCTCTAATCAGCCCCTTGTCCACCAATTCCTGTACTTGTCTCCTGATTTCCTCATTTTCCTTGGGAGTCATTCTGTAGGCTGCCTTATTTGGCAGATTTGAACTAGGGATAAAATCTATCTGATGATTGATCTTTCCCACAGGTGGCAGCTCATCAGGTAAATCATCCACAACAATGTCACAGTAATCATCTAACATCTCATGGATTTCTACTGGTAAATCAGAAATCTTTGTAGAAGTAAGAACTACTTTAGGTTTGCAAACTAAAGCAAAACTTACCTCTTCTTCTTCTATCTGCTGCAGATATTCCTTCCCGCTCAGCAACAATTTCTTTGGATCAATCACTCTGCTGGATGGCTCTCCTTCTTCCATGGGTATCAATGTATGGTGTACCCCATCTTTGAAGAACTTGTAAGTGTTCTTCTTGCCATCATGCACTGCTGCTCTGTCAAACTTCCAAGGTCTACCCAGCAGTATATGACACACATCCATGGGCATTACATCACACAGGACCTTATCTTTATATTTTCCCATTTGCAGCTCTATCTCACACTATTCTTTCACAACCAGTTGGTGCCCTTTATGCAGCCAGGACACCCTGTAGGGAGTTGGATGCTCCCTTGTCTTCAAATTAAAATTTTCTATTACCTCAATGGAAACCATATTGTCTGTGCTGCCACTATCAATGACTAGCTGGCAGCACTTCCCTTGGACTTTGCATATGCTCCTAAACAAAGTCTTCCTTTGTGCAGGCTCAGTGACCTCTTTGGCTTGCTTCAATAGGACCTTATTTACCACCAAGGATTCTCCCCTCTCTGGAAGAATTTCTTCTTCAATTTCTGCCTCTTCTTCAGCCTGGGCAACAACAGTGTTTCTTGGACCAGCACCCACATTCTCTGGACACTCATAGTGCTTATGTCCCACTTGCTGACATCTATAACACCTTAAATCTCTACCTCTGCCTCTGTCTCTGCCTCCTCTTCCTTTTCCTCTGTAAGAACCCCTTCTGCCCCTTACATCATCCTCTGTAGATGCATTCTGAGGTGAGCCACTATTAGCTCCATCCCTGGGTGTAGTAGGCTTTCCTCTACCACCCTGACTTCCCTTCCCACGGAAAGTACCTCTCTTCTTGGTAGATTGTTTCCTCAGGAGTTTCTCCTTTGCTTTCAAGGCCATCTGATAGGCCTCTTCCACTGTCTTAGGAGACAGCAGACCAATCTCATCTTGGATCTCCAGCTTGAGACCATTCACATATCTGGCAGTCTTCTCTGGTGTGTCTTGGAATTGCCCAGCCCTTATGCTTACTTTGTAGAATTCCTCTGTGTATTCTTTTACTGTTAGCAACCTCTGTCTCAGGTTCTGCATTTGCTTATATAATGTCAGCTGATAATCACTAGGCAAGAATTTACCTTTTAATTTAGCCATCATTCTGGTTTAGCTTTTGATAGGTTTCTTGCCAACTCTCCTCCTTTCTGCCTGCACTCCATCCCACCAAAGTGCAGCATGTCCCTTCAACTTTGTTACTGCAAACTTGACCTTCTTATCTTCACTTATTTCTTCATAATCGAAGCACTTGTTCAATTCATTAATCCAGTCCACTAGTTCTTCTAGATTCAGTCCCCCTGCATAACTCAACACTTCAATTGTGGGCTTAACTACAGACCCCAGAACATTTCTAAGGAGCCTCATGTCAGGAGGAATCTCAACATTCTCTTCAGCTTCTTCTATTTCAGGTTCATTGATGTCTTTAGGATCTCTGGGCTGTCTTCATTCCATGGCATCCATTCTGGATTTGAACCTCTGCAACATCCCCAACACCTCTGCGTTGGCAACGGGCCTCCTTCTGTCAGCACCTCTACCAACTCAGATCGCCATGTCAGCTCTTCTGTAAAAAAAACCTTAAAACAATTGTTCTGATACCGCAAATGATGCAACAATGCTGAAATTCCACCCCAAGGAGAGCTGGTCAACTGTGACGTGGCTCTGTCAGCATTTCCCTCCTCTGTGTACCCCTTCCTTTTACTCCACGTGGTCTTAATTGACTTCTTTGATTTATTTACCAAATTCAAGGACTTTGATAAATAACATAAACAATGACCTTTTTATTATATATATTTCGGCTTTACATTATACCGCCAACCTTATATCCAATGTTTAGACCTTCGGACTTTATATTAGTACTCCACACTTTGTAAACAAAACTTTGTAATAGAGCTTTCGCTCCGGCCCCACCTATATGTGTATATCAATAACCAATCAAATGCACGTATCGTACCTGGCTATCCTCCGTGCACCTTTATCCAATGACCACCGTCCGATGACCCCTTCCCAGATCAACGACTCTTGTCAATATCGCTCGGCTTCCAACGCCGGACTTTAACACGCGATGGCGCGCTTTGACAACGATTTTCCGTGAGTCCGCCCTGCCACGCGTCGACTCCTCTATGGGATCGCTCCTCGACCGGGAAATACCGCTTATACACCAAAAGTGGTGCGATATGGGCAATCCGCCTTTGTAATTCCACCGTGGTTTTTTTACAGTGACTAACCAAGGTTCATTCGGGGTTGCGCGCTCCTTCGTCTGCCTTAACTCAGGGTTGCTACTCGGGTTGGAAATTCTAATTAACAACGAACAAACGTAATTTCTTTATTAAGCGGGATTTCTATTAAACAGAGTTCAACAACCAGGGTTTACGCAGACTTCTTCTGTAAGTGGGGATTTATTCAACAGAGCCTGTTCGAACAACTTTGAGGGAATCAATTGACAGGGGAATGCGGAATCTACACGATAGTTCAACCCAGTAATGCACATAATTCAATCATTTCGCAATTAAACAATCTCTTCACAGATAAAGGTTCGAGTCAATCCAATGGAAAATGGGCTTTGAAATCATTTAACTGGAAATAATTGTAACACACAGAGTTTATTGTAGAAATCTCTCTTCTTCTCCCTCTCTTCTCCCCCAATACATCCGAGGGATTACATTTATATACACAAACATATGACTCTTCGGTTCCTCTGAGAGGACTGTTCTAGAAATCAGAGGTCTAGTTACAATTCATTCAAATAATTGAAATATGACAGATGGCTAACTATTCGACTTCCACTAACTCTAACTAATCTAAATAATACATTCAGCTGAGGTATTGACACCTAGTTGTTACAATTCAAATGTTTTCAATCCCTCCTAGCCACAACATGTGGACAAAACTCCTACATTGCTGGCTAGTGTCTAATGCCCCTGCATCAATGAGGTGTTAAATGGGTCAGCAATCTGAGCGAGGAAATGGATATCTCTGAGGGCAAGATGTTCCTGCAAGTAATCTAGTAAAAGATAGTAATCCCCGCTATCAGACCAAGAGTCGGAACCAATTCTCACAGATGCACCAGATCCGATTTTCCATGAAAGACCGCGTTGGATGATATGAGCCACCTTTGATAAAGCTTTCCAAATGATAGAAGCCCCAGAGTGTGACCCCATTCTATCTCTGATCCAATCGATGGTTTTCTGGGGCGCAATATATTTAACTATAATGACCTCCTTCCAGAGGCTGTGACCGGTGAGTAAGTGCCAACACAGCTTGGAAACCAGACCATTCGAGAAAGAATGGAGATCCTTAATCCCCCAACCTCCCCATTTCTTGGGTATGTTGATTTGATCCCAAGCAATCCAGGCGAAGGTGTGGTCTTTTTCCTGATTGCGCCAGAGGAAATGACGGCAGATACATTTTATTCTATATGTAACTCCTCTAGGTAACCAAGCCAGTGTCATCCAATATATCGGTATAGCCTCTAACACAGATTTGATAAGAATTAAACGTCCAACTCTAGATAGCCATCTGTTATACCAAACATTAATTCGGTGCTCAACTTTGGAAATGAGCCAATTCCAGTCTTTGATCTGATAATCATTTGGTTTGATGTGAAACCCGAGATATTTAAGGCCAGCATTGATATACGTCTGAACATAGGCGAATAGATTTCTGGTTGTGCCTAGTTCCAGAGCCGAACATCTAGTCGTAATGATGGTTGAGTGAATTTGGTATCATTCTAGTGGCACTACAAAATAAGAATGAGTTAATGATATGGTTTTGAAATTTTTTTCATATATATTCATTTATATATAAAAACTATATGTTCTTAAAATTTATGAAAATTAAAATATATATTTTATTCTCTTAAATATTTAGATGTAAATTAAAACTATGTTAAAGATTAAGATGATCAATATAAGTGTTTAATAAATTTAATGAGTAGTTTAGATTCAATATATTATTACAATGTTTAAATAATAAATAAGTCATTTAGATTTGAATAGGATATTCACATATGATAGGTCTATGCAGTCTAATTCTAATGACATAGGGGGGAATTAGGTTTTCATTGTCATTGGGTAACGTAAGATAGATCTGCAGGCAAGTTGTGTCCTTGTGGGTTGGTATTCTCACAAAAAAACACTCAAATTCACATGCAAGAAGATGGTTGGATCTACTTACCAAATCTCCCATAGATTTTTCTAATACAGATGTTCATCGATAATGAGTATCCAATTTTTCTTTCCCAATGTATGTCCGAATATGTTTGGTAAAAAATGATTGTATGGTTGACCCATTCATTTTAATGTCATAATAATTGTGTATACACAGTAATAACCTTGGATGATCAAATTTGTTAACATTCTAACATATGCTTCTGTCTAGCCAAAGAAATCCTCATGCTTTTCCAGTCTAGGGCCACAAAACGTGGGAATTTTTTTAATGAAAGCATTGAGAGATGGAATAGTGTTCTAACTACAAGAATGTTTAAGCCACATAAATAAGTTATCAAAGCTCAAATTGATTGAGTAAATTTGAGCTACAACACTACTTGCCATTTATTTGTACGAATTAAATTTATTTAATAGAAATAAATTTGATTGAAAATCAAATGTAAAAATTATATACTATTGTCAATTGAAGTGTTTTTTTTAAGCTTGTCAATATGGAAGGACGACATGAATATATGTCCTTTTGATTGAAATTAAGACTAGCCCTTCAAATTTGATCATTGATGGGGACAGTTCTCAGTTTTGGGCTAATTAAATATATTTTTCACATGCACTTGATGTGATAAGGTAGGTCATATCTTGTAATATTTCTCAATAAACCTCGTGTAAAAATGCATAGGATTGGAATTTTTTTACGGAATTTACTAGCATGTAACATTATGAATCACTCATTCCATATTCCCTAATTGACCATTAAATAAAATCATCGTATGTAACTTTAGAAATGAAATAGAAAGTCACATAATGTAATAACCAATCTTGCAACATATTAACATAAAGCTTTATGTTGTAACCTTACATCATTATTATCATTCATTTAATTAGGCTATTTAATCACATATTTGATTATGTAAGTGTCAACATCATGCAAGGAAGCAACATCATTAAAATGGCATAATATACAAACACATCAATTGAAACTGATATACCTTGGAAACCCCGTAGGGAAAAACAAAAAAATGTTTACTTTATTAAACATTTCGTGAGGGTGTCCACTACTCACTCAATGGTTGTAAGGGAGTCCATAAATTGGCCATTGTTAATTTTTTTACAAAGAATATCATCTCAAATTCTAACATAACTAGCTAAAGGTCATTACATTAATAATGGTATCATTTACCCATAATTCCTTGATCACGGTGTCTTTGTGGCCTAGTTGTTCCCTATGGTGAATTATCCTGCATTTGACAATCCATCAATTTGCATGGACCATTAGTTCATCGTCTCCCATAATGTTAAATATAATACATCATTCGCATAAGTTTCAGTCATTTCCTGCAATTACTGTTGTCACCAAACTCTTACATCATGATTATATAAAACATTTGTCAATCCAAAAATAAGAAATCTTTACTAGTTATGCTTCAAACATATTTTCATGTGCATAAGTAAAATGCATACAAAGTATTGAGGCATACATATTTTATTAATACCTCACATTAACTAATTAAAAGCACATATTTACCCAAAATATGTCTATTTATCTTTACATGAGTATGGTTATGACACATGTTTTTCCATCCAAATCTCGCATGCATAAGGTAAAAAACATAAAAATTACCAAGGCATTCTCGTTTATCCCTACTTCACATGTGTCATGAGAAAGGGACATAGTTACATTCTACTTCTACCCACAAGAACATGGTAATATTTATAAGGGTATCTATGGTTATCACCATATCTTCACACAAGAAGAGGGAAATCTTTCCAAAGGTAAACACCATAGCAACTATTATTTTCTTTGTACAAGGCACATTCTTTTCCAATGAAGCAACCACTGCAACTACCAAAATTTTTTTAAAGGAAAACTAGCACGATAGCTTATTATCTTAGTGCATGTATACACATATTCTTTTCCAAAGGAAGCTAACACAATAGCTATTATTTTTTTATATACAAACACATTTTCTTTCTCAAGCTTATGTGCATATAAACAATTGTTCATTTTCAAGAACACTAACACAATAGTTAATATGTTTATGTATATAAACATATATTCTCTTCAAGAAAAACTAACATGATAGTTATTGTTTTGTGCATCTCAACATGTAATATTATTTTCCAAGAAAATAATGTGGCTAATCCTTTTATGCAAACGATATTTATATTCATTCTTTTTTACCAAATATTAGTATAATCAATTTTACTTTTTATCATGTTTGCGTGCAAGAATAGCACATACTTTATTTTCACCATAACTACTGCTCAAAAACAACATGTTCTTTTTCAAATACCAACCTAAGAATTATCTATTATTTTAAACCAAAAAGACACAAGAATTATCTATTCTTTTCAACCAAAAGACACAAGAATTATCTATTTTTTCAACCAAAAGACACAAGAATTATCTATTCTTTTCAACCAAAAAGACATAGTTATTTACCTTTGTGGTGTAGTCTAGCCTCCCTTTTGCATGGTGAGGAACAAGTGGCTACTATCATTCCTTGTATTTTATTTGCACCACCATTCAAATTGCGTTGATCACTATTGTGTCGAAATCATATATCTCTCTGCCAAATCGGATTCAACACGATTCTACACAGTCTAGAATAAATGTTCCATCGAGATCAAACCCACCATCATTCCAGTTATGTTTGTCAGCCACTTTCGTTATAGTAAAAGTATTGGAAATCACATGTAACATCATCTTATTTGGCAATTTATTTTTTCACTGATTAGAAATGGTGTAAACCAACCACAGATCTTGAAGAGAACCAAATAATTTGAGCAACTATGTTCATAAAACACCAAACAATGAAATCGAAGAGAACAACCTATATTCATAAAATGCTAATTTATTCTATCCGCAAAGAAATAAAAACATCACTACCATAATAAATTGAAGTGTGTTATTTGAGCAAACCATTTTGAAGTGGATCAAGCACCACTTTAGGCTTGTTGCATACCACTTGGGAACCACCTATGATATTGGTCACACAGGACAACATCTTAATCCTTTTCAAAGCCCCTATCCATGTAAGTGCTCCCAAACTTACTCATGATCCTCTTTATCCTTCCACCACCCCAAAATATATTCACCT
The DNA here is from genome assembly GCA_034641835.2 of Pinus albicaulis. Classification (NCBI taxonomy): domain Eukaryota; kingdom Viridiplantae; phylum Streptophyta; class Pinopsida; order Pinales; family Pinaceae; genus Pinus; species Pinus albicaulis. Next base: position 1,488,702,239 of record CM076584.1, read on the forward strand.
TGATTCTCCCAAGATATCCCTTCTTTTAAATTGTAGCCTCCCTCAATATTTTTCATGATCGTAAGGTAGTTTCAAACCATTCTAAAACCCTAATGAATTCTTGGAGCCAACCAATCTGGAGCATGTTAATAATCTAAGTTTATGTTAATAAAATTAGATATGATGCGTAAATATGTCGGCTGGGGATATTGCACATCCTATCTATTTGCATGCTAAAATTCCATAAAAAATTTAGCCTAGGAAACATCAAAGGTTTTGCCTAGAAAGCCTTCAAAGCCTAATCAATCTTGCAAGGTGAACAAAATTTTGGATGGGCCTTATATTTTGAAAGAATAAATGGGGGAGTTTAATCGATTCAATGATATATCTTTCATTGACATATAAATTCCTTTGATTGAAAAGGATAATATTAGGGAGAAACCGTGGACCCAAATGGAGGGTTTGGGGATTATTTGGACCCATTCCTTTTATAGCGATGCAAGCTAGAGTCTTTGTGGTATAATTGATTTTCTCAAGCAGAATGTTCGAGTAAGTTTATTCTTTTATGAGGTTAGGTAAGTGAGAGAATTAAAGTTACTTTCTTAATAGTGATGGTTTTGAGCAAATGGATTTTTCCACGTGAGGTAATACTGAGAGAGTTAAAGTTACTTTATCAATATTGATGGTTTTGGGCACATGGTTTTATTTGCCTATAGCCTGTGTACATGGATTGCATATAATGAAGCCTTTAAAAAGTCAGGGAAAAGCTTCATTGTAATGTGCTAGGTAGTTGATAGTGAAAGCTCACTTGGCTAGCTTGGCCAAATTTTGGCCAAGAACTAATAAAATTGTGTTAACTAGTTTTTTTTCGATTAAATTTTCCCCAAAATAAAACATTATATTTGTGTTTTGTAATTGATTTCCCTTTGGTTAAATGCTTTTCTCATTAAATTTAATTTCTTTTTAGTAATTTTAACATGTACTAAATCCTTATATAGTTTGATATATCTATGAGGAAAAATAACAATGTTAAGGAGATGGCATTGAATAAAACTATGATGTGGCTAGACATGAATGGTTGTTATAAATGCAACAAGGTTGACTTGCATTTTGTTACTAAAATCAAAGGAATCCATTTGCTGACAATCAATATGAAATATAGCACACTGACTATGATCAGAGAAGGAGTTGATAGACCCATAACCTTACTTATCAAGTTCAAGTGGGTTTAGTTCATACAATGATTGAGATTGTTGATGCCCTATCTTGCAGGCCAACCTTGAGTTTTTTCCAGTGGTTTGTTTGCAGGTTATTCCTTTCAATTGCAGCAAGAGAGACATTTGTGAGTTCTTTGTGATATGGGATTTTGTGGATGTCATGTTAGTGAATGCAATCAAGGTTGTTTCTCTTGTGAAGGTTTTGTTGTTTTCCACACCATGGTTCATATATTCATATATATATATATATATATATATATATATATATATATAATAAAAATATATGTAACCAAACTCATGATAGAAATTATTAAAAAAAAAAAAAAAAAAATCAATATAACAATATCATACTAACTTTATTATACAAATGTTTCAAAATCAAAATCACATCATCTTCTTTAAAAGTTAAAAACTTGTTCATGAAACATAATATCAAAAACACAAACAAATTCCATAAGTTTAAAAAAATTACACAATGCAGCATCTAAAAAGAAAACTAGAAGTGAAACACAAGTTTTATTCTTGATGTTCCTCTAGCCTACTTGTTACATCAAAAATATCTATATCATCAAGATAACTAGGGGCATTGAAACCGCTAGAAGCATTAGATTCATCATTGTATGAAATTCTAGTTCTATCTTTATCACTCTAAGTTCCAAAATCATCTTCATCTCCTTATGCATCAATAACGGGCTTGAAACATGGAGTAGAATAATTGGTTGAATCTTTTTCCACATTGTTTAAAGCCAATTGCAAATTACTATGAAAATAAACAACTCCAAATCTCCCAAATAATGCTTTATTTATTTTCTTGAAAATGAATATGCTTGAAGGCACTCCAATTCCTTTCACATGTCGTTGCACTTGATCCCTAGCTCAAGACATGAATTGCAAACTTTTGTAATTATGGGGATCCCGATCCATAAAAATCCCACCATATTGTTGGAGCATTGTTAATCCTATCATATTTTATTGCCTTGGTTCCAAATATCCCTTCTTCTAACTTGTATGCTTGAAGTTGTAGTCTAATCAAAGTTGCAACTAATGCATATGGATTTAGCCTTTTAATAGCCTCATAAATTTCACTCATGACTTCTTCATCTTGATGCCTTGATACCACAAATAATATAGGGTCCAAATAGCTTGTTGCTACATGCAAAGGACTATGCACCATCTTCCATCTTTGATCATTTACCTCTCATATGTCTTGGTAATCAACTTCCATATTATTGAAAGCACTTGCAATGGATTCCTTGCAACGGTCCATGCCCTCATAAACAAAACCCATCCAAGGTTTGTCACCATCAACCATGTGGAGGACATCAATAATTGGACCACACTTTTTAAAACTTTTTCAACATTTTTCCAAAAATTGTTGTCTGACATTGTTTCTTCTACTTTATTTTCCTTTTCTTCTTTTGAAAATTGATATCTCTCCCACTCAACATTGAAAAAAATAGATCTTATGTTTGTTTTCTCTTCAACAACTCTTTTCAGAGTAATGTAAAATGTGGCAAACCTTGTATCAGCAAGCCTCAACAACTCTCTAGTTTCATTTTTTCTGTATAAGATCAATGTGAGACGATGGTTAATGACTAAGTTTACAACCATTTTGGCTCTTCAAATTGTTTCATTGATCTATGGAAATTTGTCTAAATCACGCAACAACAAATTCAAGCAATGAGATGCACAAGGGGTCAAATAAATGGTCTTATACTTTTCCATATTAATATTTCTTGCACCGACACAATTTGAGGCATTAGCAGTGACAGCTTGGACAACATTATCCTCACCAACCTCTTGAATTTCTTCATTCAAAATTTTAAAAATATATCCAATTGTATTCACTTGATCCATTACATTAATTCTCTTCAAAAAAATTACTTCTAGAGGGCAAGAAACAAGTACATTGATCAATGGTCGATGGCATAAATCTGACCAACCATCAATCAAAATTGTGCAACCTATATACTTCCAGGATTGTTTAATACAAGCCAACCTCTTTGTCACTCTTTCCTTTGTTTTGTTTAGCATGTGGTCCTTAAAGCCTCAAACCTCGAAGGAACACAACCCTTTCCAAAAGAAACAACCTTTTTTAATACGTTTTTTAAATATGGACTCCTAGCCACATTAAATGGAATTCCACATGCATAAAAAAAAACTTGACAACAACATTCTCAACTTATTTCTTCTCTATAGGTTTCCTAAATGCATTCAATGTTGATGCTTCACTTGTTTTTGTTTGGGTGGAACTTGAGCCAAACAAGTTTGAGGTGACATGAATAATGTTAGTCATGTTAGATGAAAAAGACATGGAAATTTCCCTTTGAATCATTTTCCTCTTGATTTTCTTTCTTCCCCTTTCTTCTTTTAAATTTTGATAATGTAGTTGCATTGTAATTTCCTTTCTTCCCCTTTATGCTTTTTAATTTGCATAATCTAGTTGCATTGCATCTTTCTACACATCATATAGAACAGGGAATCCATACACACCACCTCCATTTCCATTAAAGATACTAAGCAAATGTTAAGGTACCACTGAATCATTTTCCACATAAAAGACATATGCATTTTGTCCCTTCTCTCTTCACATGTGTTCATGCCTTGGCAATGGATTTTTGAGATGCCATTTAAATAATTTTTTACTCATTGTTCCCTGCTTAGCTCTACTCACTAGCCTCTGCTCAAAATTTTGAGTCTATAATTTTTTTTAATTGTGTTTTAGTGTTAAAAAAGTTAAATTTTGATATACAAATGCATAGAGAACTAAAAAAATATTTACACAAAACTTTCATGCAGGCCACCCATAACTTAAAAACTTTAAAATTAATTCTTTATCCTATAAATTCTAAATTGAAACCCTTTGGACTCACCTAAAATGATTTCCTTGTTACATGTGGTTGTGAATTATTGCTACATGTTGGAGCTTTTAATTCAAATACAAATACTAGAAATATGTTCGCAATGGACCTCAAGGATAGTTTGAGTCCAAACTCATAGAACAGAACAGCGTTTTTTCCAAAAAAAAAAAAAAAAAAAGAAAGATGGTTTGAGTCTCATAGGATATTGTTAAATAACTTATGCTGGGGTATGCAATGTTTGAACACTCAAGACATCAACGAAATCTAGAAAGGTCAAAATTCCAATGTGTCTGCCCCGTACTGCATCCTCAGGTGTAATGAAAACCATGGGTCCCTAAAAAACCACACGGATTGCATAAAACCACGCGAAACTAAAAAAAAACAACACGCCTATACTACCACCTTTGTCGAATTTCAATGTCACAGTCAAAATTTAACATGCATCGACTCCAAATTCGTAGAATTTATTTGTCGAGAAATCAATTTCAAATTTGAAACGAAATTGGATTTTGAGTTCAGTGAATTTATTTTGAATTAATTCAGCTCTCCTTCAAATTCATCGAATTACGAATTTTTTGCTTGAAAATCTGCGATCTGATGGGAGATCCACACGGGAAGCCTTTGTGGAGTTTTTAAGTGACATTGATCGTTAGCACTAGGTATGTACGACATTTCCCTTCAACTCGGGAAGAAGCTAGTCATGCAGCGTCGAGATCTAGGCATTAAGTAGTTTGTTTCAAAATAATTTTAAAAGTTAAGCCACAAGGTCGAAATTGCACCTAGGAGCCACGAGGCATAATATAGTTTTGAAATTCATGGTTTAAGAGACGACATGCCCATTCTAAGGTAATATGGGCATGACGTTGATTTTCAAGATGAAGGACTTTGTCAAGTACGGGCATGTAGGAATGTGTAGAAACCTTCGAATCACAAGTTCGACACTTTTGTGAGCAGAGCAAGCTCTTCATGAGCCCATGGTGGAGATTTTGAAAACAAAAACTTGGTGATATCATAAACAACCCTGGAAATCAAAGTGAAGAAGGGTGGTCACTCAGTTGATTTGATTAGGGTAGAAATATGTCATCTCCTTCCCATGACACAATAGTATTTCATGCTTACTTGATGTCGATAAATTAAGCGAAATCATAGTGAAATCAAATCAAATTGATAACAAACTAATGTACCTATTTTTACTTAAATCAAGGAAAAGTTATGTAGTTAACATAGTGAAGATAACAATTGCAAAGGTGTTTCCAAAAGAAACATCATGTTAATGAAACTTGAATCTAGGAAGGGAGGTTTTCATTAAACCCTCTTAGCCACCTCAGACACACTTAAATGCTTGAAAAGAAACCTATTTTATTAAGTGAACTGAAAAAATGATGATCTATGTGTAAATTTTAAGGACTACCAAATATTGAGAAAACCTTAGCCTTAATTAGATGCTTTCTTTAGACATAAACATAGTCCATATGTTCAATGAGCATGAAAATTAAAAACACTAACAAAAACATAGCCCCCCAAAAAAGAATAAAACATAAAGTGTTCCCCCACCAAAAGGACTCAACACTTTAAAAACTAGTAACAAAATTGTTTCATTATCAATTCCCACTCAAATACTTACACCGAAATCAATACCAAACACAACTCCATAGACAAATTGATAATTTAAAAAATTATAGTAAGTATTCATTACTACAACAACATTTAAGATGGAAACCAAAAAAACCAATATGGTTTTGACAATGCTCTACCTTCCAACGTTGAAGGGGGTCTCCCCGATATGCGGTCCCAACCAGGCCTCACACCATTTGGGATAAGTCTCATTCGGAGTACGACCCGACTGTCATTTACTTAAATATATGCCTTGGATTTAACTATCAGCAAGAGAGATAGTCGCATATGTGCCTTTGAAAAGCAAGCTAGTGTGCCTAGTGAATGTTCAATTGTAGCTAGGTGCATCAAAGTTTTTCTATTGCAGAGGGAGAAGAAGCTGAGACCTAAAAGAGAGGTAATAGTACCACCCTAATAAAGACACATGTAAATGAGATTGTTTCTTCTAATATCCAAAAGAATATTCCACAAGGACGTGATGATTGTTATAACCATTATAACATATTCTCAACAAGGTAAGCGCTAAAATAATTGAAATAGTTCAACTGCCTTAGTACTGGTGAAAGAAAACATGAACCATAAACATTCATAGAATAGTCTTACAAACATTCATAATCCATGTATGAGAACGTGTTGGCCATTAGGCTTCGAATATTAATTTAAAATATGCATGAATACAATGAACATCACTTGCTCCAATAGTGGAGCGCTGCAGCCACTACTTGCTCCCCAAATGTACTAACTTATCTCTCTTATGACATATGGGAGAATCCAAGGTTAAAATTCCTTTACATGAGAAATGAGGATCTATTTATAACTCTAGGAGTGACCTTTCATATCCTCATGACTCTTGACTTTCTAACTTCTAGTGACCTTTGGACTTCTACAACCTTTGAAGTTCCAAATGACTTTTGGTATTACATGTTCTTTGGACTTCCATGACTCGTGGACTTCTACTTGTTTTTCTTTTACAGTGATTGCACTAATACATATTTGTCTTTCATATCATCATGTGATTAAACTAGACACGTCACTATCTTGGATGACTGGGACATGGAAGTGACGAATGACATGGATCTAATTCAGTGATGACATGGTTGCCACATTGTTTATTCTTTATCATCATTTTCTCATGGTGCTTCCGCCCTCCGAAGGTTCTTCAAACTTTGGATCTTCATGGTGCTTGGATCATCAAGTTTTAGGTGTGTTCTTGGTTCTTTTTGCGCTTCCTTCATTTATCCTATGTGCCCAATATTCCTTATGTGTGTTTTTGATCAGGAGCTCAGGACCAGGTGTCGAAAAGTGGTCAAAAATGAAAGTGCTCAGAACTGGTTGGAACCTGAACGACCGGATAGTGCTCGTCTTCCTGATTCCGGCGCCGTGAACGGTTCGAAAAATGGTCTCCGTATGAAGAAGTTATTCAACTTCAAAGTTTTCTCAATTTCCATTAAAAAAAGGCAAATTTGGCTTGTGGAAAAATTTTATTAAAAAAAGAATATTCCACAGAATATTCTGGGAATATTCCGTGGAATATTCCGCAGAATATTCTGGGGAATATTCCCGTATTGGCCAATCATATGGCGCCACGTGGCTAGCCCAGAGGCCGCCACGTGGGCCCCGACTTGGCATTGAAATGGCACGTTTTCAAAAATTTTATTATGGCGCGGATGGGATTTGAACCCGCGACCAACGGAGTTCCAACGCAGCGCTTTCACCGTTGAACCACGGATTCGTTTGTTGTCAAATGGTTGGCACGAATTTTATTTATGGTGCCTATTTCGTTTGGGCGGGGCGCGAAGGGGGCCAGCCCCGAAGGGCCAGCCCCCTCACCATGGGACCCTCCGGCGGAACCCTGGCCCAGGGCTCGGCGCGCTTTTCGTGGCGGATTTTCATTTTCAAACTTTGGTTTAATTATTATAACGTGGGTTGTAATATATAACGGTGTATTTATATTACACGATGTGTTAATTAAAACATTTCAAACCGTTTGTTATAACCGCCACCGAAACTTGTGAACGCGGTGTTTTATAACCGTTAACACTTATTGCCCAACGTTAAACCGCGCGCCATATTCGGCGGTTCCGCCTATTTTGGCGTTTGTTGCTATTTTAGCGCCCCTATCTGCAGTTGCTCCACATTTAGTGGAGGTTTTGTTGGTGAAACAGGCAGTTTACTAAAGAGGCCATAACTTTTGATAGGAGAGGCCTTTGAAGACGAAATTTTTTTTGATTCGGGGTCTCTTCGACCTTCTGAAGCCATTGGCACAGGTTTGACAGTCATCTGAGGCCGTTTGAAGGTGATTTTGCTCCGTGGAAGTTCCAGGAGTCACCAGGGCCAAATCAGTTTGGGAGCTGCATTGGGATTTGTGCAGCCATTTTATGTGGAAAGAAGGTCATTCCTGAAGTTTTTCAGCAGTCTGAATCCATTTCTACAGCTCGTTTTTCCTTTTGAGGAATTCTTCTCACTGTTTAGCTTCAGGGAAGCTTTCAGGGCCAAGAGGGCCATTTCAGTGTTGGAGTTGTTTGGGGGCTATGTCCATCCATTTTTGGTGATTCAGAAGTCTATTTCTGATATTTTCGACCTTCTGAGTTGAATGGCAGAGGTTTCAGAACCAATTGAGGTCATATTCACCTCGAAATTCTCCCTGCAAGTCTAAAGGGCCACCAAGGACAATTGGGGAAAAGTACTGTAGCAGGTACAAATTTCACTGTTTAGTGTTTGGGAAAGAGCATGTTCAGCTAATTCCTATCTTCTGATTCTATATTTACAGTCAGATCTGTCTTTCGAGACATTCTTATTCTTGTATTAGCCTTTGTAGCATTTTTAATACAAGAGGACAAGCCTAGTTTGAGAGGCTTGGTCCAGCAGATGTAGCCCAGAGAAGGGGGTGAACTGCTTATCATTTTGATGTCTTTATTTGCTAAAGATGATATGCTAAACAAAACTGATATAAATTTTTAAACAACAAATATACATAACTTTCATATACACATAATCACCTACTCAGTTGCAGAAAGTTATTTGTCTTATTCCGCAAGACATCAAATTTCAAGTATGTGAATGTCAAAGACTTCTAAGTGTTTACATATTATTTCCTTAGGCAGAGTCTGTAGAGGGCCAGGTAGCCTCCGGATTCATCCTTTCCTAGAAATGTGAAACATCCGGTGAATGCCCCTACAGTCCATCTCTGTATAGGAAATAGTTTGTTCTCACATTTTCAGAGGTCACTTGGAGTGTATAGCTCAATTTGAAATTATGGGAAATGGATACCTTGCACCCTCAAACAAGTACATTCCATTTTCAGATCAGAAGGTATCGGAGCAAAGTTGCAAAGTTGGTTTGCTTGACTGACATCACTAGCTTGATTGTGTAGCTTGAAAGGTGTCTTAAGCAGTGTTGAAGATTGACTGCTTTATTATTCTGCAAAATACTTGTTGTTTGAGTTTGCTGAAGCTCTTTTGTTCATTTTTATAATGACAATTTCCATAAGCAAGGACATACTGTTGAAAGGTGTTGGACTCTGAATCCAACAATGCTTCCACAAAAGTTGAAGAAGTGGGAGAAAGAGTATGGCAAGAATGGGAAGGAAGTTTCCATCATTGATATGCGTCAGGATGATACACATGCTGATATCGATGTGCAGTTAAAGGAATCACCTTTGAAATGGATTGGTAAGAAATGGTTAGAATTCTTATCCAATTAAAGTTGCATGTCTTTTGATTGAATGCATTTTCTTTGTTAAGGGAATGTAAGTTGCACGATGGAAAAGTGGAGTATGAGACTCATTCTATCGTAGTGAAAGTTATTTTCATTTCAGCTTTGAAAGTACATGTACATGTGATTGAGGATCTTGTACTTATGATTGTACTTAAGAGAAATTTGAAGGATAAACTGCATGCATGAGAATGAGATGCATGAGCACAGGGATCATGATGATTTCCTTGTATTTTAAACATGTATGTGTGATTAACTTGAAGGGTTGATTGCTTTGTTTTTATCCATGCATGTAATGTTATTGACTTGGAAAAAGTTAATTTGTTCTCCAAGATTGTAAACAGGAGAAATGATGAAGTGTTTCATCTTTGTAAAAGTCTTCTCATTTGGGAGGCAATTCTTCTTCTGAATGGAGGTGCCTTGGATGGGCATCGTGACAGTTGGCAAGTCCACATATTCAGGGGAATATTTCAGCTCATATTTCAGCAAGTTTCATTGCTGGTTCCTGCAATTTCAGATTTGTCTGGTGAAAGAACTTGGTCGGGATTCGACAAGTACTTGGCGTATGCAGCAAAAAGTCGCCATGATGACAGTTAGCAAGGCAGGACATTTTTGGGCATCTGTATGCTCTTTTGGCTGACTGGAAGAAGGACATTTCTGTTCCTCAATTTCTGTACAGTTCAGTGCAGAGATTCAGTAAGCTTTTGGGGACCAAAAGCCTTCTCATTTGGGAGGTGTGATCAGGAGCTCAGGACCAGGTGTCGAAAAGTGGTCAAAAATGAAAGTGCTCAGAACTGGTTGGAACCTGAACGACCAGATAGTGCTCGTCTTCCTGATTCCGGCGCCGTGAACGGTTCGAAAAATGGTCTCCGTATGAAGAAGTTATTCAACTTCAAAGTTTTCTCAATTTCCATTAAAAAAAGGCAAATTTGGCTTGTGGAAAAATTTTATTAAAAAAAGAATATTCCACAGAATATTCTGGGAATATTCCGTGGAATATTCCGGGGAATATTCCCGTATTGGCCAATCATATGGCGCCACGTGGCTAGCCCAGAGGCCGCCACGTGGGCCCCGACTTGGCATTGAAATGGCACGTTTTCAAAAATTTTATTATGGCGCGGATGGGATTTGAACCCGCGACCAACGGAGTTCCAACGCAGCGCTTTCACCGTTGAACCACGGGTTCGTTTGTTGTCAAATGGTTGGCACGAATTTTATTTATGGTGCCTATTTCGTTTGGGCGGGGCGCGAAGGGGGCCAGCCCCGAAGGGCCAGCCCCCTCACCATGGGACCCTCCGGCGGAACCCTGGCCCAGGGCTCGGCGCGCTTTTCGTGGCGGATTTTCATTTTCAAACTTTGGTTTAATTATTATAACGTGGGTTGTAATATATAACGGTGTATTTATATTACACAATGTGTTAATTAAAACATTTCAAACCGTTTGTTATAACCGCCACCGAAACTTGTGAACGCGGTGTTTTATAACCGTTAACACTTATTGCCCAACGTTAAACCGCGCGCCATATTCGGCGGTTCCGCCTATTTTGGCGTTTGTTGCTATTTTAGCGCCCCTATCTGCAGTTGCTCCACATTTAGTGGAGGTTTTGTTGGTGAAACAGGCAGTTTACTAAAGAGGCCATAACTTTTGATAGGAGAGGCCTTTGAAGACGAAATTTTTTTTGATTCGGGGTCTCTTCGACCTTCTGAAGCCATTGGCACAGGTTTCACAGTCATCTGAGGCCGTTTGCAGGTGATTTTGCTCCGTGGAAGTTCCAGGAGTCACCAGGGCCAAATCAGTTTGGGAGCTGCATTGGGATTTGTGCAGCCATTTTATGTGGAAAGAAGGTCATTCCTGAAGTTTTTCAGCAGTCTGAATCCATTTCTACAGCTCGTTTTTCCTTTTGAGGAATTCTTCTCACTGTTTAGCTTCAGGGAAGCTTTCAGGGCCAAGAGGGCCATTTCAGTGTTGGAGTTGTTTGGGGGCTATGTCCATCCATTTTTGGTGATTCAGAAGTCTATTTCTGATATTTTCGACCTTCTGAGTTGAATGGCAGAGGTTTCAGAACCAATTGAGGTCATCTTCACCTCGAAATTTTCCCTGCAAGTCTAAAGGGCCACCAAGGACAATTGGGGAAAAGTACTGTAGCAGGTACAAATTTCACTGTTTAGTGTTTGGGAAAGAGCATGTTCAGCTAATTCCTATCTTATGATTCTGTATTTACAGTCAGATCTGTCTTTCGAGAAATTCTTATTCTTGTATTAGCCTTTGTAGCATTTTTAATACAAGAGGACAAGCCTAGTTTGAGAGGCTTGGTCCAGCAAATGTAGCCCAGAGAAGGGGGTGAACTGCTTATCATTTTGATGTCTTTATTTGCTGAAGATGATATGCTAAACAAAACTGATATAAATTGTTAAACAGCAAATATACATAACTTTCATATACACATAATCACCTACTCAGCTGCAGAAAGTTACTTGTCTTATTCCGCAAGACATTCAAATTTCAAGTATGTGAATGTCAAAGACTTCTAAGTGTTTACATATTATTTCCTTAGGCAGAGTCTGTAGAGGGCCAGGTAGCCTCCGGATTCATCCTTTCCTAGAAAGGTGAAACATCCGATGAATGCCCCTACAGTCCATCTCTGTATAGGAAATAGTTTGTTCTCACATTTTCAGAGGTCACTTGGAGTGTATAGCTCAATTTGAAATTATGGGAAATGGATACCTTGCACCCTCAAACAAGTACATTCCATTTTCAGATCAGTTTTCTATAAGGTTCCTGGAATACTTGTTTCTACATCACTCATAATGAGTAACTATCAGTCTTAAAATATCCTAATATACCATGTTTTAGGCATATTTTCTTATTCATGTCCTTTTGGTGCACTTAAAATGGTCAAAGGAGATTTAGGGTGCAAGGGTGCACTCTGAAAGGTTGAAGGATGGAGGATGAGGACCTTCGTGGCTTCGAAATGTGCTCGTGCACCCTAAGGAAGAAATAAATCAATGCAAGGTACATGTTACAAGTATGAAGGACGAAGACGAAGGCTTCAGGCTTCCCAAGTGCACTATGTCCCCAGGGGAGAGAGAGAGGACGCAGGGTGCACTCCTGAATATTGAAAGTTGAGCCTTCAGGGTGCACTGATGCACCTAGGAGGCCTCAGGAAGGGCGCAAGGCACACCCTTGAATGTTGAATGTTGAAGCTTCGTGCCTTGAGAGTGCGACAGTGTGGTCAAGTTAGGTCGTGAGGGCATAGGGCACATAATGGAAGGTTGAATGATTAAGCTTCAGGGTTGCAGGGTGCACTAGTGCGCTCAAAGAGGGAACACTTCTTCGATTCGAACGAGTGCACTCAAGGAAGACTTGGTAATTTTTTAGGGAATAGTTCAAAACAGGGAAGGGGCTTCATGCTTTTGGAGTACACCCAGCTCTCAAGGAGGGCGCAGGGTGCACTTTTGAACAGTGAAGAATCACCCATCAAGGCTTCAGAGTGCGCTCATGTGCTTTTGCCCTTAATGGGCTCACTTGCAACTTAAATTTATCTAAGTCTGGATGATTGATCGAGGAGTGGCCAAGATGAGTTCTAGACATAAAACTACATGTGACACATACTAACTCATCAATAAAACTTAGAAAACTTAAACAAGAATTAATATTCATGAAAATTCCATTTTATGCACATTCCCCAACTATAAGCATAAAGTGTGTGTGACGGTGACCTCAAAGTGTCCTTTTACAACAAGAAAGGTGTTGTGATCATGAAACACATATAGAGATGTTCTCGCCACTACGATGACACTTAAGGACACTCAAGAACACTGAAAAAAGGTGAAGCAACACAAAATGACACTTGGAAGGACCATGAAGTAGGATCCAAAATTAGAATGTAGTGAAATTTTGGAGGGTGTTGTAGGAGTGACAACACTTGGTGACACACTAGGTGAACTTCAACTTCTTTTTCCGGGAATTAGTTTTCAGTTAAGGGTCATACCTTCAGGAATTATTTATTTCCCCAAGTTCCCCTTTTCGACCAGGTTTCATATAAAGCGTATTCTCTTTTTCTCTACTTGGTTGAACTCATACAAAGATACACTATATCACAATCGGTTCATTTCAAGAAATGGTAATGTGTGCGGTGATTTTACGATATTTAGAGTTTGAAGTTTCATATTTGGTGTTGCTTCGCTCCCAACATACCTGGACAGTACCCCGTCGGAGTCACTTCAGGAGCACAAGTGTTGCTTCACTGCCAGCGAGCCTGGATAGTACCCCGATGAAGTTGCTTTCTTCACCTCCTTGCTCAGGAAGACTTTCTCTTCTTTCACCCTTTATTTATTTATTTAGTATAATTATGCATTGGAACTTATTATTTTCAACGATCAGAATAGGGATCTAGACTTATCCAGAGTAGAGGATGTTGCCCCTTCAAAGAAGTATTTTAATACCTATGATTTAGGTTTACTTGCTTTAGATTTTCCCCTTATCCCTTCTCTACTAGATTCGACAAGCGTTAACACACAAGTACACATAGGCCAACTTGATAATTTCAAGTGCTAGCATAAGCACAGATCTAGTAGGTGTTAGCCACCTATAAAATTTGTCATATCAAATGGTGCCTAAAAAATTTTTAGACTTCAAGAAACAATTTTATGGCCAAATTGTGAGTTCTTAAAGTCTTATAAAGTTAACTTATCTTTTAGTTAATCTTCACTAATGTTTCCTTCATAAACCTGAAAAATATGTTGTTTTCCTGAAGAAAAAGACTGTCGAAAGTTCCATTTTCCCCATTTTCCCTTCTCCATTTTCCCTCTTCATTTCATCCATAAATCCTTTCATTTACCTTTCATTCCCTCGAAATCCCCTTTTAAACCTTATGTTCCCCTTTTTTTTGGTTTAAAAACCCCTTTTCTCCCTTATCGAAACTCTCAAAATCCTCAAAAAATCCTTCAAAAATCCTAAAAAATAGTCTTTTTTGCACTAAGGCCTTAAGCCCCTTTGGCCTTAGCCCCAGCTCCTTTTTTCCACATAAAACCAGAGTTGTAACCCACATCTAAGCCCCATCGCGCAATCACAATCGGGGTTTTCTATTTTCCTTATTAACTTTTACTTTTGAAAACTCCGATTGCGATAAGCCCTTTCTTTTAAACCCCCGATCTCCTCGCCTTCTTTATAAAACCATAGCCCCGCAATCGGGTGCTAAAAGCACTAAAAAAACCTTTCCCGAACCTTATTTTTCCTCTTTTTTTTATAAAACCCGACGATATGTTTTGAAATAAATCTGGGCCGTTGATCTCTGCAGATCAACGACCATCGGCTCATCGCATCGCGAAAACCCACATGAGTCATTCCCTTTTCCATTTTCTTCAAAGTTCCAATGCGATCCCTCCGATTCAATCCCAACCGTTGATCATCCTTCTAATCCGATGGTCAGCGCAACATCGCATCGCAACTCTTCCCTTTCGTCTTTCCCTTTTTCTCCTCCAACGCAGATCCTCCAATTTAATCTGGACCGTTGAATCCACAAGAACCAATGGCCCAGATTAAATTGCACTCTGCCCATCACCTTTCTCCATTACCCCGCCGAATAAATCTCCACCGTTGATCTCTCTTAGATCCAACGGCCCGCGCTTCATCGCACCGGCGCTTTCCATTGTCACTTTTCTTTTTCCTCCCGCCGATTGCGACCCTACGATCAGATCTCCACCGTTGATCTTCTCTAATCCAACGGTCCACAATGAACCTGATGGCTCTCTTCCGCCCCGTGCATCTTTCTTCATCGCGCTTTCATTCCCATCGTCAGATCTCCCCACCCTCCATCCAACAGCTGAAGTGCATATCGCGTTATTTTAGTATTCAGGCTTTAACATTTTAAAATCACGTGATATAGGTGGTTTTAGAAATCCACGTGTCAAACGCAGACCTATATCGCGTTCCAAAATCCAAAACCACATTACCGCCCAAACACAACGTGAAAACCGCTGTCGATTTTCCGCTTACCACCCTTCTCCATTGCATTAAATTTCCACCTTTTGATCGTAGCCGTCCATTGTTTCAAATCAACGGCTCTTATCCATCCCGCATCCAAACTTCGTTTTAGCCCCATTTCGCTTCCGCCAAAGGTTTTCTCCCATTTCTTTTGCAAATTCCTCCATTCTGCTATAATATGACCTCCTCTGCATTATAAACTCCCCAATCAATCTCAGTCGTTGATCAATCTAGATCAACGGCTCGGACTTAATCTCCACCACCGTTTCACCAAACTGCCGCCCAATTGAACTGTATCAAGCAATCTTGACCATTGGTTCTGTTCATCCAATGACTATGATTAAATCTCGCACCTGAGATCCTCCAAGCAGCCTTGAAACTATTCTTCACAGGTTTTTTATAACTTTTGTGTGTTTTTTGCAAGATATAAGGTTTTCTCCACAGTTTCAAAATAAAATGAAGGCCAAGGATGACGATCCCCCAGGCCATTATTCATGAAGAAAAGGAGCCTACAGGATTTTAAAACTATGAATTCGCCTGTGCCTCATGAGCATTGGTAATATTATAAAACCTTTTGCGCACCCGCAACACGGTAGACACCACAGACAAAGAGTATCAGTGTTACAGCATAAAATCAAAGCGGAGAAGAAGAGTTAAAGGTTTTTGACACAGTATTGAGGGATTAAGGCATAAATTCGACTATCAAAGGCCTAATCCACATAGTTAAAGACATCATGAAGACCCGAAGATAAAAAATTAAGCCTAATCAGACCTAAAACACAAATCAAAAGCAAATTAATAATGTTTTAGGATAAAACAAAGAAATCTATCAGTCCGAAAAGCCTCCACTACCACATCAGAGGCAAATTGAATCCTCTCCAACCACCAAAGTGCCACCTACCTCTTTCAATAAATCAGAAGAAGGCAGAGTTATTGCCTTAGTGAGTGATATTTTGTTTAAAGCAGCCAGAGTTATTGCAAACCCTGCCTGAAGAATTTTAAAGTCAACAAACTCTGCTAAGCAGCTAAAATACTTAATGAAAATCAATTAATACAGAGGAAATATCAGAAATCTTCTCTGTTGAGCCCCTCAAAGTCCGAGAAGCATTAAACTGTATTAATTGAACCTAGAGATCTTTTCTCTCATCCCACCTTCTCATTTCTTCTATAAATGCTACTTCAGAAGGTTAGACAAAGGTTGGTCTCTAAATATCTGATGCATGTAAATAGTTTTCTGAAGCTGTTGTAAGATCTGCATGTAATCGAAGATATCGAAAGTTGAGATGAGAAGTTTGAAGCTGTAGAGGCCCACTGGACTTGATGATTGTAACTGGTTTGAAGCATCAAATACAAGTTGATTTATGGGATCTTGGTCTATGTCAATGGTGATGTTTTTATTATTGTAAATTGTCATTTATTTTGTTTCCATTCTATCCATTTTCTCTGATAAAGAACAAAAAATATAAAGTTAGGATTTACTCTTTGTAGTACCCTACTTTCACTAATAAGCTTTATCTCCATGTTTTCTTCCAATTGTGTGTTCAAGAATGATTTAATACAGTCTAAACAGTTAAGGAATGTTGGTGTTCCCATGTCTTACTGTCTAAACTCCAAACATTGTTCTTGAATGTTATTTTTAGTTTATGCTAAGTAAAGTTGAACTAGGGAAGTCTATGGTTAGCCCTGTCCTCTAGTTTCTACTCCAAAGGTTGTCTAAAAGTTTCCCTAAGAATATGTTGAAAGCAGGATAGGTTCAAAGTCCTTACCTGACCTTAGACTATTTCGTTTCTCTTAAGTGTTGTCTTGAAAAGTTTGCTAATTAAAGAATGAGCTAGGGAAGTCTATGGTTAGCCCTATCCTCTAGTTTCTTCTCCAACAGTTGCTTTGAAAAGTTTCCCTTTGAATATGCTGAAAGCATGATAGGTTCAAAGTCCTTACTTGATCTTAAGCTACTCTTAATGTTTTTAAATGTTTTCTAT
Source organism: Pinus albicaulis (assembly GCA_034641835.2). Classification (NCBI taxonomy): domain Eukaryota; kingdom Viridiplantae; phylum Streptophyta; class Pinopsida; order Pinales; family Pinaceae; genus Pinus; species Pinus albicaulis. Next base: position 1,488,719,589 of record CM076584.1, read on the forward strand.
TGAAAGTGAATCGAAAGCAAGCTAGTTTCAAAGTACTTACCTGATCTTAGATTACTTTTATGTTTCTTCTTAAGTGCATGCAAAAAGCAGGATAGTTTCAAAGTAATTACTTGATCTTAGGCTGTTCTTTGTTCTTCATTTGTTTTTTCTCCATCTCTTATTGTTTCATTCCATAAAATCAACATAAAGTGATCCTTTGACATAGATGACTTGCCCCATGGACCACTTTTGAACCTTGTTGTTTCAATTAAATCCTACTATGACTCCATAGCCCAATGGATTGAGGTTGCTTCTTGCCTATCGTGTTAGCTTAATCAATCTTTCACTTGCATATACCTTCACCCTTCATTTAGCCTTCCTTCACCTTCATTTATCTTTGCCCAACCAATACCAAACAAAACCCTTGTTCTTCATAACTAGCCTAATATCACACCTCAAGCTTTAAAGATAAATCAATCTTTGCACTTATTAGAGAGATCCCTCTCTGGATTCAGGAGGGCTAGATCCTAGAATCCCAAAGTGGTTCAAATGTTGTCTTTGCAGTTTTGGTCTTGCCAATCTGCTGAAATTACAGGGAACTAACATTTCTGGCGACTCTGCTGGGGATTTCTGAAGTAATAGATAACTTCACAACTCAGATAATCCCATTTTTAACTAATGAATCAAGTGTCTGCCTAGAGTGGTTTTGTTTGTTGATGGTGAACAACATTCATGCCCTGAAATTATGTAAAAATCCTTCACTCGGTGACTCCACTGAAGATCAGTAGGCCTGCTGATTTTCCTTAGTTTCTAAGGACTCCCCTGAGGATAATTCTGAATGAATTACATTTTATACATCTCTAAGACCTCAAAAGACCCAGACATCTTTATATTGGCTTCATAATGAACATGGTGGTGGAACCATAAAACATTTTACCTCCTTAAGAGCTAAAAAATTTCCACCTGGCGACTCCACACTCTACAACTCCCAAAAGACCGAATGACTCCACTGGTAGAAGACCCTGAACTGGTTGAAAAGATACAGTGACCTCTTTTCTAAAAATTACAAACATGGATTTAGATATAGACCCAAAAGACAAACACATGGTCATGATGGAAAAAATGATGTACACACTTGGAAAGAGAATGGATAGGTTTGTGGCTAGTTTAAATATTGATGAGTTAGAGCAGCCCATGCTTTCCTCAAATCAAGAACAAACTCAACCATTACAAGACATGTATGATGAGCAAGATTATGAAGAAAACAATGAAGAAAAATTGCTAATCATGATGGAAAAGATGATGTACATGCTTGGAAAGAGAATGGATAGGTTTGGGGCTAATTTAAATATTGGTAATCTAGAGCAACCTATGATTTTCCCTAATCAAACACAAGCCCAATCACCTCAAGACCTAGATAGTGACCAAGATATGTATGATGATCAAGACTTTATAGAAGATAATGAGCAAGCTTACAAAGAAAGCAATAAAGAAGGTTGTCAAGAAATACTTAATTGCATACCTATATCTTGTACTATGTTGATAAGAGAACTTCATGAGCAAATTGAAAAAACTAATAGTGAGCAGTACTTTGAGGAAACAAGTAGCCACTTTGAAAATTCAGAATATGATGTGGAATAAAAACCAGCACATATAGGAACTTCCCCTCTAGATTATAACCCATCTCAGATTACACAAGAGGAGTGGCATCCTGATAATGTAGAAGAAACAACTCATGAACCTTATATGCAAACTGGGTATCCTAATAATCATGAGCAATTTTTTGAAACGCAAGAAGATCAGGAAACAATAGAAAATCCTCAATTTTTCCCTGCAAACTTAAATGAAGATCCCTTAGAAGAGGCTCAAGAAGACATCCAACCTAAAAATCAGCCTTCACAAGAGACAGAAAACTGTTGTACTCCTGTTTAAAGGAACATAGAAACATCTTCCCCTTCGACAAAAAAAGATATGGATCATACTATTAATAAACAGTCAGTCTCTGAAACTTATTGCAAAACAAATACTCTTGCTCATTCACATAGAGAACTTTTTTGTGAAGATTTAGAATGTTCTCTTATAGATCAAGAGAAAGAGGATAGTTGTATTTATGTTTATACTGAAAGCAAAATCTCTCCTTTGACAGAAGAACAAATTGATCAAATACTAAACAAGCAGCTACCCTCCAAACCATCATCCAAACAAGACAATCATGAACATAGTGCTTATTCCATAAAACAATCCAATGGCACTCAGGACAAAGAGGATAGTAAGGAAATTAATGATAATATTAGAAATAGTCCTCTTTGGAGTATGAACTTTGATGGGTCATGTACTAAAACTAGTGCAGGTGCAGGAATATGGCTTTACAATACAGAAAACAATCATTCTGAAGCCCATTCATATAAATTGAGTTTTCAATGCACAACTGACATAGTAGAGTATGAGGCACTTCTTTTAGGGTTGCACTTATTGAATAAATTAGGAGCCCAAAGGATAACAGTTCATGGAAATGCAGAATTGGTAATTAGGCAAGTGAAGGAAAAATGCATAGTTACACATCCCAGACTTAGAGCTTATAAGGATGATACCATGGATTTGTTAAAATCTTTCAAATATTTCCAACTTATCCTTGTTCCCAAAGACCAAAACAGTTTTGCTAGTGGATTATCCCCTGTTGCTAGTACACGTCTAAAACCTTGGGAGAGCAAACAATATACAATTCAAGAAAAATTCAGACCAACTGTCCCAAACAATAAAAAATACCGGCAAGCCTTTGAGGGAGAAAAAAATATAGAAGACTATCCTACTGAGGATATACCATCTTTTCAAGAAGAAACTTCTCCCATCACTGATGTCAATCTGTCATTCAAGGAACCTGAAATTATATCAGAAGCAAGCATAGATTTAAAGAAAGAAGAAATTTCACTGCTTGTTATTTTGCAGGTTAAGGTTGATGATGTTTCCAAAGAACATACTGAAGGTGCAGTCCTCAAAGCTGATGTCTCTCGAGCAGATTATATACCAGACTTGGAAGGTCAAAAAGAAGAGAGTTCTCATCTTTTCTTTGTTGATCCTATGGAAGAGTGTGTGGAGGCCCCAAATGGCTCGAATTATCAAGCATGGATCCTTTGCAAGAGCCAAAGACATGAAAAACTGTCACCTTCTGTGATAGCCTTGGTTTTGAAGATTAATCTTCAAAATGTACTATGGATACCTTTGACTAGTAGCCAGTTTCTCTATTCCTTTTTGTCATTACTAAATTGGCTACATTGTCACTTTTGTATTATATAAAAGTGTAAATATTCCAAGAGTAGAATAGGTTAGATAGGAATGTCAATAAATCTCAATCTTTGAACATTTAGATGGTTGTTGAATTTTGTCTTGAAGAAAAAAGAAAAATACAAAAACAATAGAAAAGAAAAGAGGGCAGAGAGAAAACAAAAAAGGTACAGCCCCATACCAAAAAAGAGAAAAAAAGTATAAAAGTGTGCAAGCTCAAATGCCACTCCCAAGAAACACACTTCTAGTTAGTCATACAGCCTAATCATGACTAACTATATTTCAATTTACTGCTGATAGGTTAGTGAATTAGATTTTCCAAACAGCTCAATCTTGGCTTATCAGTAAGGTAGATTAGGATAGAAAAAAAAAGGTTCAAACAAGCTCAAAATCTAAACCTATGAGTTTCAAAAAGAAGAATGGCTCTAATCTGTTTAAATCTTGAGCCAAAGATAGAAGAACTGGTTCTAATAATCTCACAACTTGAACTAGGGAAGAAAGAAGAAATCAGCTCAAACAAGCCTAAAAACAGAGTTGAAGCAAAGTGAAAGATGTTCTTTGATTTTCAGATCTTAAGCCTTCACCATTTTGTTTTAAGTTTCTGCAAATTTTAGTCTATGTGCAGCTTGTTTTTATGCCATAGATCAGCAACAAGTTAGACTGTTCAATCATGGCTTGTTTTCTTTTAAATTTTTGTCTTAGAATTTAGAGAATAAAGTCTGTCAGACAGTTTAATCCTGACAAATGGTAGTTAAGTAAAGAAGCTTATGAACTCAACTGTTTAATCTGATTTCATGGAGAAATAAGGGTAGACTTAGAATAGTTTTATGTTTTCAATAAAAGAATAAAATGTTGATGTTTAAGGTACGCAAGTCCAAATGCACCTTCAGAAGAAAAAATGCTAGGAAGTAGCTTGTGTAGGTAGGTGTTTGGGAATGAATTTTTCTACTGATATCAAATGCTCTAATCATCTTATTAGCAATTGATCAAAGAAGAAGGAAAGGTTTTGAATGGATGAGGCATTGGTTTACTTCCAGAGAAAACTTTTCTGAGGTTCTTGACACCTCCAAGGAGCTGCCATCCCAAGTTGGAGCCGTTGTTAGCCACCTATAAAATTTGTCATATCAAATGGTGGCTAAAAATATTTTAGACTTCAAGAAACAATTTTATGGCCAAATTGTGAGTTCTTAAATTCTTATGAAGTTAACTTATCTTTTAGTTAATCTTCACTGTTGTTTCCTTCGTAAACTTGAAAAAATTGTTGTTTGCCTGAAGAAAAATACTGCTGAAAGTTCCATTTTCCCCATTTTCCCTCTTCATTTCATCCATAAATCCTTTCGTTTACCTTTCATTCCCTCGAAATCCCCTTTTAAACCTTAAGTTCCCCTTTTGTTTGGTTTAAAAACCCCTTTTCTCCCTTATCGGAACCCTCAAAATCCTCAAAAAATACTTCAAAAATCCTAAAAAGCAGTCTTTTTTGCACTAAGGCCTTAAGCCCCTTTGGCCTTAGCCCCAACTCCTTTTTTCCGCATAAAACTGGAGCTGTAACCCGCAGTTAAGCCCCATCGTGCAATCGCAATCGGGGTTTTCTATTTTCCTTATTACCTTTTACTTTTAAAAACTCCGATTGCGATAAGCCATTTCTTTTAAACCCCTGATCTCCTCGCATTCTTTATAAAACCATAGCGCCACAATCGGATGCTAAAATCACTAAAAAAACCTTTCCTGAACCTTATTTTTCCTTTGTTTTTTATAAAACCCGACGATATGTTTTGAAACAAATCTGGGTCGTTGATCTCTACAGATCAGCGGCCATCGGCTCATTGCATGGCGAAAACCCACATGAGTCATTCCCTTTTCCATTTTCTTCAAAGTTCCGATGTGATCCCTCCAATTCAATCTCAGCCGTCGATCATCCTTCTGATCCGACGGGTAGCACAACATCGCATCGCAACTCTTCCCTTTCATCTTTCCCTTTTTCTCCTCCGACACAGATCCTCCGATTTAATCTGGACCGTTGAATCCACAAGAACCAACGGCCCAGATTCAATCACGCTCTACCCATCACCTTTCTCCATTACCCCACCGAATAAATCTCCATCATTGATCTCTCTTAGATCCAACAGCCCGCGCTTAATCGCATCGACGCTTTCCATTGTCACTTTGCTTTTTCCTCCCGCCAATTGCGACCCTGCGATCAGATCTCCACCGTTGATCTTCTCTAATCCAATGGTCCACAATGAAACTGATGGCTCTCTTCCGCCCCATGCATCTTTCTACATCGCACTTTCATTCCCATCGTCAGATCTCCCTGCCCTCCATCCAATGGCTGAAGTGCATATTGCATTATTTTAGTATCCGGGCTTTAACATTTTAAAATCGTGCGATATAGGTGGTTTTAGAAATCCACGTATTGAACGCAGACCTATATCGCGTTCCAAAAGCCAAAACCACATTACCGCCCAAAAACAACGTGAAAACTGCTGCCGATTTTCCGCTTACCACCCTTCTCCATTGCATTAACTTTCCACCTTTTGATCGTAGCCATCCATCGTTTCAGATCAACAACTCTTATGCATCCCGCATCCAAACTTCGTTTTAGCCCCATTTCGCTTCCGCCAAAGGTTTTCTCCCATTTCTTTTGCAAATTCCTCCATTCCACTATAATATGACCTCCTTTGCATTATAAACTCCCCAATCAATCTCAGCCGTTGATCGGTCTAGATCAACAGCCCGGTCTTAAACTCCACCACCGTTTCACCAAACCGCCTCCCAATTGAACTCTATCAAGCAATCTTGACCGTTGGTTCTGTTCATCCAACGGCTACGATTAAATGTCGCACCCGAGATCCTCCAAGTAGCCTTGAAACTATTCTTCGCACGCTTTTTATAAATTTTGTGTGCTTTTTGCAGGATATAAGGTTTTCTCCACAGTTTCAAAATAAAATGAAGGCCAGGGATGACGATCCCCTAGGCCATTATTCATGAATAAAAGGAGCCTACAGGGTTTTAAAACTATGAATTCGCCCGTGCCTCATGAGCATTGATAATATTATAAAACCTTCTGCACACCTACAACACGGTAGACACCACAAACAAAGAGTATCAGTGTTACAGCATAAAATCAAAGCGGAGAAGAAGAGTTAAAGGTTTTTGACACAGTTTTGATGGATTAAGGCATAAATTCGACTATCAAAGGCCTAATCCACATAGTTAAAGACAGCATGAAGACTTGAAGACAAAAAATTAAGCCTAATCATACCTAAAACATAGATCAAAAGCAAATTAACAATGTTTTAGGATAAAACAAATAAATCTAATAGTCCGAAAAGCCTCCACTGCCACATCAGAGGCGAATTGAATCCTCTCCAGCCACCAAAGTGCCACCTACCTCTTTCAATAAATCAGAAGAAGGCAGAGTTATTGCCTTAGTGAGTGATATTTTGTTTAAAGCATCCAGAGTTATTGCAAACCCTGCCTGAAGAATTTTAAAGTCAACAAACTCTGCTAAGCGGCTAAAATACTTAATGAAAATCAACTAATACAGAGGAAATATCAAAAATCTTCTCTATTGAGCCCCTCAAAGGCCAAGAAGCATTAAACTGTATTAATTGAACCTATAGATCTTTTCTCTCATCCCACCTCCTCATTTCTTCTATAAATTCTTTTGTAGAAGGTTAGAAAAAGGTTGGTCTCTGAATATCTGATGCATGTAAATAGTTTTCTAAAGCTGTTATAAGCTCTGCATGTAATCGAAGATACCTAAAGTTGAGATGAGAAGTTTGAAGCTATAGAGGCCCACTGGACTTGATGATTGTAACTGGTTTGAAGCATCAAATACAAGCTGATTTATGGGATCCTGGTCTATGTCAATGGTGATGTTTTTCTTATTGTAAATTTTTATTTCTTTTGTTTCCATTCTGTCCATTTTCTCTGATAAAGAACAGCAAATATAAAGTTAGGATTTACTCTTTGTAGTACCCTACTTTCACTGATAAGATTTATCTCCATGTTTTCTTCCAATTGTGTGTTCAAGAATGATTTAATACAGTCTAAGTAGTTAAGGAATGTTGGTGTTCCCATGTCTTACTGTCTAATCTCCAAACATTTTTCTTGGATGTTATTTTCAGTTTATGCTAAGTAAAGTTGAACTAGGGAAGTCTATGGTTAGTCCTGTCCTCTAGTTTCTCCTCCAAAGGTTGTCTGAAAGTTTCCCTAAGAGTATGTTGAAAGTAGGATAGGTTCAAAGTCCTTACCTGATCTTATACTATTCTTCGTTTCTCTTAAGTGTTGTCTTGAAAAGTTTGCTAATTAAAGAATGAGCTAGGGAATTCTATGGTTAGCCCTGTCCTCTAGTTTCTTCTCCAACGGTTGCCTTGAAAATTTTCCCTTTGAATATGCTAAAAGCAAGATAGGTTCAAAGTCCTTACTTGATCTTAAGCTATTCTTAATGTTTTTAAATTTTTTCTATTGAAAGTGCATCAAAAGCAGGCTAGTTTCAAAGTACTTACCTGATCTTAGATTACTTTTATGTTTCTTCTTAAGTGCATGCCAAAAGCAGGATAGTTTCAAAGTACTTACTTGATCTTAGGATGTTCTTTGTTCTTCATTTGTTTGTTCTCCATCTCTTATTGTTTCATTCCATAAAATCAACTTAAAGAGATCCTTTGACATATATGACTTGCCCCATGGACCACTCTTGAACCTTGTTGTTTCAATTAAATCCTACTATGTCTCCATAGCCCAATGGATTGAAGATGCTTCTTGCCTATCGTGTTAGCTGAATCAATATTTCACTTGCATATACCTTCACCCTTCATTTAGACTTCCTTCACCTTCATTTATCTTTGCCCAACCAAAACCAAACAAAACCCTTGTTCTTCATAACTAGCTGTTGAGGAGGTAAATCCCCTCTGCGGACAGAGGCGATCCCTACTAGCCCAGCAGGGGTCTAGCAACAATCACGAAATGTTACGATGCAAGTTCCTAGTTACGAATGAAAAGACCAAAGATGGAAGCCTACCTGGAATCCAATGCTACGATCCGAAGAAGAGAGCGTTCCCGTTCCTCAGCCTCGGCAGATCACGATCCTCCACGATCTCCGCAGATGGACACCTGCACATGCAAGAAACAAACAGATACAAGCATAAAATCCAGCATACGCAACTAAATATCAGTCAGAAAGGATATTACTCATATTAACATAATCGAAAACAGAGTGGAACCATAATCGTAATCATTCATTAAATAACGATCGAAAGAGATTACAACCAAAGTTCTGACGTCGTGGTCTCCTTCGGATGGGTCTCCAGTCGTTCACGTCTCACAAAGCTCGCCAGGGAAAGGGAAAACCTCTCCCGAGTCTCTCGACAATAGTCTCCTTACTTGAGTCGGCCTTAAGGGAAGGAAGAGGGCTCTTACAGCACAAAGGCTCTTGGGAATTTGGAGATTCAAAGCTTAGGCACTTCAAGACTATCAGCCCTTCAACCCCTTCATCAATGGATGAAGGCTATATTTATAGAGGAGAGGAGGAGGTTGGGATCCCTACAATAGTGGAAGGGAGGCCTTATCCTTTGGGAGGTTCCCCATATGGTGGAAACAAGAGGCCAAAGGAGGAAGGCTGTGGTTATTCAGGCGAAACCACTCCTGATGACTCATCCACAAAGTTGTTGTAATCGAAACTTCGCCTCCTTTTTTAAAAAACTTTCCATAAACAGAGTGGCGCGGGTGCAACACTGGGATAGAGCGCCAATTGGCGCGGGCTCAGTGTTAATTTTCCCCCATTGGCGCGAGTACATAACGGGCTACCAGCGCCAAGGCAAAAACAGGTGTTTTTAGGGGTCTGCTCAGGAAATGATCAACAGAAGAAATGTTGTCCTCATGGAAAGGGATGCAATGATGGTATTTGCAAGGCATGACACTGCTTATTGGTCACAGAAACGACCCTCCAATGGGCGAGATCGGAATTGCAAGGACGGTGACAAATTACTGTGTAACACTAGCCTAATATCACACCTCAAGCTTTAAAGATAAATCAATCTTTGCACTTATTAGAGAGATCCCTCTCTGGATTCAAGAGGGCTAGATCTTAGAATCCCGAAGTGGTTCAAATGTTGTCTCTACAGTTTTGGTCTTGCCAATCTGCTGAAATTACAAGGAACTAACAGTAGGTTCCCTCAATATTATCCTATTGGATGAATCGTATTTTCCATCTGGACTTACCTCAACCTATGACTCTTTCCCAAACAAAGAAGGAGAATAATTAGAAATATAATCATTGTAGTTGTCACACTTCTCTTTGATTACACTACAAATTCTTTGGGACATGCATTTTACACACATGTATTATTTATGTACAATGACCAACACTAAGACATGACATCCCATAACAGACACACAACTGACTCAAACAAAAGAACAGAAAATGCAAAACACTATGTACAAGAAGTGCAGCTTGTTGCTGATACTGAAAATAATGTTTTAGATATCGACCATTTAGAGGTAGGGGGTTAATCCTCCCATCCAAATATTTGAGCTTTAAATCATTTCGGATGAATTTATCTTCAACTGAGAATTGTCCAATCCACAATGGCTAGAAATTTTTATGTGTTGGAGATGGGATCCCCTCGAAGAAAGCAGTAATGAAAGACTTTGCAGATCAAGGAGCATAGTACGCAACGTGAAGTCTATTTTTAGTAATAGGGGCTTTGGGTTGGATCAAATCCCCCTATTATGTAATGGGATGGGATATTTTGTGAACATTGGACTCCGCCCATGGTTTTGGACCATGGTATTGTAAATGAAAAATCTATATAAGGATTCTAGATAGAAGTCATAGATAGATGAAAGATGTGAAAAGAAGGCAAGTAAGCTTAAAAGATAGATCTTATGAAATGCATTTGGATGTAATATTTTTTTCAGTTTGTGTTTTGGGTTAGAGAAAAGACTACTGTAGCTATGTGTGCAGAGACCTTAGGAAATCTACAGCTGTGTGCGCAGACCCCTGCGGTTGTTTGCATAGGGTGAAACTGAATGTATGAGAAAGATCTGGCTATTAATGAAAGAATTTTTGAGAAGATTTGAGTTACATTGATGTGTTTGCTTTTTACTTACTATTTATGAATGCCTATGTTGAATAAGGGTTTTTCTCTGTAATTGAATAACGCAGTCTTGTTTATGGTTATTTACTTTGTTCAATGCATGACTAAGTAAGATCGCGTTGTCTATAGCAAGTTCAACAAATGTGTTGAATAGTGCCTATAGTATTGATAGATCTGATCTGAGAAGAGCTAATAAGAAGGAAAATCCATAAATCCACAACCCTCTATCCCTCTAGATGCAGAAACCTATTTCTAGCATCCCCCTATATTACCTTGGGTGAGATTTTGATATGCGCAAGCAGATCACTGCTGAAAGGGTCCGTAATAGTGGGTTTCGTTGGAATGCGTAGTGACTTTGAGCCTAGGTCTAGGCCCCATCAAACCAACAAATGGTTCTGTTGTCAGTTTCGAGATTTGATTGAGGGATAGCTAGATGTGGAATTTGTCTAAGCAAGAGATCAAAGATTGGGTAAGTCTAAAAGAATGCGAGTTTGTAGTGCAAGAAAATAGAAACGCGTATATCTCTACTGAACATTTGTTACAGAAGTATATCTATACAGATCAGTATGAGATATTTTTCGCGTCATTTTCTAGTGAGCTGTACGAGTGGATCTCAAGAGTAGATGCGCAGACGGGTCAATTCAATAATAAGATAATTGCGTGGATCCCATATCTGATTGAGAAGTTGAAAAAGATTGATAACAAGATTGCGAGAGTTGTTGATTATTGGATAGATAGTATCCTTGGAGGGTTTATCACTGAGTTCGTGATCGATACTTTTGTGTCTTATAGCGAATCAGAGCGTAAGTTCTTCAAAGGCCTTAGAGGTATGTACCAAAATTAACTAAAGTTCTGGATTATAATGTTATTGTGTGAAAAGGGTGTACTATGATTGCACTTAGATTAATGTGTGAAGAAATAAAACATGGTGCTACGCGAAGCAGAAAAATGTTTAGGACCAATTAGGGAACGTACGTTGAAAGGGGGTATAGTCTGTTGTTTGGGTCTGGAGAAAGAGAAAGAAACCCAGCTACCCCAATAAGTCTGAGATCTGAGATTCAGCAAAGCACTATGGAGATCCCCCAGCCTTCCACTCCCATCATCACTCCATTCCTTTTTTTTCCTCCACCTCCACCTCCCCCATTCACCATGGCCCAACCCCCGAAGATGCATGTGTTCAAAGGAACAGATGATCCTAAACAGTTATGGTTTGTGGTAGAAGCGATATGGAGTTCGCAAAATTTTACAGATGAAAAAATGAAGAAAGCGCAGTTGGTTACCGTGCTACAAGATAGAGCATTTTCTTGGTACATGAAATATGTTACTATGAATGAAAATGCTTCTTTGGCTGAGACAAAGACCGTGCTAAATGCTAAATTAAAAAAACCAAATTCGTAGTCCCATTGTATCACAGAGATCAAAGAGATTAAGCAACTGGCTACTGAGACCGTATGGGAGGTATATCGGTGATTTAAGACGTTGTTGAGCCAAATTATCTTTAAGATCCCGGATGAACATTATAGAGAATGTTTCATTGTTGCATTGTTGCCTCATCTCAGATTTCCTTTGTCGCAACAGAAGGTTGTTACTCAGGTTGAATCATTGGAGATAGTGATGAAGTTGGAGGCTTCGCTAATAGTCGATACAAGCATAAGGGGTACAACAGATTCAAACTCAGTTGGAAAGCCTGCATATGGAGCTCCAAGATCTAAAGAAGGGAAAGGAGGTTGGCTCTTATATAAGGTTAGAATTATGGTGTATCAAGTGTAAACTAGAGGGTCACTATACAGAGCAGTGCCCTATTTATAGATAATAATTGAATGCTAGGATGCCAAGTCCATTGAAGCCTAGATCGAGCGCAAGGCCAAGTGTTGAGCTCCAAAGATGTTCTTTCTTCCACCACATTCCACTCCATTTTTTTTGTCCATTATTAATCACAGGCTCAAATGATCAGTAGAATTAGTTAAAATTTCTTTAAGAATATATATCATGACTAACTTGCTATGTTTTTATGATTTTTTCATTGTAGTAACTTTTGAACTAGATCTAGCTACAGAATGCAGACATTCTGTAGCTAGTTGTCGATTCTGCAACTGTCTTCATGTCTACGCAGGTTCCAAGTGTCATCTCAGAGGAAAACACATATGGTCATATTCCACATCATTCCCTCATCATTTTTTGCTCTCCACGAAGTTTGAACGAAATTCTGTAGGTGGTTATGCACGTGGGAGCTCAAACTAGGAGAGAGACTCCCAATATGACAAGGACAGTCCAGATGTCCTTAATTATATTACTTGACCACCATCAGAGTCCTAGTTTGGTTTTTATTTGGAAAGACAATTATCCATAGGTTATCTCAAGACAGTTATGTAAACTTGTTACAAATATGGCTCGGGAAACTGAGGGACAAGGTTAGATTTTGTGGTTGATTGCTAGATTTCAGAAGTCCGAAAACACTCTGTTTTTGAAGTAATTTCTCTTTAATGAAAGAAGCAGCACTTCCTTGAAAGCGTTGAGTCAATATTGAAGTAGATTTCGTGCTACTCCGGTGGTAGAGGGCCTTGCTACCTGAGCAGCCTTGTTTATACGGTTTAGATAAGTATTTTAGTCTCGTTTTCATTTCTAGCTTAGGCAAGTTTCTGAAGTTTATGTTCATACTTGTTTACATTAATTATCACAGCTAGACTTACTCTTATAAACTATTCCAAAATATCATCACGATGAATAAGGCATAGCTGTGGTATTGTAGGTTTTAGTTGCATTTCCTTTCAAATTTTATGATTTATGCTTGTTTACACTAAGTGTCACAGCCGGTCTTACTCTTACAAACTCTTCCAAAACATCATTAACAATGAATAAGAAACAACTGTGGTGTCTTAGATTCTAGTTGTCTTTGCTTTCAATCTTATGTTTATGTTCAATTGCATTGAATAATATAGCCAGACTTGTTTTACAAACTCTTCCAAAATATCATTCCTATTGAACGAGATGGGCTGTAGAATTCCATAAACTAGTTGCATGTTAATTTAGTTATAGCACTCCGGAGGTTGATTGCATTTAGTTCAGCTTTGTTACTACATTCCTAGTTTGATAATGGAATTTTAGTTTAACTCTGTTCACTGTACTTCAAGTAGATTAGAAGCACTCTAGTTCAGTCCCAATTCATTTTGTTTCAAGAAAAGATTAATGGCATTCTAGTTTAAGTTGTAGTCATTGTCTTTTAAGATTGATAGACCGATTTCTAGCCTAGGTTATCCATTGTATTTCAAGTAGTATTAGTTGTCAAATTAGTCTCTCGACCTTCATTATTTACAAACTTACTTTTGTTCTGAATTTATATTGATACATCATCACATGATCAGGGGTCAGTAATTTCAGTTTAAGGCTTTGATCATTTTGCAAATATTTTACAAATTCACCTATAGCCTTTTTCCCAAGCATTATTTTAGAAAATCTCAAAACTTATGAATAAGGCCTAGAAGTGATAAGTCAAGTTGCAGAATAGGGTAACTTCAACATCATAGGTTAATCTAGAATAGAAACCTTATTGTGTTACAAATAATCATTTTGTAATATTGTGAGTTGATTGTTTATTTAGGAGAACTTCATTTACACTTAACTTGTCCATTTCTCAAGCTCTTCCAACACACTTTTAATGAATGAATTGGATAAGTTCAAGCTCATGTTGTGATTTATTTTCTTGCAATGAAGTCATTATCAAGCTTTGCATTTGTTGCTTGTCATCCATAGTTTAGGCTTTGTTCTGTTTTAAATAACCAATAGCTTCTTTTCACCAGCACTTAGTTCTTTCCCTTTTCAAACATAAAACCATAAAACCAAAAACATCATAAAACAATAAACACAACGTAGTGAGAAAAAAATACCTAGGCACATATAGTGCACCACACTTCAGCAGTTTACCAACCCTGTTTGACAATTAATGAACTCAATTTAGGAACACTAGGTTGAGCACAAACATTTTGGCGTCGTTGCTGGGGAAGTGTAACTAGGTAGCCTTGTTTCTTAACTCCCAAAAACAATGATATGCGTAGAGAGAGAGACTCAAGGGGTAGATTCATAAGAAGCAGAAGTAGAAGTTTGATTCCTAGAACACCACTTGTTTCACCTAGACCAAGAGCCAGTACACCTCCAACTCAGACCCACATTCCATCCTTTACTGATCTTAGAATTCCAGAAGACTTAAGATCAGATATTCCATTATAAATACCTTCCACTTCATCCACTGAACTTGTCTTAGAAGAAGATTCAAGGACCCCTGCTAGAGATACAAATTTTTCCACTTCCACAGAAGAATCAACTATGGCAGAAGAAGGGGGAGGAGGAGTCTTTAATGGAGAACACACATTATTTGGAGGGGGTAGAGGTAGAGGAGAAGGAGGTAGAGGTGCGGAAGGAGAAGGAAGTAGAGGAAGAGGTAGAAGAGAAATGGGAAACTCTTTTGGGTTTCCTATAGTAGATGAAGAAACTAATACAACTATGAAAAATGTTTCACCCTCTGTCCTTCCAAACTTCTATGGACTTAAAACTGAAGATCCTGAAACCTTCCTATTTGAATTTGAAGTCCTATGTGGAACTTATGACTACTTACAAGATGCTCAAAAACTTAAACTATTTCCTTCAACATTGAAAGGAGCAGCATTGAAGTGGTTTATGAGTTTGATCAACAGTTCTATTAGGACATGGGAAGACATGAAACAAGCATTTCTAGAGAGGTATTTGGATTATTGTATGCCAATCAATCATAAGGAGGAAGTGTTTAAGATGATACAAAAAGAAGATGAAAACCTGGAAGATTTGTTGGAGAGATTTCATTACAACATCAAAAGAGAAAAAATGGAGAACTTAGACCAAGACACCTTAAAAGCTCTCTTGTTGAAGACAATTAGGGATGAATGGTTGGATATTCTTAACATGATGGGAAAATGGGATATATCTCAGCTCACATTAACTAAAATATCTGAGTTATGTATCAACCTTTCAAGAGGGCAATCCAAAACTGTAAAAGGTCCAAGAGACCCTACTCTTGCAAGGGTAAGTAAGTTTACTTCTGAGACAGTAAGTAGGGCAGAGATAGGGCATATGCTTGATGAATTCAAATCTGACATCTTAGGGAGTGTTAGTGAACAAATAGACACCCTTAAGTTACAAAACAAGCAAAAAGCTGAATCTGATGCCTTAGAAATCTTTTGTCCCAAATGTAGAAGGAAGCATGCCTTGAGAGAATGTCCTTTGGATGAAAAATTTGTAGAGACTTGTGTAATTTGTTCAGAAAAACATGAGACCAAGAGTTGTCCTTCACTTCCTGGTCTTAAAGTTGTCTTTCAAGAGGAAACTCCTACAAATTCCACAGAATCTCTCAATTTTGTCTCTAGAAGGCCTTGGCAAGGACCTCAAACACAAGGATTCCATGATCAAATGTATAACCAACCTCCACCAAATTGGAATTCTTGGCAGTAACCTTGGCCCCAATTTCAAAATCAATCTCAAGCTTGGGCACAAGGAGCACAAAATCCCTATGGAAGATACTCTTAGTACTATCAGTATCCACCATCCTATCCACCATACCCACATTTTTCTCCTCAAAGTCCTCAACAAAATCCTCAACAGAATCCTCAGAACCCACAACATCAAAATCAACCACTTCCATTACCATTTCCTCATAAATCAAATCAGTTGCCTGCTCAACCCATACCAAACCCCAACAATAAAAATCCTCAGAATACATACATGATAGAAGGACAACAGTTTCCAATTTATTTAATCACTCCTCTAGACCTTAGTGATGTTCAACTTAGGTCTGGAAGAATACTTGAAAAGAGGAAACCTTCTATGATCATACAAGAACAAGACAACTCTGAGCAATATTCTCTACGGGAAAATAAAAGTCTTGAAGAAGACACATCTTTTCAAGACCCAAACATTGAAAAATCAAAACAAAAAGAACCAATCATTTCAACTCATGTATTAGAGCAATCATCAACATCCACTTATACACCTCCCTTTCCAGAAAGATTACAAATTGAAAAACAAATTATGGTGCCTAATTATGATTTCCTAGATGAGCTGAGAAATGTTTGCGTTAAGATTCCATTATTACAAGCTATCAAGGAAATTCCAATTTTAGCAAAGACAATAAAGGAGTTGAGCATGAAGAAAACAATAAAAAGAATAAGAGAGACAAAGAAAATTCAACTGGCAGGAAAAATAGCAGACATTATGATGGGTAAGATTGCTATTCCAAAGTATCTAGACCCAGGAAATCTAGTTGCTAAAATTCACATCAATGGAATTGAGATCCAAAACACACTCATTGATTTAGGAGCAGCAATCAATATCATGAGTAGACAAATCATGGATAAAATGAAACTTACTAATCTTCTTTTTACACCCACATTATTACAATTAGCAGATAGATATGTGATCAAACCTGATGGGGTAATAGAAGACATTCCAGTGTCCCTAGATTCTTGGGAGTACCCTGTGGATTTCATGATCCTAATTCCTAAGAATAATCTAGGAGGGCATCATATTATATTAGGAATACCTTGGTTAGCTACATCTGATGCTTTCATTCGTTGTAGATCCGGTGATATGTACATCTCTGATGGTAGTTCAACTAAGAAATTCACTTTGTATCCTCCAGCAAGGACAATTACAGATTTAGATGATACTCAATGGATAGAGGATGAAGAGACTTACAACCTCTCTTCACAATTTCAGAAATTAGTGAAGATAGTCAAATTCTGAATACTTTAGAAAACTTTGAATCCTCTTCGGAATACAAACATGAACAATTTCAAGAAGAATCCAACATTGAGTTTTTGTCATCAAGACACATGTCTCTTTATTCTATGGATAAATTTGGCAGCTCTATAATTGAGATATTTCCAGGCAAAACTTTAAACATAAACAAGAACCTAGAAAAATCTCAACAAGAAGAGCTAGTCAAGATCTTACAAAGACATTCTTCTGCATATGCATGGGAGTACATTGATATGAAAGGGATAAGCCCCAAGACTTGCACTCATCACATCTACATAGAGGAAAATTGTAAACCAATCAGACAACCTCAAAGACGGATGAATCCAAATCTTAGGGAGATTGTTAAAGAAGAATTGCAGAAATTGTTGAATGTCAACTTTATCTATCCTATTTCAGATAGTAAGTGGGTTTCTCCTTTGGTAATTGTGCCAAAGAAAAATGGTAAATGGAGGGTATGTATTGACTACCGAGAATTAAACAAAGCTACTCTTAAAGATCATTTTCCCCTACCTTTCATAGATCAGGTGTTAGATACCTTAGCTGGCAAAAAGTACTTCTCATTTCTAGATGGGTTTAGTGGTTATAATCAAATTCAAGTAACACTTGAGGATCAAGACAAAACCACATTTACCTGTCCTTGGGGTACCTATGCTTACCGAGTATTGCCATTTGGATTATGCAATGCACCTGCAACATTTCAAAGGGCAGTATTAGGAATCTTTTTGGATCTAATACATGATTGTGTAGAGGTATATATGGATGATTTCACAGTTTATGGAAACACATTTGAAGAAGCCTTAGAAAACTTGGAAAAAGTTTTAAAAAGATGTAAAGAATAAAATCTTTCACTTAGTCATGAGAAGTGTTTTATGATGTTTACTGAAAGAATTGTTTTAGGACATCACATTTCACGGGATGGGATTAGATTTGATGAGCCAAAAGTTGAAGTCATATCTAACTCATCTATTCCAAGTTGTCAAAAAGATGTTAGGAGTTTCCTAGGATTTACAGGATATTACCGAAGATTTATAGAAAAATTCACCAAGATAGCATCTCCACTCTTCAAATTACTTACCAAAGATTGTGAATTCAAATGGAATTCTGATTGCCAGTTAGCCTTTGAGACCCTGAAAACAAAAATTTCTGAAGCACCTATTTTAAGGGGACCTAACTGGAAGTTACATTTTCATATTTCAACATATGCCTCTGATACAGCTCTAGGAGCAGTATTGGGACAAAAAGACCTGATTCCTTATGCTATCTACTATACCAGTAAAAATTTGACTCCTTCAGAGTTAAACTATACTGTAACTGAGAAAGATTTTTTAGTTGTTGTTCATGCCATAAACAAATTCAGACACTATATAGCAGGCTATGAAACTTCTATTCACACAGATCACTCTGCAATTAGATATTTAATGAACAAATCAATTACTAATGGCAGAGTCATAAGATGGTTATTAATTTTACAAGAATTCAACATTACTATTCTAGATAGGCTAGGTAAACAAAACACAGTAGTTGATTTCCTATCTAGACTCCAAAACATCAAAGATGACACTCCAGTTGAAGATCAATTTCCTGATGAATATCTTTTTGCAATTTCTACCCAAACTCCTTGGTTTGCTAACATTGCTAATTATTTAGTTTCAGGAAAATTTCCTTCAATAATGAATGCAAGAGATAAAAGAAAAATCATTTATGATAGTGCAAAATATTCATGGGTTTCTAATGAGTTGTACAAGACAGGTCCAGATTTGATCATTAGGAGATGTGTTCATGAAGATGAGATGCCTGAGATTCTCAAAGCATGTCATGATGAACCTTGTGGCGGACACTTTGCTGATAAGAGGACAGCCTATAAGATCCTTAATTTAGGATATTATTGGCCATCCTTGTTTAAAGATGCTAAAGAGTATTTCAAAAGGTGTGACAGTTGCCAAAGGGTAGGGAAACCTTCTCCTTCAGGTGAGATGCCATTACAACCTCAGGTACACATTGAACCTTTTGAAAAATGGGCTTTGGAATTTGTAGGACCTATTAGTCCTCCATCAAGACAAAAGAAATATATATTAGTTTGCACTGATTATGTTACTAAGTGGGTAGAAGCTAAACCATTACTTGTTGCTAATGAATCATCTGTAGTTACTTTTCTTTTTGAGGATATTTTTACTCGTTTTGGTGTTCCAAGGGAAATTGTTACAGATCAAGGAGCTCAATTTACATCAAGGCTAGTGGAGCAAATGATGGAGAAGTACAAAATCAGACATAGAAAATCTACTCCTTATCATCCACAAGCAAATGGTCAAGTGGAATCTACTAATAATATCATTGAAGGAATCCTAACAAAGACTGTTCATTTACATAGAAGAGATTGGGTAGATAGGCTTCCTGAAGCCTTGTGGGCCTATAGAACTACATGGAGAAACACAACAGGCCATACTCCTTATGAGCTTGTTTATGGAAAGCAAGTTTTGTTTCCCATAGAGTTCTAGATTCAAACTTTCAAAATGGCAGTTCAGCTAGGACTTGATCTAATAGAGGCACAAAAACACAGATTGGAGCAGATTAATGAATTGGATGAAATCAGACAAGATGCAATTCAGAAAACAAGTATATTCCAACAGCAAAGGACTAGATGGCATGATAAGTACATCAAAGAAAAGAAGTTCAAAGGAAGGTGACTGGGCTCTCTTGTTTGATTCAAAGTTCAAATATTTTCAAGGTAAATTCCAAACACATTGGCTTGGGCCATATGAAATTGTGAAAATTTTTGACAATGGAGCAATAAAAATCAGGACAATAGATGAAGAAGAGGTCACTTTTCTTGTGAATGGTCATAGATTGAAGTTGTATCATAAGCCACTTTCAAGAGAAGAATTTGTCAAGAAGTTCCAGGAAAACAGTGATGTGAAGTTAATGAAGAAGAATATTTCTTCTTCATCAACTTAATTGAATTTTCTGAAGTCATTTTATTAAAAAAAATAATAATAATAATAAAATAAAGTATAAACATGAAAACTAATCACTGATTAGCATGTTTATACAGAAAAGGTAGAGTGGAAATCAGAATCTTTCTAACACTTTAGCTTCTCAAATTTGTTTTTCTGCAAGCGGTTGTTACAAAATCATAAGTGCAGATCCATTTCACTTATGGTCCATTTCATTTCATTCATCCATAATTCATTTCATTCATTCATCCATACTCCATTTCATTCATTCATCCACACTTCATACATTTCACTCCATGGTCCACCTCATTTCCATTCCAGATTTTTAAAGTTTGATGTCTTTCTGCAATTGAATAATACATATCATGAATTGCAGGCCACTTCTCATACTTCACTCCATTTCATAAGTTGTGATCCATTCCACTCCATTATTTACTTCATTCATATTCCATTACACCATATTTCATTATCCATCTTCACTCATTCCATACAACATTCCACTCATGCTCCAAACCATTCCATTTCATGTTTCAAGTTCTCTACAGGTACATTCTGCAATCAATCAGACATTCTGCAGCTAGTCAGACATTCTGCAGCCAGACAGACATTCTGCAGCCAGAGATCCTGAAGGCACTATCTAGTAATCACCTGATCTACAATAAAATGATCCTGCATATCCATGACAACAAGCAAAATCAAAAAGGTTATGAAGACTCAAAAATTAATTATTTCCAGGAGAGAACAAAGCATATGAAGAACACAAAAAAAAAATCAGAGGAAAGGCAAAGGTAAAAGTTCTGATTATAATGACATATCATGAAAGATTTTAGTATATTTAAGTTATGAATAATTCAAAAAGTTGTTTTAATTAATTTTGTTGATCATGCCTAACAAACCTCCCACAAAAAATTTGGATAAAACTCCTTCTATTCCACCATTTCAAATCCCATATCCGATCATCATTTAAAAATCTAAATGGTTAAAGTGCTGAAGTGATTGGATTAGTCATGTCACTAGGCCAAAGCATTTAATGATGATTTTGAATTCGTTACAAAATATCTCCGCGGTCTTTTCTGCCGTGATATCTTTCAACTCATATACATCATCCTCACCTCATTATATTCATTCCGCAATCACTCCATATCATTCTTTCCCATAGCCAACTCTTAACCATTTCAGTCTGTAAAACAGAGGAAACGTCTGTGGGGTAAAAACATCCCTGTAACAGCCATTGTCACCGTGAACATAGGAGCAACAATTTGAAGGTTGGAAAGAGAAGTGATGGGTCTCATAGTGAGGACAGAACCGGTGGGAACTAAGTACTTGGAGGGTTATCCTCAAGTCAGAGAAATGTTACAACAAGCAGGGTGGTTGCAATTCTTTGAAAAATTCAGTGGGTTTCACAAAGAGGTGACCAAAACGTTTGCAAGATCCTTCAACGGAGCTGAGGTCGAGATAGGAGATATCAAATTCACCATTACTAAAGCCTTCATTGCAGAAGCAACCGAATTGCCCAGACAAGGAGAAAGGTGGTTCAAGAATAGAGAATTTCATAACGAAGCATGGAAGCAGATACTCAAGTCACCAGGTATGGATGTTACCATTTTTAAAAAGGGTATGCCTAGCTCTGCAGTAAAGAACAAATGGAGGAACATGTTGCTTATCTTGCAAAAATTCATCACTTGTGAATGAAGATATGGTACTTTCTATGTTTATCATATTCGGTTGATAATGCATTTCCTAGAAGAAGAACTCAATTTTCCCTTTTTCTTGCTTCATAGTTTAAAGAAAATGGCCTCAAGTGTTCAAAAGAGAATTCAATTTCTGGAAACAACCTTATACCACCATGGTTTAGTCAAAATTTTGATTGAACATCATTTGAGCAAAATGGGAGATAATTGGGAAGATTTCTTAGTGAGAAATCACTTTGAAGAACCCAAGGAACCTCCACCTGAAGACAAACCTACAAAAAGAAGCAGAAAATGGAAAACCTCCAAAACCAAAACTGGTAAAACAATACAAGAAAGCAGTGAAGAAATGATTTCTAAGAAATTGACTCAGATTAAGAAGCAGCTTAAGAAAGAGAGGATAATAAGAAAATTTGCCAGAGAGAAATGAGAAGGGCCATCTCAACCGAGAAGGAGCCACAGACTTAGAGGGATACTAAAGAAAACAAAGGTTAAACAAACTGGAGTCATAAACATAGAGGACGAAGAAACACCTACTAAGGAGGATTTTGATGAAGGAGCTCCTGAAATAGACCCAGCACAACAAGAAATTTACAACTATGTTGAGACATTAGAGAAAAGAGCTTCAGAAGGAAGAGACAGAACTCCTAGTCCACCAAAATCTGCAGTTGATATCCTAAGGAGGGATAAATATGAGTTAGAAATACTCAACAAACATATCAAGAATGAGAATGAAATTCTGAGAGAGCAAGTTAAACTGAAAACTGATATGAATTCAACTCTGTCTCTACAAATGCAAAAGTTACACAAGGCCAGTGAAAAATTGAAGAAGAGAAATAAAAATTTAACCAGGGCACTCACAAATTTGAGATTCAAGTTAGTCATAAGGAAGCCCAAAAGGCCTTTGACTGCCAGGAAAAGTAGAAGAAGAGGGTTGGATGTTCTTGCAGAGGTCTCAAAGTTCATGGAATAGTTGCATGAGGACATGCAAGAATCTAGCAGTGGGCGTATGTTGAGCTCCAAAGATGTTCTTTCTTCCACCACATTCCACTCCATTTCCTTTGTCCATTATTAATCACAGGCTCAAATGATCAGTAGAATTAGTTAAAATTTCTTTAAGAATATATATCATGACTAAATTTCTATGTTTTTATGATTTTTTCATTGTAGTACTTTTTGAACTAGATCTAGCTACAGAATGCATACATTCTGTAGCTAGTTGCCGATTCTGCAGCTGTCTTCATGTCTATGCAGGTTCTAGGTGTCATCTCAGAGGAAAAGACATATGGTAATATTCCACATCATTCCCTCATCATTTTTTGCTCTCCACGAAGTTTGAACGGAATTCTGTAGGTGGTTATCCAGTTTGATAATGGAATTTTAGTTTAACTCTATTCACTGTACTTCAAGTAGATTAGAAGCACTCTAGTTCAATCCCAGTTCATTTTGTTTCAAGAAAAGATTAATGGCATTCTAGTTTAAGTTGTAGTCACTGTCTTTTAAGATTGATAGACCGCTTTCTAGCCTAGGTTATCCATTATATTTCAAGTAGTATTAGTTGTCAAAATTAGTCTTTCGGCCTTCATTATTTACAAACTTACTTTTGTTCTGAATTTATATTGATACATCATCACATGAACAGGGGTCAGTAATATTAGTTTAAGGCTTTGATCACTCTGCAAATCTTTTCCAAACTCACTTATAGCCTTTTTCCCAAGCATCATTTTAGAAAATATCAAAACTTATGAATAAGGCCTAAAAGTGATAAGTCAAGTTGCAGAATAGGGTAACTTCAACATCATAGGTTAATCTAGAATAGAAACCTTACTGTGTTACAAATAATCATTTTGTAATATTGTGAGTTGATTGTTTATTTAGGAAAACTTCATTTACACTTAACTTGTCCATTTCTCAAGCTCTTCCAACACACCTTTAATGAATGAATTGGATAAGTTCAAGCTCATGTTGTGATTTATTTTCTTGCAATGAAGTCATTATCAAGATTTGCATTTGTTGTTTGTCATCCATAGTTTAGGCTTTGTTCTGTTTTAAATAACCAATAGCTTCTTTTCACCAACACTTAGTTCTTTCCCTTTTCAAACATAAAACCATAAAACCAAAAACATCATAAAACACTAAACACAACGTAGTGAGAAACAAATACCTAGGCACATATAGTGCACCACACTTCAGCAGTTTACCAACCCTGGTTGAAAATTAATGAACTCAATTTAGGAACACTAGGTTGAGCACAAACACCAAGTGTAGGGCCCCATGTATGGTGTAGCTTATTCAAATTTTTGGGCCAAAATTCCACGGAATATTGTCACTTGTTGAAAAAATTTAGCATATTACTAAAGCAATTGTTCTACAATTTTTGCAGTTCGGTGGGACATGATGAGCAACATTGTAAGAGATATGATCTAATGATGCAGAATAGTCCTGGTGCATATCGAAGGCAGGTATAAGTTCATGAAGCTTCGGTTTCATTAACTGCATGAGGAGGATTCCTAGGACAAGGGTGTGGCCGAGGAGGATGCGCAGGTAATGGACAAGGCTAGATGATATGCTACAAATGTGGACATGCTTGACATTTTGCTAGGGATTGTCAGAATCCTACTGCCGATTCTTGTAAGTATTGTCAAGAATTTGGTCATGAAATCAAATATTGTCCCATTTTGTTAGCTGAAATATAGGAGAACTGTAATCAGCAGTCGGCTCAGAATATGCAAATGATGAGGGTTGAACTGCACCAGGAAGATCCAAGCATTAACATAGTAACACGTAGTGGTGTGAATACCGGAGGAGACTACACATAAGGAAAAAAGACCATGGCAGAGACCTAGGTAAGGAAAGCTGAAGATAAGAATGTGGATTTAATGTGTAGAGTGAGAAAGGCACATTCATGGAAGCAAGGAATACATTTATGACTCCTATAACTTTTCCACATGATGCGCAGAGACAGTTGTTTCCATTGGAGAACAAGCTTAAGGAGAATGTCGAAGAAAAGGAATTTTATTAGTCTATCTTGGTGTCCTTCATGCAGACATGTGTGAAATTGATAAGGGACCATAGGGTTATAGAAGGGTTGCAGGAGATGATATATAACTACGTTGGCAAGGAAAGGCTGCAGTTGGAACAATGCACAGTAAACAAAGTATACAAGATTAAGAAGAGAACCAGGCAGGAGATGTTGTTGGTTGCGTAGATTCGAGATTGTGATATGGATCAAGTAATTTTTTATCTAGGATCAGATTCCAACGTTCTGCCAAAGCAGACATGGGAACGGGTGGGAAGGCCTAAGCTGCAATAGTCACCAATTCAGCCGAGGATGGAAAATCAGCAGAAGATCATTCTTATGGGGCGAATGCAGGGATTAACATAGATATTAATGGAGCTAGCATGTTGTTTGACTTCGAAGTGATTGAGATCATTGATGATAGTAATCCATATCCTATGTTGTTAGGATTTTACTAGGCTTATGACATGGATGCTATAATCAACCTAAAGAAGAGGCAAATGATCTTTGAAAAGAATGGTACTTGATTTGTTATGCCATTAGATCCTTCTGAAGGCGTTCATGAGTATGGGGATGCTAATATTGATCAAATTTATATGCTTATTGCGCAGGATAAAGATTGGATCAATCCTACCGTCGATGGTAGAATTTGTTGGGAGCGTGATCGTTCGTGCGTTTCAGATTTCGATGAAGAGTTGAAGCATTGGAAGAAACGTTTGCATGAAGTAACCACTAGGTGTTGTAACAGGGTTACCAGATCTCTGCGTTGTGTCAGATCGGAAGCACGCAACTTGCCTTTTTATGATGGAACGGGGAATTTTGTCTTATTTTTGGAGGAATTTGAGAAAAAAGTACTTGAGGACCAGAGATACGAAGCTTTTGATTTCACATTAACGTATCCTCCTGCCTGATGGTGGGGAACGCACAGGGAAAGCTTAGAAGGATGGAAGGAGTTTTGCAAGTTTGATAAAATTGAGATTTGGTCAGGTTGATACAAATATCGCAGAGAAGTACATTGATCAGAAGGGTCATCGTGGGCACTTGGCTCACTGGACTGAAGCTTGGGGTGTCAAACCTTAGATATAATGGGTGCACATGTTCTGATCTGAAAATGGTCTGGATAACTTGTATGTATTTCAAGAACCTACCACTCATTTTTAATTAAAATGATCTAGCTTTTACTTGACAATTGCAGAATTATTTACTTGAAAGTGGTGTATGAATTTTTACTGTTTATGTGTCTTAACTTCATTTGTTCTTGCTGTAATTTAACATCTATGACAGAAACATAATTCAGCAATAAATCATTAAACACAACAACAATATAATATAGGAGTTCACCCGAAATCTCGTGGGCAACGTCTCCTTTGAGCTTTGTCATCATGACTCAGCTCTTTGGGATTATGGTAAGTGTTCTTTTACAATTTTAATGCTTAACACCAATGAATACAAAAATGATTCAAAGGGCTGAGAATACCATTTAACATCCCTCTAATGGTTGTCCAAATTCTGCAAACAGCTTTAGGCTCCTGTTAACACATTTCCTTCTGTTGGTGCACTAAGCTTCTCTAAGCTTCTAAATGGAACAAAATCCCTCGGAATTCTATTTAAATCACTGAAACCACTACTTTTGTATCCAAAAAACATCAGACACCAAATTTCAACTGATAAAATTCTTAAATCAAGCACAGCATCTACAAAATAGGCTATCCTCCACGGTTTGCCCAGGGCTGTCCAAAACTTCCCATCAACTTCTCGAGCTAAATAATTTCTCAGATTGTTCTAAAACCACTTTCATTGGTTTCAAAATTTCTTAAATAGCCAATTTCGACTATTTTTTCATCAGAAACGGCCTCCGGCTACTCCGATTTCGCCTCCACACACTGTCGGCACCCCCTAGCACTAGGCTCAAAGAAAACCTCTCTGCTGAGTTTTCGACCTCTAGAAGTTATCCAAACTTTCTGAAACCTCTATCATTAGATTCAAAATCAAATTTTCAGTCAATAATGACCATTTTTTCGCTACAAATGGTCTCTAGCTCCCTTGGCTAGGCCCTAGACTGTTGCTGGCAAAAGTAGGCAAAAATAGTCTCTGGAACTTAAATGAAGATTTTCGACTTTCTAATGCTCTCTATAGGCTCTGCAAACCATTTCATCATATTCAGAACATCTAAATTATCCAATTTAGCCTATTGGAACTCTGGAAAAGGACTCTAACTCCCCTAGTTAGGCCTCAAACTGAATTTGTCTCATCGTGGCCCTGATGGCTCCTTCATCTTCCCTGAAGCAAAAGGTGATGAAGATGACCTCTGTTCGACCTGCAACCTGTTCCAAACTTTCATGCTCGCAATAAACTTGCATGATTTCCATAAGCTGCATGTCTACCATCTTCTTGCTGCAACAAAGGCTTAAAGCAATAGCAATCATCTTTGAAACAAATTTGACATATTTTCATCTTAGAACTTGGAATAAAATTTCTCTTTGTAGTAACATCACATGCCTTCATGGCTTTGGAATCTTCGCCATTAAACTGCATATAACCAAGACCAATATTCTTGGATCGTTCCTCAACTGAAATGGGATCATTAATGCCTTGTGCATGCTTGCCTAATCCTTTGCCTTCGTAGCCCATTTCAATCATTAATTTGGACCTTATACCTCTTGTATGTTTTTCGAAAGAAATGACACATCTTTCTAATGAGGAAACTGAAGACAAGTTAGAATGGATTACCTCTTCCTCATGCATTTTATTGGTCAAAGCCTCTTGGGCTTGATGGAGTTGCCTCTCCATATCATGCAATCTTTGAAGAATTGCTTCCTTCTCTTCCTTCATGGAAAACAACTGTTCACGAAGTTCAATACTTTCTCTTTTGTCCTCGAACAAAATCTACACGATGTCCTTCAATATAATAAAGTCATGCTTCATATCATCATCGAAGAATATTGTGAAGGAGGAAACTTCACTTGTAGAAGTTGTCATTATGATGTCAATGAAAAAAAATGAAATTTCAAAAAAAATTCTCAAAGCTTTTCAAAACAAATGACAAAGCTTTTTTTAACCAAATGGCTGTAGAGACAAACTCTTATTCAAGAAGCCAAACAACAAACAACTCCAAGAGCTTCTTAACAAACAATCGTCAAGAGGGTTTGTTTTCCAAGGGTGACTTTGAGGTCCTTTGGGGTAAGGAACATGCCTTAATTCCTTTTCTTCCTTTTTTGTTCTCTCCAAGACTTATCTAATCAGTAGCTATCCCCAAATCTCAAGCAAACTCAAACAACAATCAGTTTGCAAACAGTAAAACAGTTAATCTTTTACATTGTTTAAACACCTTTCAAGTTATACAATCAAGCAACCAAATGCTCTGTCAAGCAAGCAACTATGCTTCAATACCAACCTGATCTGAAAATGGTTTGGATAACTTGTATGTATTTCAAGAACCTACCACTAGTTTTAATTAAAATGATCTAGCTTTTACTTGAAAATTTTGCAGAATTATTTACTTGAAAGTGGTGTATTAATTTTTATTGTTTATGTGTCTTAACTTCATTTGTTCTTGTTGTAATTTAACATGTATGACAACAACATAATTCAGCAATAAAATCATTAAACACAATAGCAATATACTATAGGAGTTCACCCCGAAATCTCGTGGGCTACGTCTCCTTTGAGCTTTGTCATCATGACTCAGCTCTTTGGGATTATGATAAGTGTTCTTTTACAAGTTTCATGCTTAACACCAATGAATACTTGTTAATAGTTATTAACAAGTATGCGAACAAAGTTTTATTTAAATCTTAAATTTGATTCGGATGGTGGTAAAGGGGGCCAGCCCCCACTTTAAAGAACTCCATGCGACCAAGAGCCGAATGTAGAAATTATATACAAGATGCATGCATATATCCAGATTCTCCTAATCTAACAATATTTAACTTCTTTCTTAATATAGAATCCTTCCACTGTTAATCTTTTGCATAAATTAAACATTCAATTGCAAACACATGAATCAATAAAAACAATCGCACATAACGCAGTTGTTTAACGGGAAAGCCTGAAGCCGAAAACCCAACTATCATATATTATGTATCATGGAGATCATGTAACAATCTCATACAAATCTTATTACATCAAGCTCTCAGTACAATCAATCGTCACACACTAATCAGAGGAAATCTACAAATCCATGCACCGATTTCTTGCCACCTGCTAGCCTGCTTCCACTGCACAATCCCTACTGAAGAATAGCTCTAAATGAATTCCAATTACCCTTGCCTTGACTGCGCAATCCTCATTGGCAACTCCAATGTGTGTGTGGTGCAATCAATGCATCACTATAGTCACAACAGATAGTCCATCTTGCCCTTTCACCTATCTCTCTACTAGGTCTCCACTGGAACTGACATGCACTATAGTTAACTGTTGTATTTGTTCAGTTGATTAATGAGTTATTATTTGTGAATTAATTAACTAATTAATTCACTCCACTCTCACTAGTGTATCATTCAGTTAGACTAGATACAACTAGCCCAACTGAGTTTAACTCCATTAATTGAGTTAAACTAAATAACAACTCCATGAACTACTCTTCCAACTCTGTCATAACTTTGCCACTTTAGTTCTAACTGAGTCCTCCATGTATGAACCATCAGTAAACCCTAGGAATTGCGTAATTCCTTCAGCCCACTGGTTTTCCAAATCTGTGCACTGAAATTAAGTGCTCTAAGAGAATAAGTTGTTGTTTTTTGTCAGATTATTATTAAGAGCTAATAATAATCGAAACTTCTATTTTTAGATCGATGATCTATAAATAGAATTCGCCCAATATTCTAAAATTAGAATTTCATCTATTTTTCCAACTTGACCAACCATCCACAAATAGCATCCTGCAACTTCTGAAATATGATCACCATGTCTAAAAATAGACATAGTCTAAACATAGACTTTCGCCAAAAATAGCCTGCGGGCCCACTTAGTGAAGCCTACTCTTTTCACTAAGCTCATCATCTTGGTGAATCTCAACACTCCCTGTCAACAAGATAGGGATTATCCTTCACCCCGATCCTGCCTCTATGGTATTCGAATTTGCTCCTCGTGAGCACCTTTGTCAGAATATCTGCATCCTGATCTTCCGTAGGAATGTACTGAAGCAACATGATCTTCTGCTGCACACAATCTCTGATATGATGATACCGGATATCAATATGTTTAGATATATCATCAAACACAGGATTAATCGAGGGTTTAATGCAACTCTGATTATCACAATGTATCACTGTAGGATCTAAATGTGAACCGAACAAACCAACCAGGATCTTCCTCATCCAGATAGCCTCACATGCAGCTTGACTTGCTACTATGTATTCTGCTTCCGCTGAACTGAGTGCCACAGATCTTTTTTTCCTGTTGTACCAAGAAAATGTTGTAGATCTGATACTGAAAATCCCTCCTGATGTTCTCTTTCTGTCTGTTGGGCTGCCTACCCAATCTACATCCATGAATCCATGCAAATTCATCTCATCCGTCTGTCTGTACCATAAAACATACTCAGATGTGCCCCTGAGATATCTCAGGACATGCTTGCCTTCCTTCCAAAAGAGCTTGGTAGGCTTAACCATCGCTTGTGAAATTTGGTTCACTACATAGCATATGTTCAGTCTTGTATTAACTAAATACATGAGCGAACCCACCAACTGTCGATAAACAGTGGCATCCACTACCTTTGTCGATGTAGCATCCTCTTTCCTCCAATTTCCTGGAAGAGGAGTGTCGATAGGCTTGCAGCCTTGCATGTGAAACTTCTCCAGTATCTCCCGGGCATACTTTCCTTGAGACACAAACAATTCACCTTCGCGCTGCCATATTTCCAATCCAAGGAAATAATGAAGGAGGCTCAAATCCTTCATCTCAAACTCCTTTGCAAGATCTGCCTTGCATGAGTGTATCAACTACTCATCACCTATTAGTATTAAATCATCAACATAAAGAAAAATAATTAAAAGCTTACCCTCCACCACAATTTGGTATAGGTTTGCATCCGCCTCACTCTTGGTGAAGCCAAGTCTAGTGAAATAGTTGTCGATCCAAGTGTACCAAGCACATGGTGCTTGCTTCAGCCCATACAGTGCTCTTTTGAGCCTGCACACATGCGACTCGCTGCTGAAGATCTCAAATCCTTCAGGTTGCTAAATATACACCTCTTCCTCAATGATCCCATTAAGGAACACAATCTTCACATCCATCTGATGAATGTGTCAACCCATCTGCGCTGAGAGAGCAAGGATGGTCTGTATGGAAGAATAATGTGCGACAGGTGCAAAGGTTTCTTCATAATCAATCCCCTCGATCTGTGAGAAGCCTCGGGCAAAAAATCTTTCCTTATACTTCTCGATGCTCCCATCAGTAGCTTTCTTTACCTTGTAGATCCATCTTGATCCTACAACTGATTTTCCCACCAGCCTTGGAACAATCTCCCAAGCATTGTTTCTGACAATGGATTCATACTCCTCCACCATGGCATTTACCCATGTGGGCTCCTGCACTGCTTCTTCAAAATAAGATGGCTCTGTCATGATACACATGCTCATCAGAGCCATGTATCCAGTAAATCGATCAGGTGATTGTCTCTATTTGCGTTGTGATTTAGGGACTCCTACATTCTGTGCCACATCAAGCTTCAGTCTCTCAGCATTTGTGGTACACTTTATGCCTTGTCTGATGTTTGGTTCTGCACGAGTGGACTCCTCCACTCCATGAATCTCCTCATGTGGTTGATCCACATCTAGAGGCTCATCTTTGGGAACAAGAAGTTCCTCCTCTGCAAGTGTAGCTCCCTCTCAAGTGACAACTTCAAGGATTTCACCTCATTGAATTTTATATCCTGTCACACCATAGTCATTCGACTGTCTGGAAAATACACATGATAATTATGGGGTGTTTTTGTGTACCCCACAAATATCCCAACTTCTGCAGTCAGCTCCAGCTTCTTCCTGGCATCCTTTATCACATGAATGTAAACAGATGCGCCAAAAATCTTCAAATGAGATATATCAAGCTTCTTACTAGTAAAAGCTTCTTTAGGTGTACTCATGCCAAGTACTCTATGAGGACAACGATTTTTCCCATAAACCGCAGTGTTGCATGCTTCCGCTGACAAGTGCATCGGTTAGCCCTGGTCATGCAGCATCGCTTGTGCAGCACCCATGATCATTCTGGTCTTCCTCTCAGCAACCCCATTCTTCTATGGGTTATGAGGCGCTATGAGTTCTCTTTGAATTCCTTCTTTGCTACAGAAGTCTTTGAATTCGTCCAAGATGTATTCACCACCATTATCACTCCATAGAGCTTTCACTTGCTTCCCCGACTCCTTCTCCACCAATGCCTTGAGCTCTCAGAACTTTGAGAACATTTCACTCTTCTTCTGCATGAAGAAGATCCAGCATCTATGAGAATAGTCATCAACAAATATAACATAATACCTGTGTTTTTCTATTGAAGCAACCGAGAAAGGTCCACATACATCTGTGTGAATTCTCTCCAGGATCACCGAAGCACAGTTCTCCTTCTCATGAAAGGTGGTCTGCACAAACTTACCCATAGTACATCCCTTACACTGATCTGACTGCGCAAGAGTACCCTTGGGAAGTCCAGTATAAATCTGCTGCAAAATCTTCAAAGAGCCATGGTGAAGATGGCCTAATCTCCTGTGCCATAATTCACCCTCATCCTGGCTCACCACTTCTTCTGCTTTGCCCACCATTGTAGCGCAGCCCACTACCTCCAAATTGTAGATATTCTTAACTCAAATCCCTATCTTCTTGGTTTGACCCATTTTTTTATGTCGAAGGAAGGCTTTTCCCTCACTGAAAACAACATCATAACCTTTGTCTTCTAACATTGCGAGCGAGACCAATTTCTTCTTCAGACCTGGAACATGCATAACATCCTTCAACAAGAATGGATTACCAGACTCCCTCTCAAAGGTAATGGTCCCAATGCTGATCGCACTATATTTTCCATCGTTGCCCATCTCTATATGAATTTTAAGGTCCTTCTCCTCCAAGTCACTAAACAACTCCTTATCTCCCGTCATATGGAAAGACGCACCACTATCAAGATACCACGTTGATCCCATATAAATTTAAACCAAGCATGCGATCAAAGAGAAATCAAGTTCAAATTGCAAGGCTAAGGCCTCTCCAGCTGCAACTCCATCAGCCTTCTTGTTGTTCTTCTTCTGTGGGCAGTTAGTGGCAAAATGCCCATGTTCGTGACTGTGAAAACACTTCACCTTGGACAAATCCTGCTTCTTGCCTTTAGCTTCAGATTTTGAAGGAAATTTCTTCCCCTTCCCTTTCCTTGCTTTGGCATCCAAAGCGAAATTCTCTTCATATTCATTCTTTGATGAAGAGCCATCCCTGGTACCTTGCCTTATCTCCTCCTGCACGAGATCCGACCAAAGTCGCTCCCATCTTGGCAGTTTCTCCCGTCCATTGACAAAGTCTTCATAGCTATGCCAACTCTTCAAAAGCCCAAGGAGAGCTAATATCACCAAGTCTTCATCATCAACAGTAATCCCCACACTTCCCAGTTCATCCCTACAGTGGAAAAACTTCGTGAGATATTTTGGAATATTGTCGCCCTTCTCCACTTTTACTTTTCTGAGCTTGTCTTTCAGCGCCAACTTCCTTTAGTCGCTGATGCTTTGGAAAAAATCTGTTAAAGCCTTCCACATTAAGAATGGAGTGGCTTTCCCGTGAAGGCTGGACATAATATGGTCCTTCAGACCTTCCAACAGAATTTTTCTTGTCTTTGCTATCTTCTTTTGCCATGCGTCATGTAATGCATCATCGCTAGATTTCGGCTTATGAACATCGTTATTGATGAACTCCTTCAGTCCATTATCTTCCAGCACCGCCTCCATCCTATCCTTCCAGGCTATGTAATTTGAGCTCCCATTAAGGGCATACTCCAATCGCAACCCATCGAAAGACATTTCAATGTATACTCAACTTCTGCACCAAGAATTTTCTGTAGAAAATTCAAATTGTCCACTAGCACAAACTCAGCAATTCTTCACAATTGAAATATTCAAGAATTAACACTGCTCTGATACCATGTAGAAATTATATACAAGATACATGCATATATCCAGATTCTCCTGATCTAACAATATTTAACTTCTTTCTAAATATAGAATCCTTCCACTGTTAATCTTTTGCATAAATTAAACATTCAATTGCAAACACATGAAGCAATAAAAACAATCGCACATAACACAGTTGTTTAACGAGAAAGCCTAAAGCTGAAAACCCCAACTATCATATATTATGTATCATGGAGATCATGTAACAATCTCATACAAAGCTTACTACATCAAGCTCTCAGTACAATCAATCGTCACACACTAATCAGAAGAAATCTGCAAATCCATGCACTGATTTCTTGCCACCTGGTAGCCTACCTCCACTGCGCAATCCCTGCTGAAGAATAGCTCTGAATGAATTCGAATTACCCATGCCTTGACTGTGCAGTCCTCATTGGCAACTCCAATGTGTGTGTGGTGCAATAAATGCATCACTATAGTCACAACAGATAGTCCATCTTGCCCTTTCACCTATGTCTCCACTAGGTCTCCACTAGAACTGACATGCACTGTAGTTAACTATTGTATTAGTTCAGTTGATTAATGAGTTATTATTTATGAATTAATTAACTAATTAATTCAATCTACTCTCACTAGTGTATCATTCAGTTAGACTAGATACAACTAGCTCAACTGAGTTTAACTCCATTAATTGAGTTAAACTGAATAACAATTCCATGAACTACTCTTCCAACTCTGTCATAACTTTGCCACTTCAGTTGTAACTGAGTCCTCCATGCATGAACCACCAGTAAACCCTAGGAATTGCGTAATTCCTTCAGCCCGTTGATTTGCAAAATCTGTGCACTGAAATTAAGTGCTCCAAGAGAATAAGTTGTTTTTTATTATCGAATTATTATTAAGAGCTAATAATAATCGACACTTCTATTTTTAGATCGACAATCTATAAATAGACTTCGCCCAATATTATAAAAATAGAATTTCATCTATTTTTCCAACTTGACCAACCATCCACAAATAGCATCCTGCAACTTCTGAAATATGATCACCATGTCTAAAAATAGGCATAGTCTAAAAATATACTCACGCCAAAAATATCCTGTGGGCCCACTTAGTGAAGGCGACTCTTTTCACTAAGCTCATCATCTTGTTGAATCTCAACACCGAAGACCAGGCGCTAATAGGAATGGCAGAATTTATGGTGGCGTGCCATATTTGGTGGAATTGGCCAACCTAATTGCAGTTAACTTCAGTCCTCCACATTTAGTGGAGTTTTTTGGGGGACATTGGGCAAAATTTGTTTTGGCCATAACTCCCTCAATATTGAACGAAATTGGATGAAATTTTAGTCAATTTAGGGTCTCTTCGACCTTCTTAAGAGACAACAAACAAACTCCAAGAAATTCTTAACAAAAAATCGTCAAGAGGGTTTGTTTTCCAAGGGTGAATTTGAGGTCCTTTGGGGTAAGGAATATGCCTTAATGCCTTTTCTTCCTTTTTTGTTCTCTCCAAGACTTAGCTAATCAGTAGCTATCCCCAAATCTCAAGCAAACTAAAACAACAATCAATTTGAAAACAGTAAAATAGTCAATCTTTTACACTGTTTAAACACCTTTCAAGCTATACAATCAAGCAACCAAATGCTCTGTCAAGCAAGAAACTATGCTCCGATACCATGTTCTTTCATTCTTTGGATACATTACCTCAACAATGGTATCTTGAAACAGAGTTGTGCCTTTGAACCGTGGATTGGGATGAGATCATAGATGGGTTCTTATTAACATATAGCTTCGTTGATGGTTGGGAGTGAATTAATGAGGTTCTTCAAGAAGTGAAAGCGGGAGTATTTCACATTAACAAGGAGCCCAGGACGTTGGTACAACCTGATTGGATAGATATGACCGACAAGATTGTGTTGGGGGAGGATATTTGTAGGTACCAAGATGACCAGACAAATGAGGATTTTGCTGAAGGATGGCTTCATCACAGTCACAGTACTACGTGGAGTATGAAGGAAGGCGTAGCCGAAGGTTACTGTGCCGAGGGAGGTAGAAATCGCTGAGGGGGTGAGCATCGCGGAGTTCATCCAAAATATAACCATTGGAGCAGTAAAAGTTGATTAGACAATAAATTGGTCATTAAAAGGAGCGAGAGGGATGCAGTTAATGGGCATATATGGGCAGATCTTCTACCATATCCACATTTATGAGGAGTATTTAAAGGCGATGATGTGATTGAATTCAAAATTTCCTATAAAGAAGGGATCCTTCTCCCCATTAGAACACTTTGCGCACCCATAGTTAGAAGTTAGAGTTGTTGTCTACAAGAGAACCGAGTGAGTTGTTGCATGTCAGAGTACAGTTTCGCAGCATTGAGAGAAGCATTGATCAAGGCAAGGCTCAGCCACACAATCCATCTAGGAGCAGATCACACCATGATGACCACACTTCCAGTAAAAACCATAGGGCCGAGGTCGCCCAGAAGGCATATGGCTGTGGGTGCAGCGCCGTTTGCGAAGCCTAAGAAACCAATCCTCGGGCAGTCGCCCCGGAAGAAAAATCTGAAGGAACAACGAAGTCAGGGAACTCAGGATCAGCAGAAAAAGGCCATGGAGATAGAATCAAATGACATTGAAGCAGAAGAAGTCCCATAAGATATTGATGTTGAGGAGGTTGAGCCTATCTCCAAGATGCCTCCATATATTATTCCTTGGAAGTCGGAGGCTAAGAAGTCGATGAAAGACCCCAGCGCAGTGAAGTACAAAATGTTTACACCATTGATTCTAGATGACGTGTCACTAGAAGGAGAGTTATTGACCAAGGTACCTCAGCTCGGGATGGAAAATTGGGATTTTAATCATTGGAGGAAATACCCACAGTTTGACCCCAGTAGATATTTGCACCAGCAGGCCTATAAAGGAGGAATAACGTGATTGGATCCAATAAACTGGGTGAAGGGTATCCACGAGGTTGGGATACTCCATGTGATATATGTACCACACTTTTTTCTCAGTAATATCAACACTATTTGTGTGTGAAAATTGTTGGCCTTAGTGCATGATGATTGTGTTGATCAGTGGTTGTCATTGATGTCAACCCAAGCAGCACTAGGGGCTAACCCAATATTGCATGGGAATTTTTACCTACCAAATTAATATATTCTGGGTCAATAATGTTGTTTATGGTTTCTACTTGTCGAGATGTTTCCGTTGATATATGGCACGCCATGTAATTCTTCACGGTTTGAGAGATATTCATGTTTGAAGTTTGTACCCCCAGTTAGTGGGCTAAAACCCCATGGAGTTGGGGCTTGGGTCATTGAAAAGTCATAATTAATATTTTTTAAGCTCCTAAGATCCCTCCCACGTTCACTTGTTGAATCCCCACTCAACTTAAGCATTCATATATATTGTGATCTTCATTTCCTCCTTAGGCAAGGGATTCGGCCATCTGAAACAGGTCATCGTGGAACTTTAGCTCTAAATTTTTTTCTACAAAGGGTCTAAAGCTGAAATTTTTATGAGGCGAAGCCGAAATCCTAAGGAAGCTTCAGTAAAAATTTTAGATCAAGTTACACAATATTTTTGGAGATATGATCTGTGGAAGTAAGGGTTTTTGCAGGCTCCTAAATTTCATATGAAAGAAGTGACCTTGGTAAAATCGTCATAACTCTCTTTCTAAGTATCGGATTGGAATTCCGTAAACATTTTCAGATATCTCACAGTCTATAATTTTCTCTCTATCAATTTCAGAAACAAATGAAGAAACAGTGACATGTGGCACGCCGTACAAGTGCGCTCTTCTGAAACAGTCCATAATTAGGGCATTGTGAGAGATTGGGTATAACTATCTCTTCAAGAATCCAAATTGGGTCAGACCTGTGGCATTGAAAATATGACTCAGAGGACTACTACAGGACCGAAAATCAGATATTGAGGATCTTAAATGATAGAGATACACTAGATTCAATATCAAGCTCCTAGAAGGCAAGAAAAAGCTAGATCATGTGTTGTCAAGGGTTGCAAAGGACCAAACTTTCTACGAAAGAAAGGCAAAGCAAGGTGCAGCAGAGGGTATTATGACAAGAGTAGCAACCAAGGAGCATAACAGCAGCAAGAAGTTCATCATATGAAGTCTTCAAGTGGGCAGCACTGCATACAATCATTGTAAAGGTATCATTGTACTTAGTCATTGTAAATACATTATTGTACAAAGTGTACTAGTGTCTATATGCCAAGGGTTGAGGAGGCAGTATTGGGAGGTCTAGGATCATCATTAGCTGTTTGTGTCAAATTTGGGGTTATGGTCTAGTATATCTTCTTCTTCTACATCATTCTATATCATTGTAAAGTGGACCATTTTCCCTGGTACGAGAGTCCATTCTTCTTTTATTCTTCTATAGGGTGGTAGGGTGGTGCTAGGGTGAGTTG